>OW569405.1:49302206-49859706 GCA_937654795.1 Cistogaster globosa
GATGAGTAACCAACGATAGTGTGGTGATAGTTGTGCATGGTGATCTTGTTTGGAAGCTGAAGGATTTCTTGTGCAGCTAATAAGGTCTGTAGGGCTGTCAGATTTTGTATTTGCGTCATGTACTTGGTTGAATGAATTTCATTCAACAATGGTTTTAAGCTCTCTGAATGTTGCTGTTCCGTAATTTCCCAAAGCCTGGTGTATGAAGTCTTAGCAGAGCTGGATATTATATGTTGTCCATGCACTGACATGAATTTGTTTTTAAAGACGCATTCAGGTCCCAGGCTGAGTAAACCTGACCCTTCGAGCGTCGATTGCCTTATTTCCTTATTGCACACAGCTGTTGCCTGAGATGGAGCTTGCATGGCATATATCCATTTGTTTTTATGTCGAAGAGAAGTCCACGTGGCAGTGTCTCTCACTTGTTGCATTGGACAGTTTGCTTGACTGTTGTTGTGAAATAAATTCATTTCACAAGAGCATGTTGTCCCGCCTTGCTCATATTGAATTTGCACCGTAGAGCACAGGTAGATTTTTTCTTTAATTATTGCGCAAGAATCAAACTCGGTGTTACTCATTGTCACGTATTGATTATTAACAGGATTGATGGCAATGAGCGGAGAACATGGCCTTATTGCTATCAATGTGTTGTTAACCCAGTACGGTATTGCGATGAGATTAAATATTTCAAACTGTTTTCGTTCAATCAATGGTAACGTGATGCAGAATATCACGGTGTTTTTTGTGAGTCCTCCCTTGACCTTCATTAGTTTGTACAGTTGTAAAGTATCTTCTTGTTTTACTGGCAGTTCGAGTGATTTAGGAAGATGGAATCTCAGTTTTTCTATTTCTTGTTGTAGTTGCTGTGGCGTCAGGAGCAAATGATTTATAGTGCCATGGTGACTGGTTGTTAAAATGTCAAATATATTCGATTGCATGCGTTGTAACTTCGCGGCTGTAATTGTTAATTGAATGCAAAGCGATGAAATAACGCGGTAGAGTCTTTCTTCTTGTAGCTCGTTGCTATCATTACGTATCCTGTTGTAGATTTGTACTATTTGTTCGTCAATTCTGTCAAATTTTTCTTTAACTGTCTCTTGATCTGCCTTGAGGATGTTGATTATAGAATCTATAATCGAGGTTTGATTTTTTAGAAGGTTAAATAGATGAGCCTCATTTTCTTTGACTTGTGAAATGGTTTGAGCCATTTGTTCAGCATATTCAGAACCCAATACTCCAAATAGCGAATGGGCGATATTTCCAACTATATCAAGAGCCCCTCTTTTGTGTCTTCTTTCAGAAAGTATTGTATTATCCATTGCAGTTGATTTTTTGTTCAGCTTCAGTTTGTTGAAAAGAATTGGCAAGGTTTGTGCAAATTGCCTTTTGTTTCATCTTTTCACATAAATGGCCTAGAGTTTCAGTTCCCTTTGAAAATATTTTTAACTCAGACCAAAATCCTTCTAGATCATAATACACTAAGAGCTGCAATTCTGTTGGAGACATTACCGCTGGCCCGATTCCTTCAAAATGTATGCCAAGTTTTCCAAATTTCTTATTTTGAATTTTTGCTCCTAGCACGAGGTGTACTAACATGAGAGTTATGGAAATTGTGAGAATATTGTGGGTTATGGAAGACCGTCTCCTCTTTCTGGGAATTTCGGTCTTTTCGTTTTGGCATTTTTTCCTACAGTTATCTGGTTGTTGAGGTTCATCAGGCTCCTCATTCACAACCGGTAATAGTGCTAGTCGAGCCACTGGTCTTTTGCAAATGCCTTTTGATGTTGTAACGTCCGCTACTCGAACCAGGCTATCATTTCCTTTATGTATGTTTACGATTCTACCCAGTGGCCACTCTAACGGTGCCGTGTTGTCTTCTTTTATTAGGACCATGTCTCCAGGCATAACGTTCATTTGTTGTGTTTTCCATTTGTGCCGATACTGTAGCTCGCATAAATATTCTCGCGACCAACGTCTCCAAAACTCCCTTTTCAGGTGTGTTACCAGTTTCCATCTGTCTAGGAGGCTAAGCTTGGTTGGTAGAAAACGTAAATCCACTTGTGCATTGAGTAGTTCCCCTATTAAAAAATGACCAGGAGTTAATGCACTTAGGTCATTAGGGTTGTTTGACATTGGACTAATAGGCCTTGAATTTAGAATGTCCTCAATCTCTACTACCACGGTCTCAAGTTCTTCGTATGTTAATGATGCTGTTACAGTACTTTTGACTAGCAGGTGCTTAGCTGATTTTACTGCTGCTTCCCAAATGCCACCGGAATGAGGTGCTCTAGGTGGTATAAAATAGAACGTGATCTTTCTGAATGTACATTCTTTATTAATTGCTTCATTGGCCGAACTGGTATAAATTGAGAGTTCCTGCTGTTGATTTTTTGCTCCAACGAAGTTAGTTGCGTTGTCGCAATATAGGTTTTGACAGTGACCTCGTCTGCTTGTAAATCGCTTTATGGCACCTATGAAGGCTTCTGTGGTTAAGTCGCTGACTAACTCAAAATGTACAGCTTTTGTAGCAAAACAGCAAAACACCGAAATATAGGCCTTCTGAGGTTTCTTTCCTCTTACTTTGTGGTGAATCCAGAATGGCCCGCAGAAATCAACGTCTGAATTGATGAATGGCCGGGCAGGGCTAACGCGTTCTGGTGAAAGATTGCCCATAATTCGTTCTAGTAATCTAGTAATCGTGTGCATTGCACACAATGCTGTACAATTGATCGTGCTGCCGATTTCCCTTTAACTGGCCAATATTTTTGCCTTACATATGCCAATAACGCCTGAGGACCACAGTGTCGATTGTTCACATGTATCATTTGCATTAGTAACTTTAATATCGGAAGCTTCGATGCCGACAATCGTCCTCCCACTCTTATGATGCCGTCAGTATCCAGGAATGGAGAGAGATTGCTGTAATGGCTTCCCTTGCTGACAATCTTATATTTTCTTAAATGTTTTAAATCTTCTTCAAAATCAGCTTGCTGGATGGTACGAACGATCACCACAAGAGCCTGGTCCAATTCCTGGACAGTTAGGGCGATCTCAGATTGTTGGTTCAACTTTCTAGCATTGTTGACAAGTCTTAGCATGTAACCCACAACTCGTTGTAGTGTGAGAAATGATCCCTTGTGTTGGATTTTGTAAATCGTGCTTTCTAAACTGTCAGTTGCTGTAGTTACTTTAACCGTCCTTTTTTGCTCCATGTGTTTGTCATTCTCGAATATCGCTAGTTCTTTGGAGTATCTTGAAGGCCACATTTCTTCTTTTCCATGTAAAAAGATTGGCGCATATAACCATAACGTGCATGCTGCTAATTTTCGCGGGGATAGACCGCGTGTCAAGACGTCAGCAGGATTTTCTTTTGATCTTACATGTCGCCATTGTTCAGGCATTGATATTTCTTGTATTGCCGCTATTCTATTAGCGACAAATGTATGATATGAGGATGAGGGGGAATTGATCCAAGCCAAAACAATTTCTGAATCATTCCAGAAGTATGTGGGTGTGTTCTCGAGTTTTAGATCCCTTTTTACTCTCATTGTTAGCTGAGCACTCAGCACAGCAGCGCAAAGCTCCAGACGTGGTAAGGTTTGCCGTTTTAACGCTGCTATGCGTGATTTTGCACAAAGTAGCCACACTAGTACTTGCCCGTCCTTTATTATTGATCGAATATAAATGACCGCTCCATGTGCCTTCTCTAAGGCGTCAGCGAATGCATGAATCTGTAAACTTGAAGGTACATGTCCATCAAAGACATGTCGTGAAAGCTTAAGAATGCTTACTTCTTCTAATCCATTGCGGAAGGTCATCCATCGCGTGTGAAGTTTAGCTGGTAGTGCCTCGTCCCACGCCAATTTTGCTTGCCACAGCTCTTGAATAAATATTTTCGCAGTGACGATGATTGGTGCTAATATCCCTAAAGGGTCAAATATTCTGGCTAAATCTGAGCAAATTGTTCGCTTGGTGATACGTTTCATCTCTCCAACAAACACCTTTGCACAGAATTTGTCCTGCCTTGGCATCCATGTTAAGCCCAGCGTTTTTACTCCTTGACTATTTTTGAAGTCAATATCAACTTCCGATTCTTCTTTTTCTGCAACATTTTGAAGTAGTTGGGGATGGTTTGCGCACTTCTGCAATTTGAGGCCATGTTTTTTCAAAATATAAATTAGCTCTCGCTGAATTGTCAGTGCTGTGTTTAGGCTGTCAGCTCCACCGATTCCGTCGTCTACGTAAAAGTTTTCCAGAAGAAAATGAGCTCCGTATGGATACAGTGACATATATTTTTTGCCTATTGCCAAACATTTTGTAGCCAAATATGATGCAGCTCGTATTCCATATGTAATTGTATTTAATTGATAATATGTTATTGGCTTGTCTGGACTCGTTCTCCAGATGATGATTTGAAATCTTCTATCTTCTGGATGCACGAGCATTTGACGATACATTTTCTCAACGTCTGCAGTGAAAACAAAACGAGGTAGTCTAAATCTAAGTAAAATAGAGAAAAGTTCGCCTTGCACTGTGGGCCCAATGTGCATTAGGTCGTTTAATGATAAGCCAGATGACGTTTTAGAAGATGCATCAAACACCACTCGTAATTTAGTTGTTAAACTCTCTGGTTTTAATATACAGTGGTGAGGAATGAAGTAGTTTGGTTTAGATATTCTATTTATATCTATTGGAGCCATGTGTCCCAATGCCTCGTATTCTGCCAAAAAAAGCAATGGCTTTTGATTTCTGGAGACTTTGACAATCGACGTTCTTATGCCAGAAATCGGTTGAAAGCTATACTGTGATTCACCAAGCGCATCAGTTTTTTCGCAGAACGGAAGTCTTACTATGAATCTTCCATCATCACCCATGGTGTGTATTTGTGTGAAATGGTCTTCGCACTGTCTTTCTGTAGTAGACAAACTTTTGTCTGTTGTGCTTATGTGGTCTAACTCCCAGAGTTGAGCGATAGCTTCCTCTAAGCTAGCCTCATTGTCGGTACATACTCCACAGGCTGCAGTAGATGAGTGATCTCCATCAACCCTGCCTGCGATGACCCAACTTAGCACGGTATTTTGTAAAGTAGGCAACTTATTGCCCAATTTGATCTGCCCAATTGACAATAATTGATGAAAAAATTCTGCTCCCAACAAAACATTAATTTTGTCAGGATGATAAAATTTGGGTTCTGCAAGCGTAATGTTTTTCGGTATGGGGCAATTGTTAATATTTATTGCTTGTGACGGTTGTGGTGAAATAATATGGGGTAGAACGGCTGCCTCAAGCCGCGTGGTGAAGTTGTTGATTCGTGAATGTAAAGCGACGTTTACTCGCTTTTTTATTTGAGTGTTGCTGGACGCAATTCCATTTATCAAGATTGAAGTTGCCTTAGGATGAATTCCTAAGCGTTTGACTAAACGCTCGCTGACAAAATTCAATTGTGATCCTGAATCTAGAATAGCTCTACAATTGACCTCTGTTCCATTTGCCTCCACGGTGACTATTGCAGTGCTCAGGAGGATGTAGCCATTGGCTCTACACTGTTTATATGCAGTGAGTGTTGCGGCCTTCTGGCTGTCTTGTGGTGTTTTTGGCACACCTGATTCTTCGTCTACTTTAATGCGGTTGATGTTGTTTGTATTCTGAGTTTCAAGTTGCAGATGTAGGAGTGTATTGTGTTTTTTATTGCATTTTATGCAGCTTCTTGATGTGCAAGCTTTGGCACTGTGGCCGGGTTTTAAACAGTTGACACAGTATTTCTGTTTTTGAATGAACTAAAGACGTTCTACTGTTGATAACTGAAGAAACCTTTTACATGCAAACAAAGTGTGTTTTTTACACATGGTACATGATCCAATGCCTTTACTTTCAGATGTAACTGATGTGCACACCTTAGCCCTGAATTCAGGTGATTTTTTTATTGTATCCATTGACTGGAAATGCCTTTCCAAGAAGTCCAAAAAATCCTTGATTGTGGGAACCTCTCGTGGCTGTGACAGTGATTGTTCGCACCGAAGGCGGGTGGGTTTCAGCAGTAGATGCAGCAATAGCGGGTCCTAGGTTGAAGTGTCTATTTTTAAGTTTTTGAGTGCTAACAGACACTCCTGTGTTTTGTCAAGCAATATCTTATAGTTGTCGTTTACTATTCTAGCAGGTTCAACCAGCTCTTGAAGCTCTGGCAGCTTCTGACATCCCTGCGGAATTTACATTCTAAGGTGATGAATCGTTCCACATTGTAACCCTGTTGCTCAGGGCAGTCACATACTTCCGATATTTGGAAGTGAAGCTCTTCAATGTTTTGCCATAATTTTGAAGCAATTTGCATTTCTTGGTTCGTGAGGCCTTCTTTTAATAGTCTTTCCAACGAAACCATCTTTGCAGCTTGCCTCCGCATTAATTTCACTAGTTCACCTGACTCTGCTGCTATTTTTGAGGTTTTTGTATCAAGGGATATACCTGCTCCTGAAGCTGAAGGCCCCTTGGTTGAGGTTTGTGACACTTTAAGAATTGATGACTCAAATATGTCCCTGTATTGATGAACAAGAGTTAATATAGCATTATAGTAGTCGTTGGTGAAATAATCATGGTCCAGTGGTGGATTTTCCAACAAACGTATTTGGTTGTCATTCGCTTCAAATGCCGACCATTCTTCGTCTAGGGTTCTCATCCTTTCCTGAAAATAGCTGATGTTTTGTTTCCTTACGATTGGATCCTTCTTGAAATTGCGGATAAGAATCTCAACTCTTCCGCCGACATCCTTCTGTTGGTTGACGAGTTCTTCGAAAGAGGCCATCGCTTGTCTTGAAAATCACGTCGGGGTCACCAAAAGTGTTAGTTTGACTCGTTTGTCAACTTTGGATTAACAACAACAGCACCTTGAATGAGTTACTACAATATTAAATTTGTTGGTCAATTTCAACACTTAAACTAAATTGAATGGTATATTTTTCTTAGTTGTTCAATTTCAGCACCTAAACTGAATTGAATGGAAATGAAAGACTGCAGGTGATTTATTCTTAAGATCAAAACAAAGAATGATATTTATTATTTTAAATTTCAAGCTTATATACTAAATTCTAAAAGTGATGTGTTTACAAAATCATAAATTCCACGACAAGTTCTCACGCAAATAATTAAATAAATGTTATAAAAGTGTAGTGTTGAAAAAATTATTAAATTAAATGTAACAAAAGTAATCTGTTGACAAAATCATAAATTCCACGACAAGTTTTAACGTAAATAATTATACAGGTATCAAGTACTATTGTAATTAAATACTCCCGTTTGATAATGCAAATTTAAAAATACACAAATTAATAACAATACATTTTATGTATATGTTCTTTTGTAGACAGTAATAAAAAATAAAAATAATAAATAAAAGAATATTAATATATGCATGTAATTATGTATTAACAATTATAATTATTATTATTATTATTATTATTATTATTATTATTATTATTATTATTATTAATATAATTATTATTATTCTTATTTTTATTATTATTATTATTATTATTATTATTATTATTATTATTATTATTATTATTATTATTACTATTATTACTATTATTACTATTATTATTATCATTATTATTATTATTATTATTATTATTATTATTATTATTATTATTATTATTATTATTTTTATTATTATTATTATTATTATTATTATTATTATTATTATTATTATTATTATTATAATAATTATTATTATTATTATTATTATTATTATTATTATTATTATTATTATTATTATTATTATTACTATTATTATTATTATTATTATTATTATTATTATTATTATTATTATTATTATTATTATTATATCATCAGCATTATTATTATTATTATTATTATTATTATTATTATTATTATTATTATTATTATTATTACTATTATTATTACTATTATTATTATTATTATTATTATTATTATTATTATTATTATTATTATTATTATTATTATTATTATATTATTTTCAAAAGAATGTAACATGGTTACAAATATAAATAAATAGGCATTATTGCCTGAAGTGCTACTTCTCTTTAAAAAAATATATGATGCTGGAACAGCATCTTTAGTGTTGTGGTTAAAAAAGTAGGAATGACGGACAAAAGCAAAATTTGCGTTCGTGATCAATCGATGATTGATACAAAAATTGCAAAAAAAAATGTATGCGACAAGTTAAAAAGAGAACATAGAAGAAATATTTTAGTTTGTGTCTAACCAAATTAATATTATATGAATACTCCTCGTATTCTTATTTACCAAATCAATTGGTTAAATAGATGATGTTTACATAGTACACAATCTAATTTAGATAGATGCGAAGAATGCTGATGATGGATTTGGCGATCCTTAAAATGCGGCATTACATTCTGCCAGCGTCTAATTTTTCTTGTTTTTTTCGAAAACAACCGCATACATTTGTAAAATTTTTTTCTTTTTAAAGATTTTTAGAAATTAAATTAATAAAAGAACCAAAGCTAGAAAACAATAAATTTTATTTCATTTAATATTTATTTATTGGATTAGAATATCCAATAGATTGAAATTATCTCTAAGCATCCGTTGTTTAATACTTTCTTTTTATAATGTATTGTTTATTTGAAGAAATTAGACTGCTGACATTTTTTTGATTTTCTTTTGTTTTTTATCTTTTGCACCGTCAAATCATATGTTTTTCTTTTCCGAAGATAAGTTTGAAAAAAAGCATAACGCGTAAGTTTCAGAACATGTGAAACAAAAGATGGCGATTTTGAAATCACATGCGATTTCAAAATCGTGCGAGTGTCAGAACATGCCTGAATGTTTTTGCATTCTAATTTAGGAGACGATGAATCAAGATGAAACTTAAATTTTTTTGAAACAAATACATAATCATAATAATAATCACCCTTATTCTGCGTTTCGATTACGTTCCCGTATTCAGTTACGCTCGAATCGATAATATGTATTCTAAAAAAAAATCGAAAAAAAAGAAGAAAGTGGGTATGCTTAAACCAGCTGCTTTGTTATGAAACATATGAAATGGAAACGAAAAATTTTGTAAGCACTGTAATTGTTAAACTATGCATAAAAAATAAAATTTTATGAATAAACGGTGATAAATACATATACAAAAACTAAATATTGTGGTATTTACAATTAAATAAACTCATCAGTTAAGTGCGGAAAGGAAGAATATAGCCATATTACAAGCAAACGGTATTTGTGGCCAAACTAGCCCTGTGTGAGCACTCCTGAAGCGCCGGAGCAAAACTTTAAATTGCAAAAGAAAAACTTAGCTTAGAGAAGAAATGGAATCGATAGCAGCGGCGTTGTTGTTGGAAGAGGAGAACAACGTGGTCGAGAATGCAGAATCGAGATTAGAAAAGCGAAAATTGAGAGACAGCTGCGATCCATTCGAGATGAGTGATAAATTGTAAGATGTTTGTTTTAAATGTGTGTGAAAAAATTAATTTAATTAATCTTTATAGATTTCAAAAAGCCCACTTAAATAAATACGCCTTCAAGTATGTGCTGGACACTTTTGCATCAGAAGCACCGTCCAATACGTTATCATCTTTATTGTTATATTTAAAATTACTTGGAAGTTATAAGTATATTTATTGTTAATTCTGCTAATGATTTTCCTGTACTTTTACAAAAAGTTTTTTTTTAATAAAATTTTCAATACGAAAAATCAAGGTGTACTACAGTTCAATATATATAAAAGTATAAAGTATTTTTAACAACAGGTTTTTAACTTCAACAGCCCCTCTTAATTATATAATTTAAGCAAATTTCTAATTACATTAAAGTTAGTTGCATCAACCAATTTGGTAAAAATATCAGCAATTTGGTTTTGTGTTAAAACTGACTTGACAACCAAATTTCCTTTCATAATGTGGTCTCGTATAAAGTGATGGCGGAGATCAATATGTTTCGATCTTTTACATTTTATATTTTGAGCCATAGAAATACATCCGGCATTGTCCTCAAAAATTGTAACAGGATATTTATCATCTATAACTCTTAAATCCTTTACACAGTGAAAAACGTACCTAATAAGTACATAGTAAATTAGAACAAAGTTTATAAGATTTGTCTACGATTTTTATGTATTTTTGTTCGGAAAACCTTTTTGAAAAAAATCAAGAAGAAAACTTAAGATTTTTACTAGATTCTCTTTTTGTTTTATTTCAAAAAGGGTTTCTTCTTGATTTTATTAGGCTTTCTTTTTGTTTTTTTTTTTCAATAAGGGTTTCTTCTTGATTTTATAAGGCTATATTATTGTTTTTTTAAAAAGGTTTTCTTCTTGATTTTATAAGGCTTTCTTTTTATTTTTTTAAAAAGGTTTTCTTCTTGATTTTATAAGACTTTCTTTTTGTTTTTTTTTTTTCATTTCAAAAAATTTTTCTTCTTGATTTTATTAAGCTTTCTTTTTGTTTTTTTTTTTCAAAAGGGTTTCTTCTTGATTTTATAAGGCTTTATTTTTGTTTTTTTTAAAAAGGTTTTCTTCTTGATTTTATAAGTCTTTCTTTTTGTTTTTTTCAAAAAGGTTTTCTTCTTGATTTTATAAGGCTTTCGTTTTTTCATTTCAAAAAGGTTTTCTTCTTGATTTTATTAGGCTTTCTTTTTATTAATTTTATAAGACTATTAATTTAAAAGACTATATAATAATAATAATAATATTAATGATGGACTTAAAGTTATTCGAGTAAAAATATACTGGAAATTGTATTTACTTTTAATTATTAAATTAAACTAATTGCTTTTTAATCAAATATATTTCATCATATATTTAATACATTTTTACTTACTGAACAACAAAATTATTACAAACATTAATACTTAATAATTCTTAATTTTTATAATTACAAATATTTAACTAGTTTCTTAGTTTCTTAAATATATGAATAAAAAATCAATATTAATATCTAACAAAATCAAGAAGTATTATTAAAAAAAAGAGAAAATCAAGAAGAAAATCTTTTTGACAAAAAAAAAAAAAAAAGAAAGCCTTATAAAATCTAGAAGAAACCTTTTTTGAAAAAGAAACAAAAAGAAAGCCTTATAAAATCAAGAAGAAAAACTTTAAAAAAACAAAAAGAAAGCCTTACAAAATTAAGAAGAACCCCTTTTTGAAAAAAACAAAAAGAAAGCCTAATAAAATCAAGAAGAAAACCTGTTTGAAAAAAAAACAAAAAGAGTATCTAGTAAAAATCCTAAGTTGTCTCCTTGATTTTTTCAATAAGGTTTTCCTTACAAAAATAATAAGAATCTCTTGTTGAAAAAAAAACCGTAGAGAAATCTTGTAAGCTTTGTTCTAATATACTATGTATTTATTAGGTACTTTTTTCTCTGTGTAAAAGATTTAAGAGTTATAGATGATAAATATCCTGTTACAATTTTTGAGGACAATGCCGGATGTATTTCTATGGCTCAAAATATAAAATGTAAAAGACCGAAACAGATTGATCTCCGCCATCACTTTACAAGAGACCACATTACGAAAGGAAATTTGGTTGTCAAGTCAGTTTCAACACAAAATCAAATTGCTGATATTTTTACCAAATCGCTTGATGCAACTAACTTTAATGCAATTAGCAGAATTAACAACAAATGAACTTATAACTTTCAAGTAATATTAAATGTAACAATAAAGATGATAACGTATTGGACGGTGCTTCTGATGCAAAAGTGTCCAACACATACTTGAAGGCGTCTATTTAGGCGGGTTTTTTTGAAGTCTATAAAGATTATTTAATTAAATATTTCACACACATTTTAAACAAACATCTTACAATTTATCGCTCATCTCGAATGGATCGCAGCTGTCTCTCAATTTTCGTTTTTCTAATCTTGATTCTGCATTCTCGACCACGTTGTTCTCCTCTTGCAACAACAACGCCGCTGCTATCGATTCCATTTCTTCTCTTAACTGGGTTTTTCTTTTGCAATGATGTATTGAAAATTAAAGTTTTGCTCCGGCTCTTCAGGAGTCCTCACACAGGACTAGTTTGGCCACAAATACCGTTTGCTTATAATATGGCCATTTTCTTTCTTTCTGCACTTAACTGATGAGTTTATTTAATTGTAAATACCACAATATTTAGTTTTTATATATGTATTTATCACCGTTTATTCATAAAATTTTATTATTATTATTTTATACACAGTTTAACAATTACAGTGCTTACAAAATTTTTTGTTTCCATTTAATATGTTTCATAACAAAGCAGCTGGTTTAAGCATACTCACTTTCTTCTTCTTTTTTTCGATTAGGTTTTTTTAGAATACATATTTTCGATTCGAGCGGAACTGAATACGGGAACGTAATCGAAACGCAGAATAAGGGTGATTATTATGATTATTTATTTGTTTCTAAAAAATTTAAGTTTCATCTTGATTCATCGTCTCCTAAATTAGAATGCAAAAACATTCAGGCATGTTCTGACAATCGCACGATTTTGAAATCGCATGTGATTTCAAAAACGCCATCTTTTGTTTCACATGTTCTGAAACTTACGCGTTATGCTTTTTTTCAAACTTATCTTCGGAAAAGAAAAACATATGATTTGACGGTGCAAAAGATAAAAAAACAAAAGACAATCAAAAAAATGTCAGCAGTCTAATTTCTTCAAATAAACAACACATTATAAAAAGAAAGTATTAAACAACGGATGCTTAGAGATAATTTCAATATATTGGATATTCCAATCCAATAAATAAATATTAAAAGAAATAAAATTTATTGTTTTCTAGCTTTGGTTCTTTTATTAATTTAATTTTTAAAAATCTTTAAAAAGAAAAAAAATTTACAAATGTATGCGGACGTTTTCGAAAAAAACTAGAAAAATTAGACGCTGGCAGAATGTAATGCCGCATTTTAAGGATCGCCAAATCCATCATCAGCATTCTTCGCATCTATCTAAATTAGATTGTGTTCATTGTAAACATCATCTATTTAACCAACTGATTTTGTAAATAAGAGTACTAGGAATATTCATATAATATTAATTTGGTTAGACGAAGTCGACACACAAACTAAAGTATTTCTTCACTGTTCTCTTTGTAACTTGTCGCAAACATTTGTTTTTGCAATTTTTGTATCAATCATCGATTGATCACGAATGCAAATTTTCCTTTGTCCGTCATTCCTACTTTTTTACCTACAACAGGCAATAATGCCTATTTAATTATTTTTGTAACCGTGCTACATTCTTTTGAAAAGGGATAGATAGCACCGAATATTTGTTGTTTCAGGAAAAAAAAAAACCAACACAATTAATTGATAAAACAAAGGACATATTTTAAATTTATTCTTTAACACTTTGTGTAAAAATAAAAATTTTTTTAATATATATTAGATGTTTATTCGACCTTTCTGTGGTTATAAGTATGAAAAAACAATATTCGAGCTTGAGGTCAAAATTGTAGTGTGACAATTATTTTCGCTGCAACATCGAGTAGCATCATCAGGGCTATGGCAAACAATACACAAACAGAAAACAAATATAAATTATCTTAATGTAGAAATAAAGTACAAAATAGAAACTTGAAAAAAACACAAGCACATATAATAAAATAAACAATAATAAAAAACAAAATTTTTTAAGATTACGTCCAATGTTTACAAATCCACTATCACAAAAACAATAAACACAGTTTCTTGATCGTCATCTGTTATTGCACTGAGAGTAAGCTAACATTGCTTCATTTACTTATACTAATTATCGTACTTTGTTTTTATACTTTGTTGCTTATTTATTAAATGTCGGTATATTTGGGCGCAATTCTCTGTGTCAGCTTTAAAGTTAATTCTCTCCTTCGATGGAATATTAATGATGTTTAGCATCTCTAGCATGAAGCGACGTTTGTGATTATATTTGTTTTGTGTTTGTGTACTCTTAGCCATAGCCCTGATGATGCTACTCGATATTGTAGCGAAATATAGGCAATAAAGAAATAATTGTCACACTATAATTTTGACCTCAAGCTCGAATATTGTTTTTTCATACCTATAATTTTTTTATTTTTATGTGTGTATAATTTTTTGTTTTAATGTTTATTTTAAGTGAAATTTTAAACTTTACATCAGTATGTGCTTGCGATTTGAAGTTGCCAAATTTCTTGCGATTGTGAACTACAGAACACCTTTAAGCGATTTCAACTCGCATCGCAAGACAGACGATTTACGATTGTCAGAACATACCTGAAGCCAAATCACCGCATTCGATAACGAGTACTTTGTGATCGAAATGTTGTTAACGTGGATCACGGCAGTTGTTATCGAAACATATTTACTCGTAGTTGCACTCGATTGGCAATTTACCATCGAAAACAAGCTCTTTTTTTGCCACGATACGAAGTAAAGACAAACAGAAGTAGCTAAAAAATAATAAATTAAACATGTACTCGTAAGTATGAATTTTCCTGCTATTATAGGTAAAGCGACTGTGAAGAGAAAGATTTTTTTAAAAGAGAACTAGCACTTCAGGCAATAATGCCTATTTAGTTATTTTTGTAACCGTACTACATTCTTTAGGAAAGGGATAGATGAGAGATAAGACAGGTGGTGAAAAGAGAAGGATAGATAAAGCCATTTTATTAGTTATTTTACTTCGCCGGCGAATATGATATTAAGAAGTACCGACGAAGGAGGCTGCATGTTTAATGTTAATTCTGAATATGTATTTATGCCATTAAGCAGAAAAAAAAAAATTTTATTTTTGGTTGCCGCAGGGGTTGAACCCTGTTCAACCAGGTTTGTAGCCAACGTGTTTACCACTTCGACTACAGCAGCCTCAAATTTCCCAGGACCCAGTGCAAAAAAAGTCAATAATAAAATTGCTACCAGAACAAATGCTAATAAAGGCCAGGATTGACTATAATACTCAGTCGTACGATCTGTCAAAAATTGCATGTGTGGTCAGAAAGTATGATAGTGTGGATTCAAAGTGTATGTGTGTGACAGACTTTTTGACAGATCTATACGATTTTACAATCTTTTGAAATAATTCATAAAATATTTTTTCTATGCGATCAGAGTTGATTTTTTGAAGGTGAGGAGAAAAAACAACAAAATACTAAAAGCATCGGTTTTTTTGTATAATAGTGTGGCACATACGACGCCATTTTGAAACGATTTTAAAGTAGGACCGAACTCTGTCAGATTTTTAAGTGATTAAATCGCATGATTGCGTATGATAGTGAATCCACGCCTTAAAGTAATGGGAAGCAAAAAGTATTATCGCAATTAATGATGGAATATCCCAACTTAGCCAAAAATAAGCTTCAAAACTGTGCTCAGGCTAAAATAAAGTCGCAGAATTTATGGCAGCAACTGATAACCAAACTAAATGCCGTGGGCCCTCGCATACTTAAAAGCATCTTGCGACAGCCGAAAACGTCTTTTTAATCTGAAGATGTTGAATCAGTATGTTTATATTATTCACTTCAAAAGCCACAATACACTTACTCAACTTCAGATAATGCAAAAGGATTGAATTTATCACGAATATTTGTCCTGATAACTGCTATTTTGACCTCGTCCCCCGATTCCGACTATGAGGAATACAAAACTATATTTGGGTCTTGTTTGTTCATTTTTTTGCATTGTTACACTGTTTTCACTAATTATATATATTTTTTTCTGTCATATGCAATGTAAAAATAGAAGTCAATACAAAAAATATCGATCGAATACCATGATCCAAAGACAGCCATCGAAATATTTCTCGACACGAATGTGCACGCGATATCAAATGCGGTGATTTGCCCCCTGATTGGTTAATAGAATTATCATTTGATTTTATATTATACTTTTTTTCTGTTATTTTCTTCCTACTGAGAACGATTATTCGGATGTTCTCGATAGTCACTCATAATGCGTTTAAGCTGGATTCACCCGTTGTTTCGGAACAAAATTTTTGTATTTCTTTTTGAGAGAGAGAGAAAGAGTTAAACTCACCTCGGAACAATTTCAGCTTGAATTGGTTTAATTAAAATTAACTGAGCTGCCACATCATAATATATGTGCATATTAAATATATGTATATGTGCATATAACTTTAAAAGGTAAAACTGCTTGCGAATTTAAAAAGTAAAACTGCCAGGCAACCTAACTGAATTCTTTTCTGAATAATTTTTTCTTTAAAAATTTTAACAAATTTCTAGTAAACAATTTTTTAAAAAGTAAAAAAAAGAAAGTGGTGTAAACTGAAAAAAGTGAAAAAGCATCACAGCCTAATTATTGTGATAAAAATCTTTCGTTCTTTGTTTGCATTGACATTCAAGAATCGTTTTCAAAATTTGTTTTATTCTTAAGGTTACCTGCATTAATTTGCCTGGTATATTTATAATAAAACACAAAAAAAATGTAATAAATTGTGTCATGGATCTCAACGAATCCCTTGCCTTGAAGCTTATTCCTCTTATATTTAACAGGCATGTTCTGACACTCGCACGTTTTTGAAATCGCATGTCATTTCAAAAACGCCAACTTTTGTTTTACATGTTCTGAAACTAACGCGTTTTGCTTGCGATTTGATTTTTTTCAAACTTACGTTCGAAAAACAAAAATATAGGTATGATTTGCCGATGCAAAGCATAAAAATCAAAAGAAAATTAAAATGGCAGCAGCCTTCTTGCTTAGTTTAGTTTCTTCAAATAAACATGAAATTAAAAAAAGAAGAAATTAAATTAATTAAAAAATTTGTCGCCAAATTATTTCTTGCTTTGTATAAAGTTTTTAAATTAATAAATATTTATTGGATTGGAATATCCAATAGATTGAAATTATCTCTAATCATCCGATTATTCGGATGTTCTCGATAGTCACTCATAATGCGTTTAAGCTGGATTCACCCATTGTTTCGGAACAAAATTTTTGTATTTCTTTTTGAGAGAAAGTTAAACTCACCTCGGAACAATTTCAGCTTGAATTGGTTTAATTAAATTTAACTGAGCTGCCACCTCATAATATATTAGCATATTAAATATATGTATATGTGCATATAACTTTAAAAAGTAAAACTGCCGGCAACCTGACTTCTTTTCTGAATAATTTTTTCTTTAAAAACTTTAACAAATTTCTAGTAAACAATTTTTTAAAAAGAAAAAAAAAAGAAACTGGTATCAACTGAAAAAAGTGAAAAAGCATAACAGCTTAATTATTGTGTTAAAATCTTTCGTTCTTTGTTTGCATTGACATTCACGAATCATTTTTAAAATTTGTTTTGTTCTCAAGGTTACCTGCATTAATTTGCCTGGTATATTTATAACACAAAAAAAAAATTTAATAAATTGTGTCATGGATCTCAACGAATCCAAAAAAGGCATTCTGTAATTTCAATATTTTGTCACAGTGCTGCCTGCTCGTAAAGTAACACATCTCGCTTACACATGTTTCATATGGTAGCTTTGTTTTCCAGAACAATTGTTTCGGAACAAAAATTTTATTCCGAAACAGTGGATAAATCCAGCTTCACACACTTCAATTACGGCTTCTTTTTCTACCTTTCCAATGATACCCATATTGCCACACTCCACCACAAAATACTCGATATACGCCTTACTTACAAACTTTGGAGGCCCGTAACTCCGAAACTAAGGCTCAACCCCAAATTTTCCATTCTACATTTTTTGCATAAAATTAAATTTTACACCCTGTAGACAACTTTTTTTAACTTTTAAACTGCGTTCGTAAACTAGATTTAAGCCAAAAATATAGCAAGAAAAATCTACTTTTACATTGACAACTTTAGGAATACTTAATAAAAAATTTTATAGGGGTGGTGTAAAAATAATTTTAAGCAAGAAATGTTAAGCTTTTTATCTTAAGAAAGCGAAGCATTTGTTGGTCATACCATAGAGAAAAAAAGTATTGCTTGCGGCCGAAGGCCTGCTACGCAATCTTTAGAAAGCGATTGTTTACTTAAAATTAAAATTTACACCCCGTAGGAAACTTGACTGTTTATGGAGCGGTGCCCGTAAACTAGATTTCTTCCATATATTACATCACACAGTAATAATTTTATTATTTGCTAACAATATAGCACTTCTTTTCAGTTTTTCTCTTGCTCACAATAAGTTATATTTTTTTAGTTTAGTAATTATTTGACCCTTTTTTTTTATTAAATTATTTTCTATTTTATTAAGCTTTGGGTCCTTATATTTTTTTATTAATATTACAAAATTGTTATTTTGCTTTCAATATTAATTTTGTTTCCTGAAGAAGGTACGCAAAAAGTACCGAAATATTGAAATATAATATTAATAAAAAAATATAAGGACCCAAAGCTTAATAAAATAGAAAATAAGTTATATTTTTTATATTTGCGCTTCCTTGTCGTCCATATACAATTCAAAACCTTCATTTTTAGTCCAAGAACATTTCATCGTCAGTTGAAATTTTGCCATAGGCTTCGCAAACAGTTTGAGTATACGTGCCTGCTCAGGATTTAGCACCTTTCCTTCTTCGCAAACTTTGAATTCAGAATTTAACGTAACTGCACCTTTCTTCAGTAATGTAGGCATTCCCAAAGATCTTAAATGCGGTTCGACTGACTGTGGAATATCCTTCAATGGTCCTTTTGGTATTGTTATTGTTTCAGTAGCAATAAAACCACTTCTAGCGTACTCAACAGCCCAGTACTTCTTAGCCCATTCTAAAACTTCATTTTTATTTTTTTTTGTGAAGAGCAGTCCAACTTGTCCTACAAGTCTATGTGACAATTTATGCAAATCGATGTCTATTTCTTCAGCATTTGTTCTCCCCAACGCAATTTGCATAATCCGATTTTTCCCAAAAATAAATCTTGAATTATCTTTCCATTCTCTTCTCAAATCTTTCAGTAAGTTATTACGCATATTTTGTACGTGGAACACAAAAACATTTGGATATTTTTCAATGCATCTCCGGATGTCATTAATTATTTGTTCTTTCCATTCCAATCCCTTGCGTTCGGTTTTAGTCAGAGACACTGTAAAACAAATATATACATAAACATGATTATTAGAAGAAAACCATTCGACCTAAAAAAGTTTCCACCTTTCTTATCACGTCTGCTTTTTGGCATTTCTACCTAACTTCTACTAACATGTGCTGCCAGTTTCCCAATCCTAAGCTAAATTTTCGGCGGCGTAACTTGCTGAGACGGCACGATATTTTTAAATGCAGCAGAAAAAACTTAAAAAACCTTTACATTTAGAACAACGACACGCAATGGCGTGATATACAAAATATAAAATGGAATAAAAGTTTGGAACTAATTTTATATCCAATTTTCATAAAATAAGCTGCGATTTATATATGAAAGCACTAAAGGCGAATCAATTTACTAGGTGGCAGCGAAAGCGAATTCAGTATTTTGTGCTGGCATAGGCGACTGTCAAATTCCCAACCTAAAATAATAGTCATGTATAACAGCAAAAAATACTGAATTCGTCTACGCTGCCACATTCGCCTTGGATGCACCCGAGCAGAGAAACAAGCCATTCGGCTCACAGCCGACGGCGCGTCGCCGCCGATTTTTTTCCCAACGCATCGCCGTTTTGACCGGCTTGCTTCGGCTCAGAAACAGCCGCCGTTTTTGGCGGCCTGTATAAGCATAGCCGGCAAAAATATTAGTGCTTATAAGGGATTCACATTTTAATGCTTATATAAAGTAAAAAAGAATTACTTTAAATAAATACAAGTATTTATACAAAATCCGCACAAATAGAAGATGTTTAGGAATTCTATTAGTTTTATCGTTACGTTCTTTAATTTGTTATCAAGTATTTGATTTTATGTAAAGTTTTAGTTTAAATATATCTAAATTTATGTAAATTTTTACGTTTTCGATATTTTAAGAATCTTCTTATTTATTTTTGATCAAAAGAAATCATTGCTAAAGCGCAGCTGTCAAGTGGTATTTTTTAATAATTGGAAAAAACAAACAGATTTTTTGATATAATATTTAGTTTCCAATATTTTCAATATCAGCCGAGTTAATACCCCTATCGTGAATAAGATGTGAAATTTTTGTTCCCATTAAATATCCATTTCCCTGAAAGTGAAAATTGCTATCATGGATTTCCCATTAAATACTTGTTCACATCATTGAACAGCTGTTCAAAATTAATAAGCTATCAGTTCACATTGAATGTAATTAAAAAGAAAATTCTAAATTGAAGTTCAAAAATAAATAAAAAAAATTTTGTTACAATAACGTGACGTTCAAGACGCAGTAACGGCAGAGTAATAATAAAACAGAAAGGAATTATCGCTTGGGTTTTTCAGCTTGTTGTATTATCTAAATTTTACATTAATTTTTAGCAAATATAATAAAAAGGATGTTTTAGACTTACTTAACTCTACTCCTTCTTGACTTTTCTGGAATTGTACGAAGTACCACAACTCAAAACCAGAGTAGACAAATAAGTATAAACTAAATGAGTTACCACACATAAGGTTATACGCATCACAAAATTCAATTTTATATAAAAAAAGACGTTAAAAAGGAAAACTATTTAAATCTGCAACAGATATTTTTAATAAATTTTTTTTATAAATTTACAAGTAGTAGGTCCCTTTGTCTTGCATCTCGTCGAGTATAATGTCAGCTGCGCTGCGGAAACTGAAATTAAAAAAGTGATTAAAACTTGCATAATAAATGCAGTGTCCCAGTAAAAGTTAAAGGAACAAATCTAAGACCAAAACTAAAAAATTTCGAGAGAAAAAAATCAACAACGATAAGGGAAATTTTTGTTTACGTGAAAAATTGTTCATGTGATTTATTCACGATTGTAATTTGGGCAAAAGGGAAAACATTTCAAGTGGAAATGTTTTAGCTTCTGCGTGTATTTTGTTTTTGTAAAAACTAAATCGAGCTGTCAAAAACGTCTGGCAATATGTGTGTATGTATTCCAATATATTTTTAGTGGATTTCTTATTTTTCACAAATACATACACACATTACTAGACGTTTTTGACAGCTCGAATTAGTTTTTACAAAAACAAAATACACGCAAAAGCTAAAACGTATGATTTACACATGATCTGATGCAGTCACCTGTTTGATGCGCCTTGATCCAGTCATTCAAATCAGGACTTTCCGTTCAATAGTGTACGGGTTAAATAAAACGAATAATTTAAGTGAATGGAATAAGGCAGACATTTAACCGGCTCCTTTCGTTCAATAGTGCACGGATTAAAATATGGTGTACGGTTCACTTTCGTTCAGATGTTTTGTGTATTAAAATCAGTTGCTGTAGATGTATACTTACGTACACAGATAACTAACCAAATTCAGTGTGGCCAGATTCCAGCTTTCGTTAGAGAGGGATAGTAACAGTTCTTGCTTTTTTGATATTACTAGCTCTTTATGATTATAGCTGGAATTTGACAATTTATTTATTTACAAAAATTGTCAAGATTCTGTGGTCAAGATATTGTGATTTTTTCTAAAGTGTTATAATTTATCAATAATTAAAGTGATTAAATCATTTTCATGTTGATAATAAATCTAAAATTAAAGTTATTAATTTTATTTGAAGATCTTTTTGTGTTTTTTTGTCTCAAAATCAAAAAAAGTAAGGGTTGAAAAATCAACCACAACAACAAAGCAAAAAATCTAACAAAAGATGTAAGTTGAACAAAGTTGTTTTTAATGTAAATTAGATTTTAATGAAATTATCTGGTTTCTTTCAGGAGTCACCGCTGCATCATGGGTTGTGCCGAAGTAGAGAAGCTGCACCAGTTCCCGAAAAATCCGGCCAAGTAAGTTTGTATATAAGTTTCATTAGTGACATGCTTGCGGCAGGTTTTGTACATTAGAGGAACTGTGTTCCATTTCAATGTACAAAATCTTATTTAATTTAGTTTGATTTCTAGATAATTGGAATTGTATATTTGATGAGATTTTATCTTAGCAAACATATACATATTACAGTATTTCTCCCAATCAGAAAGGGATTTTTTAAGGGATTTTAAAATAAAAAAGTGCGTGTGTTAATAAGTGTTTTAAACAGAAAAGAAAACAAGTGCAAAATGACTAAAAAAAGATTTAACAAAATAGTGAAAGTATAAATTTAATTGAAAATACAGAAAGAATATTAATTGTTGTACAAGAATATGAAAGCTCCAATATAATTCAACAAGCAGAATTAGTGCAATCAATCATATGAATTTTTGGAATACCAGCTGCAACAGTGGATATGGATTATTTTTAACCTGTAAAAGTTTTTCAATAAAAAATATATTTTACTCAATGACAGGAACTCTGCAATACCTTCCTACAACAGTGAATAAGGATTATTTTAAAATTGTTTGCAATACCTGCTACAACAGCGGATAAGGATTATTTTTAAATTTTTTGTTGGATGTTTTTTTTATTTTTTTAAATGTGTAATTTATATTGTAGTTAATTTTTGGTGTAAGTTGTTTATTTTAATTACAATATATATTTTGAATTGATTTTAACAAGAAATTTTATTTGGATTAAAGGTGGTATTGGGTAGATTCAAAAATTTTTTTATTTAGGTATTTTCATTTATAAAGGTATATTATTTATAAAGGTATATTAAAATCTTCTTTTTTATATTTTAACACAGATTGTAGCGATGCATTGCTAATTGCCCTGAGATGGAAATCAATAATTGCTGGAATTATTTTAAAACTGCTGAAATAAAACATGAAATTTTGCTTATTATAAATTGTTTCTTTTTTTTTATTAAATACTTAAATAAAAACCGTAAAAGTTATCATTAAAGTTAAAAAATATTACAAAAAAAAATTGTATGTTTTTTTATATAAGATTTTTTAAATACAAAAGTAAGTATTATTATTATTGATTAAAACTTTCACTTTTATTCACATCTTTGGAATCTGTTAATTTAGTGGATAAAGCACATGTATATGTTGTGGGGGAAAGTATGGTTTGAAATTGATTTCTCACAAAAAATTGTTGTATTTTGGATTAAAAGTGCATCCTCTTCTTCAATAATTTCACTAATAAATCGCTCCTTGGCCTCACGATGTATTTTTGATCTGGAAGGATTGATTACAATACGTTCTCTAACTGCATCAATTTTAATATTTTTTTATTAACTATCAATAATTTTTGGCTTTTGATAGTCTAATTTAATACCGATACATTTAGACGGTGGAATAAAGGCCAACAGCAGATTGTTTTGAACTTCTGATTTTTTAGATGACTTCACAGTGGATGTAACGGTTGAAAAAAAATATAAAAACACAAGTATTAGTTTTGCTGCAGTAACCTAGAATATTATAACTAACTTACCTTCTGGCGTAACTTTTTTCTTTGCTAGTGGGGCATTCATCGAGTTTGACGAATCACTAACATTATCAATGTAACGTTTCACTTTTATTTTCCGTCCACTAACAGGTTCTGTTAGATCTGTACCAAGTGGGACAGACGAAACATCTGTTTTTATCTTTTCCTCTACATCTTTCCCCAATAGCTTCGTTAACCTTTTTAACACTTTCTTCCTTTACATCCATTACCTGTGGTTCGTAAACCGTAGTATTATTGACACTTTCATCCAAAGGTGCTGTTTCTTCGCCATTGGCTGCAGCATCTATTTGATCAATGGCCTCTCGAAAATTATTCCGTTTCATATTTTTGTCTGTGGCGAATTTTTCCTTTTTTCAACATAAGGAAAGAGGTATTCCTTCCACCTTAATATTGGCAGTCTCACCGGTAGCTGGCCATGCTGGATAGCCTATTACTTTGGCAAAAACCAAATCCTAAAATACAATAAATTTGGCATAAACATGTTTAATGGCCAATTTTTTTTACTTACCAATAAAACCACGCAAACTGTTTTGATTTTTGTTTGCGGAGCCTTCAATGGAATTGTAGTACAACCTGAAATTATAAGGGAAAACATTATTTTTTTAGTTGTTCTTATACACTGTAATATTATAAAATCATTTTATAATTTTTTTATAAATTTCTTTCACTGATATTTATATTTTTTTTAATTTTTTTTAAAAAACTAAGTTTGTACCCCAATTTTGTTATACATTTTTTGGTTGATTAAATAAAAACATATGTTTGCAATAGGTATGTGTAGCGGTTTCTTCCAACTCATTGCTTTCAGCGTTTTTGAATATTTTTTTATTCACTTAAACGAAAGCTGGAAGAAAATATGATAACACACTTATTTAAACGTTTACGTTTTTTTACGTTTACATATCTCATTTTTATTTGAATAAACAGACTTCTTTCAAAAAGTTTAGTTTTTTGATATAGTGTTTCTGGCTTAAACTAGATGTTTACGGACGCAGCTTAAAGTTAAAAAAAATGGCTTACAAGGTGTAAAATTTGATTATAAGCAAAAAATGTTAAATGCAAAATTTGGGTCTGACCCTTAGTTTCGCAGTTACGGGCCTCCAAAGTTTGTATGGCATATATCGAGAATTTTGTGGTGTAGAGAGGCAATATGGGTATCATTTGAAAGGTAATTTTAATATCTATTCAATTGAAAAGAAAAATAATAAAAAAAAAAATTAAAAAACAGGTAACGATAAAAAAAAAGCTTTTTACATACAAACATAATAATGAAATAAAATAAGTTTAGTGACAATATTATACGAAAACAGATCTAGCACAGCATCTTTATTAAGCAAAGCCGGTGTTGGTCATACCGAAGAGGAGAAAACCCTTCCACCCGGCCGAAGGCCGTCTACTCAAAAAATCTTTAGTAAGCGAAGCCGGTGTTGGTCATACCATAAAGGAGAAAATCCTTGCGCCCCGTCGAAGGCCGTCTATGCAGAAAATCTTAAGTAAGCGAAGCCGGTATGGGTAATACTAAAGGGGAGAAAATCCTCTCGCCCGGCCGATTAAGTTATGTTTATATGAAAAAAAATTTTTTTTGGTCGTTACATTTTTTGTTTTTTATTATTTTTATTTTTTTGTATTTTCCTTTTTAATTGAATAGATATTGAATTTACCTTTCGAATGATACCCATATTGCCTCAATTCACCAATAAATACTCGATATATGCCATGATGTACGTACAAACTTTGGAAGCCCTTGGAAATTAAAGAAATCCCAGAGAAAAAATATCAAAATTTGGTTGCATTTTATAGAGAGTGGAGAAAATACAAATTTTGTTATGTTTAGTGTGTTAACACATAAACAATAATGGTGCATTTCTGCCACATCAAAATTTCTGCGTTAGAAAGACATTGCAGGTTTAACGACGTTTTCATTTAAATATGCTGGAATTATCTCTTAAAATCACAGTATATCACATTTTAAAACAATTTAATAACCAAATTCTTTATTTTCACGAAAAATAATTACTCCTTTCCTTAAAAAACGCTTTTTATGCTTTGTGTTTTCTTCATAGTAAAAAGCACTATATTTGATAATCTACAGAAAATCTGACTATGTTGTTTTCTATGTGTCAAAGGTTTTACATCTGTTACTAGTGGCTTTGATAAAAAAAAAGAAAATCACATACAATAAGGATTGGTATAAAAATTCGTTTAATTGATCAAATTGAGCGAACGGATCAGTCTAAAAACAAACGACCGGGCACAACTCTAGTAGTAGCGATGGGGAATACATTGATTATCAACGGTAGCGTAACTGTCAAACTCCATGTATAACCACACGTCTAGATTAGCAATAAATATGTTAACATATATTGTAGCAAATGTCAAAATTATGTTATCTCTAATGTAGAGATCACATTTTTGTACACATTTATTGACAGCAATATATGTGGCAATAGTTGTCCGCCAATTTTCGTTGAAAATTATTGCGAACATAAACCGTCAAATTCAGTTGTCGTTTGTGTTTTGATTTACAAGTAAAAGCTCACACATAAAATTAAGTGATTAATTATACCACATTTGTTTTGTTTTAAGATTTTCTATCGTAAAACAAGGATCAGAGTATAGAGGAGGTTTTGTTCCTATACCCAAAGCAATAAGCAATTTTGACACATTACTCTGCCGACGTTATTGCCTTATTGCTAGCAAATTTATTTCTAAGTCCCAGTTTACATTAGACAATTTTTGTCGCTTCAATTCCTATTTTATGGATGAAAAGGGAGAGAGGAACTAAAATGGGTACACTTATACTCGTACTCTTGTAATTCGTTTTGTTCCCTCTTTCGTTTGTAAGTATGAAGTTAACAAATATATACACACATGGATACATCTTTTAAAATTGTACAATGTAAGCGCGAAGGCAATTTTAAAAAATAGAAGAGAAAAATTGCAGCGACAAAAATTGATTAATGTAATGTGTACAACACTTGGGTCATGGCGAAATAATTTATCAGGTGGTCTTAATAGCCCAGGTGTTTTTTGTGTATGTTCGACGTTTTTACAAAATAATAAAACGTAACATAAATTTAAATGTTGCTCGCATCACAGGGTATACAGAGGTGAAACCCTTGGCACTTGAAAAACAATATAATCAGGTTTTCCGTAGGTTCTCAAGAAAGGGACAAATATAGTGCTATTTTATTACGAACAAGTGATAATAAACAAAACAAAAAGTAGATATTTTACAAGAAAACATAAAGCACATAAAGTTTTACCTACAAAAAACTAATACATTTGAGTGAAAATAAATATATAAATTATTAAATTGTTAAAAAAATATGATATGATGTCGTTTAACGAGAAAATTCAAGCATTTAAAAGTGAAAACGTCTTTAAATCTGCAGTGTTTTTTGAACGCAGAAAGTGTGACCTGTTGCAAAAATGCACCATCATTATTGGTGTGTTAACACACAAAATTAATCAAAAGTTGGAAAAAATTGAGTTTACAAAAACATGAACTGATTTTGGAACGATGTATTTACAGCATTTGCATAAAGATTTTGATAAAAAATTGTTCGTAGTTTTCAAGATAATGGCTGAGGTAATAGAAAACATATATGGCGATTATCAACCATTTGTTACACAAAATCTATCAATCAATTTGTTACACAAAAGGAATTAGAAGAATGGAATATATATGAGGCAGCAATTTATTTAAAGCTAACTTGCATGGGTATGTAAAAATTTTGTTATGATCAAAAGGCAGATATAATTTTATCTCCTGATTTCTTCAACAGTTTCTTTATTGATGTTTGTTAGTATAACAAGGCCAAGTCTATTGTGGATTTCTTTTGGAAGTGATCGTAAATCTCGTTTACAACTAAATACTAAGTAACCCAAAGTAAATCTAGAGTTGGCAATTAAAATAGTTTCTAATCGGCTAAAGAAGCTGCAAGACAAGTACCTAATCTGTTGGAGAAAAAAGAAGCGCATAGAAGTAGCAAGAGGTAATGAACAGCACGAAGAGGAGAATAAACCCTACGAAGAAAGTGATAAAGACTTATTTGGTTTAAGAAGGAGCGATGACGATAAAAGTGGTTCTTCAGGGCCCGACTCATCCGATGATCGTGGTAAGGAATTTAAAAAAGCTTAAAAAGATGTCAAAAAACCAAAATGGAGCAAACTGATGCCAAAGTTCAAACTATAGGACGCTCTCCTGGTAATTGTGAGATGACAATTGAAATCAAAAAAAGTTTAATTTAAATATTTTCTTGTGTTTTTCCGTTTTCATGATACAAAATGTTTTTATAAGGTACATATGTAATTGTTTTACGATCCAATTTAAGCTTTAACAATATTTTCTTCTGAAACCATGAAATACATATAATATATTATCCGAGTAATTGTATTATTTTATATTTTTATAAAATGTATGAAATGCATGCAAATTAAAATATAAACAATATTATTACCTTTAGTTAATCTTCATCCAAAAATTATATTAAAAACAATTTAGCATTTTAGTTAATGTTTTTATTGCAATGTTATTTTATTCACATACATACATAGTTTTTTGTATATTGTTTTTGGCATTAAAAATATTGTTTTAAACAATTGAGATGAAGTAAAAATAAACAAATTCTCTTCTAAATGTTTAAATACTAAGTTTATTCAAAATTAACAATGTAAATTTTACAATAAATTATTAAATAAATAAATTTTACAATGAATTTACAATAATAAATTTTACAATAAATACAATTTTACATTAAATTTACAATAATAATAATAAAATTGATATTCTTAAGACTAAAATTTTACAATATTAGTTTTTTTTTAATTTTATTAAAATTTAAAATGTATTTTACAATATTAATCTGATAAATAATAAAATTTTACAATATTAGTTTTTTTTAGTAATGGCAGGATTTTTTTTCGACCTTATCTGGTCTAGATCCATCATGTTCTGTTTGTTACAGTACCACCTCGAGTAGGATGTGGCTCTTCACCACGCATGATGGTCTTGGGCAAGGAGAAGCTTTTAGGTTCGCTACACTTGCCCCTGGATTATCGTGTTTAACATAAAATATATTTCTTCACGATTTATAATCCTTGGTACCAAAAATTTATGGTCACATCTTCGACCAGAGCTGGAAAATATAATACTGATTAAATACAATAATTCAATAAAAACAATAATACAATTTAAATAATTGTAAAAAGCAAAAAATTGTACAAAATAAAAATGGTACAAAATAAAATTTAATAAAAATTCAGTTAGTAAAAATATTGCATCAAAGACAATAATGGGGTTAAAAATAAATTAAAAGTTGAACAAAACTTAATAAAAAACCGTAAAAAAATTGCACAAACTAAAATTCAATAAAAATTCAATTAGTAAAAATATTGCAATAAAAACAATAATAGGCTTAAAAATAAATCAATAATTGAACAAAACTTCAATAAAAAACCGTAAAAAAATTGCAAAAATTAAAATTCAATTAGTAAAAATATTGCAATAAAATCAATAATTGGCTTAAAAATAATAAAATAATAATTCATTCAAATTAGTAAAAATCATAAATCAATAATAAGAAATACATATGTAATAATCAAAAATGACCATACAATAAGTTAACAAATTAAATCCAGAATGCTTAATATTGTCGATTATGATCAAATGCTAAGAAAATTCTTTTTTAAAGATAACGTAGAAGAGGGAAATTTACATGGAATTTTGTTTATGGACTTAGAGAGAAATATAAACAGGGTGATAAACTAAAAATTAGCTTTATTTATTAGTAACACATAGATACTTTACTCTGAAATTTGGTTCTTTTAACTTAGCATTAATAAATCGAATAGTGAAATATATTCTAACTCGCACAAAAGTATTTAATAAATCTTCGTGTTTCAAACTATCGCAACACAAAAATGGATCTATTTTAACTAATTCGTCAAAAATAATTTGATGAAGGCCTATTCGGTGACAATACATTTTAAATATTATTTAAAATTTATCTTCTAACTGACGTAGGTAATCTACAAATAACTGTGGCGGTTCTACCAGGTTACATTTATTAAATTGCTTTTCAAGGGTAAAAAGGAATTCATCTGAAATGGGTTTATTATCGAAATAGGGTAGCGGTAGCTTGCATTTGTGCATTTTATAAAACTTTAAGTAAAAATATCCACAGACGTAAACAAAGGCACTTTTGTTTAAAAATTCCTGAGCTTCAAAAGACGGTGTATCCCTATCTACATTAGTCGTTAACGTATAAGGTGCCGGGTTAGGTAATGAGTGAAAATCTTCCCATACCTGATTACTTCTACTACTGTTGTCTGAAAATGCTTCATCTACTATAGAAAAATCAACTATAGAATCATCTGGAGAAACCTTTTCGCAGTTTCCATTGACAACAAAGTTAATGAAGTTGAGCCCGAATTTCTTTTGATAACTCACCATAAACATTTTAGATGTAATAGAGTGGGCGAACCCAAATCCTTTGCGCACTTGGCCAAAGAAATGTTCGAGGTGATCTTGTGTCATTCTACTTGTTTTAAACTGTTGAAAACCTTCTTGTTTTAGATAGCACCAAAGAGACTTTAAGGCTGAAATGTTTAGTTGCCACCCATTAATAAATTTAAACGAGTTTGTGATATCAACATTCCTCTCATCAAATACTTTAAAGGTTCCTAAAATCTTTGAGGCGTCTCTTAAAATTTGTAACTGTTCATTAGAACAGCAGAAAGCAGTGCTATCAGTGCGGGAGTTGAAAACATCAAATAAATCATTAAAAAATTTTAAATACTCAGACGAATTTAAAAAAGTTTTTGCTTTTGATGTTTCCACTTTCCCTGATTGATAAAGAACTCTCATCGCGGTAGAAACGGTATTACTTAATACTTGTGCTGCTAAGCTTACGCGCATGCGTTGAAAGTTATTGGGATTTATGTGCTCTTTACTTAGCTTTGGGGCACACCTTAATTTATTTAAAGAATATAATGTAAAAAAATGGGTTACATCAAGCCATAATACTGGTTTATTATTCAAAGAAATGCTATTTTGGACACCTAGCAGACAGTTTCGGACACATTTTAAAAGATGGGGACTATCATGCATAAAAAATATTCTCTTATTATTAACTTCAAAATATGGCTTTTCAGTTCTTACGCCTGCTATTTTTGCAAAATTCAAAAAGTTTCAGCCTTGGTCACAAACAAATTGGCAAGGGTTCAAGCCTATTGCTTGCAGTTTTGAAATTGCCTCATAAATATACTTTTTTAAGACAGGACCCTGACAGTTACCGTTTGCAAAAAAATATGAAACCGGTTGCGACCAACTTTCTTCACCTATTCCTTTTACCATTATAACTAAAGCGCTAGTTACTAAGCGGTTTGAACGATTTTCATCACCAAAATCTTCTAGACCAATAATCTTGTCTCTCCTACTGTCATAATCAAGATATGTTTTTATCGACATTTCATCGCAGGATATACTAACGAACTTGTCATTTTTATTAAAGTTTTGACAACGCGTTTTAAGCGCCTCAAATGTATAATTTAAATTTCCTGGTGCCCTTGGCCATTCCTCTACGAATCTTTGTAAGGTTCTTATTTGCGGCCAATCGAATAGCGTTGCCAAATGTCGATAAACAACTGGCGACAAAAATAACACTCCTAAAGAAATTAACTTAGTCGCCTGATCATAACGGCGAGTCTTTGCATCTCGGTTATGGTTTTTTAAACAATTATTGAGGCAGACTTGCATAGTCTTCGAAATTTTTGAAGACAAATCATTTTTTTTGTATAACTCCGACTCCAAGTTTGAAAGCTTGTTCTGGCACTTGTTTAGTTCTGAAGTTAATCTAACATTGGCAGCCTTTAACCTATTCTTCATCCGTCTTTCTGCTAAGTATAACGTACGGAAATGGTCAACTGCAACTCGCAGTGATTTTAACTTACCATTAATGTGTGCAGAACCTTCTGCTACTAACGGTTTTTGACCCGTTATATCGTCCTGTATGTATTTGTTACCAGAACTTCTGGTAACAAAGCTCTGTCATCTTGGTCAACGGTAATGTTCATTTTTGAAGAGCCTTCTACTACTAAGGCTCTGCAGTCTTGGTCTTCTATGTCGACATCTTCTACTATGTCCTCTAACAATTTATTTAAATCAGATTGTAATTCTAACTCTGAACTATGGCCAGTCGCTATTTTCTAATTAACACTTGGAGGAGTTAAGTTCTCCGTGAAGGAGCTACAAACATCTGAATTTAATTTGTTACACTCATTATATGGTAAAGAATAGCGGTTAGTTTTATTATTATACAGATTATTGGATGAAAAATGTCGGCTGCACGCAAAAATGCGTTTAGCCGACGATGTAACGCCTAATAACTCCAGCCACTGCGCGCGTCTAGAAAAGAAAACATTTTTCATGTTCATCGTTTAAGGAAAAGACAAAATAAACAGACAGACAAACACACAAAATAGAATATTCATAATCATGATCCGGAACAAATCAAGTTTACGGACGCAGCTTAAAAATTAAGAAAAAGTTGCCTACAGCGTGTAAAATTTAATTATAAGCAAAAAATATAAAATTTGTGGCTGACGCTTCGTTTGGGAGTTACGGCCCTCCAAAGTTTGTATGGTCGTTACTTTTTTTTATTTTTTTTAATAATTTAATTTTCAATTGAATAGATATTAAAATTACCTTTCCAATGATACCAATATTGCCTCACTACACCATAAAATACTCGATATATGCCATAGTGAACATACAAACTTTGGAGGGCCGTAACTCCCAAACGAAGCGTCAGCCACAAATTTTATATTTTTTGCTTATAATTAAATTTTACACGCTGTAGACAACTTTTTTTAATTTTTAAGCTGCGTCCGTAAACTAGATTTAAGCCAATGATTCTATGGAATCCTATTTGACTTCAAAACACACACACGCGTATCAGAGCGAACAATTTTTGAAAAACCTTACTTACCTTTTTGAATCCCTTGGGAAGATGTGGAGCTTCTCTCCTGGTGGACATCCTTTAATGCATCTTAAACTCCTGAAAATTAAAAAGAAAAAGTTTACTTTAACAAACAGATAAATATCATTTTTTGTATATTGCATACTTACATGTTGTTTGCCAATTGTATGTTAGTTTTCTACACAATGAAAAAATAGAATTAGAAACACACTCCAATGTTATTATTAAAATATACTTACGTTAAAAATGAACAAAATTGCCTTCTGCTACAAATAAAAAACATAAATTTCACTTAATATTAATAATTTTATTAATTTTACAAAATTTTACAAAAACCCACCCTTTGCCTGAAAGAAAACGTTTAATTTTTTCTTGGGCCAGAAACACAAATCAAAACAAAACTCAAGTCGATAGGATGTCAAGAAAGAGATGCACAGAGAAACACGTTTATAGCCGTCTCGTGACATCTCTGTATACCCTGTGCTCGCATCGTCTACCCAATAGCCGTATCGTCAGTGAAACAGTTGGGTATAGAATGAACGAAGCAGAAAGAAATTTTCCTAGAAGAGAGGTTAGAAGCATTGCACCACCTAGAATATCTCGGTATGTAAATGAAGTACAGTTTGACTCAGAAGAAGAATTACATAGCATACATTATCCAGAATGTTTAGACGTCAATGCATTGCAGTTTACCCAACAACAACAAAAACCACAAGTAATTCGCTGGAACTGTAAAGTAGCTGGCCATGTCTTTATGGAATGTCCAGCTGAACAACGGGCATTGTTTTGCTACAAATGTGAGAGGTCAAACGTAACGACGCCAAAATGTCCTACGTGCGCACAGAAAAACATGAGGAGTGGCGTGGGAGCGACAGCGGACCTACGTCAGAAGGAGAACCTTGTAATAAACCAGTCGTAAAGCAGCCTGAAAAAAATTATAATTCATTTTTAAACAATTTTTTTTAAGTCAATAGTAGAAATTTTTAGTCGTATATGATACATTATATCCCTTTAAAAATTAGGCAGGAAAATTTTGACGAAGTGAGGGGTAGAATATTCGAATCAAAACCAATAAAGAAACGTATTTTAAAACATCGATATAAATTTAAAGTACGGAAACTTTTAAGACGCCAGGCAGTGGATGCTATCAAAAGAGCTGACAGAAATTTAAATGACCCAAGAGTTTTTCTTGAAGTAGTGATGAATGGAGCATCTGTGATAGGGTTATTGGATTCTGGAGCATCTGTCAGTGTCTTAGGAAAGGGTTGTAGTGAGTTTATAGAAAAATTAGGCATCCGTTTTAACCCCTTGTTAACCAATGTGAAAACTGCCAGTGGTCACCAGCATCGGTTATTAGGTATAGTAAAATTATCTGTAAAATACAAAGAGGAAGAGCACGAAATGTTTTTGTATCATTGTCCTGAACTAGAACAAGTTTTATACTTAGGGATAGATTTTTGGAGGTTATTTGGTTTATATCCAGAGGTAGTAAACTTAAGTGAATTAGATAGGAGCAAGATTCAAGAAGATTTTAATATTTCAAAAAACGAGACTAAAATGAAACCGCATGAATTAAATACAGAACAACAGCAGAGATTGAATATGATAATTAAAGAATTTAATACGTTCGAAAAAAAAAAGGTTTAGTACTGACTACGTTAGAAGAAGACAAAATCGAGTTAGTCGAACACGCTATGCCGGTTTAAGAAAGATATTTCTCTTTTTCACCAGCGGTACAGAAAATTGTATACGAAGAAATCGATAAAATGTTAAAGCTAAATGTGATAGAAGTAAGTCACAGCGCCTGGAGCAATAAAACAACAATTGTAAGAAAGCCCGGGAAAACTAAAAACTAAACAAAATTACCATAAAAGACGCTTATCCGCTTCAAAATATAGACGGAATCTTTAGCAGAATTGATGACACATACTTCATAAGTAGTGTCGATGCTGCGCAACGCCAATGCAGATTAGTGGACAAGATTATACCCAGTATCAAAAATAACGTTTTCACCTATTTAGATAGTTATTTCAAGTAGTTTTGACGAGCATCTTAGAATTTTATCAGAAGTAGCAAAATGTCTAAAAACGCGAATTTGACTATAGGGTTACAGAAATCCCAATTCTGTTTTCAGGAACTTCAATATCTCGGCTTATAATAAATAAAATAAATAAATAAAAGCCATCAAAAACATTAAGTTACCCCAAAATACCAGGAAGGTCAGAAGTTTTTTAGGTACCGCCGAATGGTACAGGCGGTTCATTCGAGATTTCACATCAATTTCAGCGCCCCTTACCGATACTTTAAAAAAATCAAAAAAAGTTTACGATGACTACAGAGGCAGAGGAGTCATTTGAACAACTTAAAAGGGCTTTGACTTCTGCCCCCATTCTGAAACACGCTAATTTTTTAAAAGATTTTTTATTCTATGTGACGCGTCAAGTTATGGTATAGGTGCGGTGTTATTTCAAATAAGTGAAGGACAAGAACATCCTATCGCGTATAATTCGCAGAAATTGAATTCGTGTCAGAAAAATTACACTGTCACTGAAAAAGAATGCTTAGCGGCCGTATTAGCTATTCGCAAATTCAGGCCATATGTTGAGATGATGCCGTTCACAGTAATTAAGGACCATGCGAGTTTAAAATGGTTAATGACTATGAAAGATTTGAGTGGAAATTTAGCAAGATGGTCTTTAAAATTACAGGCATATGATTTTGACGGCAAACACCGAAAAGGGACAGAAAATGTGGTAGTTGATATGTTATCTAGGTTACCGGTGAATTCAATAAGCGAGAAAAGTAAAGATGAACTACTAGATTTTGCGACGGTAGAATTCGATAGCGTGCCATGCAAAAATCTAATTAAGGAGATAACTGAAAATTCAGACAGATTGCCAGATCTAAGGGTAATAGATGGATACGTTTTTAAAAAGACTTATTTTGGAGAAGAATATAGATGGAAGTTATGGATACCAGAAAATATAACTTTGGCAATAATAGAAAAGGCCCATCCACCATGTATCACAAAAACTTTAAAGCGAGTAAAAAGATATTTTTACTGGCCTAAAATGGCAAGTCAAGTTAAGAATTTTGTATCAAATTGTCAAATATGCAAGGAATCAAAATCTTCTAACCAAAATTTAAGACCGGTAATTGGTGAAGAGGTAATAACAGAGAAGCCATATCAGAAATATTACGCGGACTTTCTGGGAAAGTACCCTAGGTCAAAGAATGGGAATAGTTACATATTTATCGTTGTTGATCATTTTTCGAAATTTACCTTCTTAAAGGCCATGAAAGAGGCAACGGCTATAAACGTAGTCCAATTTTTGGTAACAGAAATATTCAATAAATTCGGCGTGCCGGAAATTATACATAGTGATAACGGGGCGCAGTTTTCGGTGAAAGTGTTTCAGAATATGATTACGGCTAATAAAATTCGACATATAAAAACTGCCGTCTATTCTCCTCAATCTAACGCTTCTGAAAGGGTTAATCAATCTGTTCTAGCGGCAATAGGAGCCTACTGGGATCTGTATTTACCAGAAATAAAATCCGCCTTAAGAACATTCAGCCACCGGTATTTCTCCACTTTTCGCCTTATTTGGTTTACATATATTCTCAAGCGGCGCAGACTACAAACTAGCTCGAAAATGATCTTCTTTAACCGACCATGAGTTTAAACATTTGAATAGAAACGAAAAACTGGAAATGATTAGAAAGAAGATCAAGCGAAACATTTACGAAGCTTATATAAAGTCAGCCGAAAGATACAATAAAAAAGAAAGAAATGTCAAATTTATACCTGGCCAGGAAGTGTATAGACGAAACACTGTATAAAGTAATTTCAAACAAAATATAAATGCTAAGTTTTGTAAGAAATTTATTAAATGCCACATTCTTATGCCGGTGGGACAAAATATGTATGAAGTGGAATCTATGGACGGAATACCAATAGGAATTTTCCATGCTAAGGATATAAAGATCTAAAGTACGATAATATAGTGTGTAATTGGTGATAGACAATGTGCAATATTTATTAAACTTGTTTGTTTTTGTCCTAATATACTAATATGTTTTAATATGTTTTAACTAATTATACGTATGCTTTGATTATACACTGCTTTATTTATTATATTTATACATTTGTGCTCAAGACAAAACGTTCAATTTTGTTTTCGATTTTTTAACCTTCGAATATTTGCCATATTTAAATAAAAAATTTTTGTTTTAATTTGGAAAAAGTGTGTCGAAAACTATTATATATATATTTTTGTATTTCATTTGTATCATTAATTCAATACATAATTGTTTATTCGGTTGCTAATTTTGTTTAAGTGTAATATAATGAAACAAAAGAAGGAGAAACTTTAAGCAGGCTGTGTCCAGCCGAAGAGTCCATTGGGATAACATTCCGGCTGACAACTTAAAAACTTTCTCCTGGAAAGAGATAAAGGGTCTAACCAAATTAATAAAAAAGTAAATCTGTTCACAGATAACTTCATGCATATTTTTTGCTTATATCGTAATGGCGGTCCTGTCAGCACAAAAGGCTTAGGTATCACTCAAACAGAAATTACACGAAAGACATTAGAAAAAAATATTTAATTAAAACAGATTATTTAAATTAAATTGTCAATTATAAATGTTTAAGAATTACTATTTTATTTAATAAAGAATAAAATAACATAAAAAAGGTTAAATTGTAATTAGTCGCGTGATACCAGTATAGTTAGTGTTGTCATTGTAAGGCTTATAAAGATACCCAGCTTCGGAGTAAAAAGTCAAGTTTCAGTCCGAGGTATAGATTTGCTCATCATAACCGGTGAATAGTTCAATTAGCATTGAGTCTGTTTTATCCAATATATACTATCGTTTGAGAGAGCTCTTTTAGGCGGATAGATTGTAATTTTTGTTGCGGAAGCTAAAACTACCAGTTAAGAAAGTAAAAGATGAGGAAATAGTATACTGCGGAAATAGGAAGAAGAAGAAAACTCATATTCAAATTGAAAGTTTGGTATTTGTTGTAGCCATTAGTTTTTTTAGGTGTTATTTACTTATTTTTTTTTTTTTTGTAACCTTGAGTTTGATGTTAATGTAAAATTTTATTATTGTATTCTTGTCATAAGTGTGCAAATATGTATTTTATTTCTAAGCGTTATTTTTTGATGAAATAAATAAATTGTGAAATGCAAGACTAAAAGTTTTTTGTAGTGGTGATTAATGTGAGCGTTGTGTGTGTTATAAGTTACACAATGGGATCCTATAAGAATGGTAAGGATATGGAGGATCATGGCAGGGAAAGGGCGACTGGAGTAAAAATCTGCTCCCACTCTTCAGGTTCCCGTTTGTTTTGCAGTTTTAAAGAAGTATTTCGGTCATGGCGAAATAATATTGTTGAACGCAAGGGCGAAAAAGCTCATCAACTCTATACGTTGTAGTTGTCAAGGCGAATTGAGCTTGCTTACGAAAATTGTAAAACCAAATTATTTGTTGAAGAAAATTAAAAAATTTAATGCATACATCTATTAAAATTGCTGCAATTAAAATTGTACAATGTAAGCGCGAATGCAATTTTAAAAAATAGAAGAGAAAAATTGCAGCGACAAAAATTGATTAATGTAAACTGGGACTTATATAGACGGGGGGTAAAAAAATGTGTACAACACTTGGGTCATGGCGAAATAATTTATCAGGTGGTCTTAATAGCCCAGGTGTTTTTTGTGTATGTTCGACGTTTTTACAAAATAATAAAACGTAACATAAATTTAAATGTTGCTCGTATCGTCTACCAAATAGCCGTATCGTCAGTGAAACAGTTGCGTATAGAATGAACGAAGCAGAAAGAAATTTTCTTAGAAGAGAGGTTAGAAGCATTGCACCACCTAGAACGTCTCGGCATGTAAATGCAGTACAGTTTGACTCAGAAGAAGAATTACATAGCATAGATTATCCAGAATGTTTAGACGTCAATGCATTGCAGTTTACCCAACAACAACAAAAACCACAAGTAATTCAATGGAACTGTAAAGTAGCTGGCCATGTCTTTATGGAATGTCCTGCTAAACAACGGGCATTGTTTTGTTACAAATGTGAGAGTTCAAACGTAACGACGCCAAAATGTCCTACGTGCGCACAGAAAAACACGAGGTGTGGCGTGGGAGCGGCAGGGGACCTACGTCAGAAGGAGAACCTTGTAATAAACCAGTCGTAAGGCAGCCTGAAAAAAATAATAATTCATTTTTAAACAATTTTTTTTAAGTTAATAGTAGAAATTTTTAGTCGTATATGAGACATTATATCCCTTTAAAAATTAGGCAGGAAAATTATGACGTAGTAATGGGTAGAATATTTGAATCAAAACCATTAAAGAAACGTATTTTAAAACATCGATATAAATTCAAAGTACGGAAACTTTTAAGACGCCAGGCAGTGAATGCTATCAAAAGAGCTGACAGAAATATAAATGACTCAAGAGTTTTTCTTGAAGTAGTGATGAATGGAGCATCTGTGATAGGGTTATTGGATTCTGGAGCATCTGTCAGTGTCTTAGGAAAGGGTTGTAGTGAATTTATAGAAAAATTAGGCATCTGTTTCAACCCCTTGTTAACCAATGTGAAAACTGCCAGTGGTCAACAGCATCGGTTATTAGGTATAGTAAAATTATCTGTAAAATACAAAGAGGAAGAGCACGAAATGTTTTTGTATCTTTGTCCTGAACTAGAACAAGGGGCCAAATCACCGCATTCGATATCGAGTACTTTGTCATCGAAATGTTGTTGACGTGGATCACGGCACTCGTTATCGAAACAAATCTACTCGAAGTTGCACTCGATTGGTAATCTACTATCGTAAACAAGTAAACTCTACTTTTTTGCCGCGAAACAAAACAAAGAAAAAAAAATAAAGTAATAAGAATGTTAGTATTTTTTTGATATCTTCGCATAATTAGTTTAAAAAATATAATTTTAATTATTTTTAGTAACTAGTGTAAAAAGTAATGGAAAAATAGCTCCCACAACAAACTCAAACAAAGTAAATGGAAAGCAGAAAGAAGTATTGGCGCATTTTATGATGGAACATCCCGATTTGGCGAAAAATAAGCTCCAAAACTGTGCTCAAGCGAAATTAAAGTCACAACATTTATGGCGACAATTGACAACTAAACTAAATGCCTGGGGCCCTCCAATCAAAGACGTTTCAAGTTGGCGGAAGGTAATGTTATTTACGTTTCAATTTCACAAGTTCATGTAGTCAATGACTGTTTTCTAAACTTATTAGGTTTATGCGGATCAAAAGCATAACACAAAGAAGCTCTCCCACAACAAGGCCTCTAGGAAGAAAACTGGAGGCGGTCCGTTTGACGAAATGTTGCTGACTACTGCAGAACAACAAATTGTGGAAGCAGCTGGACTAACTGCAGCAGTAGATGGCCTGGTTAATGCAAAATGCTTTGGTAGCAAAACGAATCAAACAAGTGTTAAAAATTTGGAAGTACCTAATGATACAAACAACAACATTAAAATTATAGCAATATCCGAATTGGAATCTTCAGATATTGAGGTTGAGTTGAACACTAGCACTCAAAATCGTAGGCGAAAAAAAGAATGCCAAAAAAATACAAAACTAGAACTTATCGAACAAAATATTGCACAATTGAAAGACTGGCAAAGTGAAATTGGAGAAAAGTTGAATAAAGTGATTGAGCTTAAAGAACAGTCTCTTAAAATTAAGTAGGAAACATATCTTAAGCTCGACAGATTAATCTCCCTAAAGGAAAAAAACATAAGAATGAAAGAAATAGAACATGACGCAAATATGTCATCTAAAGAGATTGACATTCAAATAAAATCTCTAGAGCTTCAATAGCTTCACCAAAATTCGCTTAAACGAGAAAAAACGAAACATTTTTAATAAATCTATTTTTTATTGCAATTATTTATGCGTGTAAATATTTGCATTACTACTGGTCCATATATTGAATTCCCTCCATGATCTTCAAAAGAATCGTACAAATTAAATATAAAACAATTGAATGTGATTTATAGTTTTAATATGTAGTACTTATTATTTACCAAACGTGAAATGTATTTTTGTTTTCTGTATAGTTATGTATGTTGTTTTTATTAAATAAAAGTCATAATCTAAATATTAGCGCTTAAAGACATTTTTATTTGATCTCTTATTTTCTCCCCAATTTTAATTAATTGTGTTTGCCCACCAGCATACACTTCAATTGACGAGGGCTCTGTACAATTCACATTTGTGTACAAAGCTACATTAAATTTTAAACACACATTATGTAAAGCAGCGCACACATTGCCAAATATTGCCATTTTTTCGGGAGAGTATCGACTTCTTCTCTCATTGCATAGGATTCTCCACCGTCCCTTTAATATTCCTATGGTGGGTTCAACAACACACCTAGCCTTCGCGTGAATTTCGTTGATAAACGCTTCTGAAGAACCTTCAGCGGCTGCTGCATATGGTATTATACACCATGGTTCTGTGGGATATCCAGAGCCTCCTTAAATATAATATATAAATATATGTGAATATTTAATAATAAAAAAATAGTTCCGAAACATTATGACTGACCAAGAACCCAAACGTTTAAACCCCTCTCTCTGTATAATTGGTCAAGTAAATGCCGTTCTTCGGAATGCTTCCATACAAAACTGTTGTGGGCAGCACCACCGTACATTGAATTGATGGCCAATACTTTGAATGCATGGTCGCAAATCTGAAAGTTTTACAAAATGGTTAATTGAATAATACATACTTTTGAAATGTAACTTACTATCATTGAATTTAGGCTGTGAAATCCTTTTCGGTTGAAGAACATGTGTTCATTTTCTGTGGGTGCTTGGAAACCGAAGTGTGTACCGTCTACGCACCCGACCACTGAAAGTAACTTTTATATATTAACTAGTTTTCATATATGTACATATTTTCATATAAATACCTCCAGGGATTTTGAAATTGTCAATGAAATACTGCATACACTCCTCAGATTGATCTGGCAAAAATTGTATCATTTTGGAACACAATTTGTTTTGTATTTCCTCCGTTACGTTTTTCACCACTTTGCACATAGTAATTTGTGCTAATCCAAGTAAAGAATCATTCCCGGCGTTGTGCTGAAAGCCGCTACTGGCCAAAAGGTTCAATGTAGCGGCAAGCTGTAATATGGACGGTACGCACGTCGACATATGACCAGAGATATTTATTTCGGACAGAACGCATTTAAAAGCTTCTTTAGACAGCCGAAAAGGCCTTTTAAACCTGCAGATATTTATACATTTAAATTAAATCATTCACTTCAAAAGCCACAACTTACTCAACTTCAGGTAAGGAAAAAGGATTGCTTTTGTTTCTAATATTTCTTCTTATAATGGTAATATTCGACTCATCCTCCGATTCCGAAGATGAGAAACACAAAAACACATTTGGATCCATTTTAATTTTTTTGTTTTGTAATTTTTTTTATTAATTTTATATCTTTTCACCAATTTAATTATTTTTTGTTTACCTTTTTCGATTAGTTTTTCTTATTGTCATATGCTTACACTAATGTAAAAAATAGTAGTAAATAAAATAAATTACGATAGAATACCGTGATCCAAAAATTGTAGCCATCGAAATATTTGTCTACACGAAAGTGCACTCGATTTCGAATGCGGTGATTTGGCCCAAGTTTTATACTTAGGGATAGATTTCTGGAGGTTATTTGGTTTATATCCAGAGGTAGTAAACTTAAGTGAGTTAGATAGGAGCAAGATTCAAGAAGATTTTAATATTTCAAAAAACGAGACTAAAATGAAACCGCATGAATTAAATACAGAACAACAGCAGAGATTGAATATGGTAATTAAAGAATTTAATACGTTCGAAGAAAAAGGTTTAGGACTGACTACGTTAGAAGAACACATAATCGAGTTAGTCGAAAACGCTATGCCGGTTAAAGAAAGCTATTTCCCTTTTTCACCAGCGGTACAGAAAATTGTATACAAAGAAATCGATAAAATGTTAAAGCTAAATGTGATAGAAGTAAGTCACAGCGCCTGGAGCAATAAAACAACAATTTTAAGAAAGCCCGGGAAAAATCGCCTGTATTTGGATGGACGTAAACTAAACAAAATTACCATAAAAGACGCTTATCCGCTTCAAAATATAGACGGAATCTTTAGCAGAATTGATGAGACATACTTCATAAGTAGTGTCGACCTGAAGTATGCCTTCTGGCAAATTAGGCCAGACAAAAAAAGTAAGCAGTATACTGCATTTACAGTGGCAGGCCGCCCGTTATACCAGATTAGGGTTATGCCGTTCGGCCTGTCCAATGCTGCGCAACGCCAATGCAGATTAGATAGTTATTTCAAGTAGTTTTGACGAGCATCTTAGAATTTTATCAGAAGTAGCAAAATGTCTAAAAACGCGAATTTGACTATAGGGTTACAGAAATCCCAATTCTGTTTTCAGGAACTTCAATATCTCGGCTTTATTATAGTAGGCGAAATGTTGAAAACGGACCCGGAAAAAATAAAACCCATCAAAAACATTAAGTTACCCCAAAATACCAGGAAGGTCAGAAGTTTTTTAGGTACCGCCGGATGATACAGGCGGTTTATTCGAGATTTCACATCAATTTCAGCGCCCCTTACCGATACTTTAAAAAAATCAAAAAAGTTTACGATGACTACAGAGGCAGAGGAGTCATTTGAACAACTTAAAAGGGCTTTGACTTCTGCCCCCATTCTAAAACACGCTGATTTTTCTAAAAGATTTTTTATTCAATGTGACGCGTCAAGTTATGGTATAGGTGCGGTGTTATTTCAAATAAGTGAAGGACAAGAACATCCTATCGCGTATAATTCGCAGAAATTGAATTCGTGTCAGAAAAATTACACTGTCATTGAAAAAGAATGCTTAGCGGCCGTATTAGCTATTCGCAAATTCAGGCCATATGTTGAGATGATGCCGTTCACAGTAATTAAGGACCATGCGAGTTTAAAATGGTTAATGACTATGAAAGATTTGAGTGGAAATTTAGCAAGATGGTCTTTACAATTACAGGCATATGATTTTGACGGCAAACACCGAAAAGGGACAGAAAATGTGGTAGTTGATTATCTAGGTTACCGGTGAATTCAATAAGCGAGATAAGTAAAGATGAACTACTAGATTTTGCGACGGTAGAATTCGATAGCGTGCCATGCAAAAATCTAATTAAGGAGATAACTGAAAATTCAGACAGATTGCCAGATCTAAGGGTAATAGATGGATACGTTTTTAAAAAGACTTATTTTGGAGAAGAATAGAGATGAAAGTTATGGATACCAGAAAATATAACTTTGGCAATAATAGAAAAGGCCCATCCACCATGTATCACAAAAACTTTAGAGTGAGTAAAAAGATATTTTTACTGGCCTAAAATGGCAAGCCAAATTAAGAATTTTGTATCAAATTGTCAAATATGTAAGGAATCAAAATTTTCTAACCAAAATTTAAGACCGGTAATTGGTGAAGAGGTAATAACAGAGAGGCCATATCAGATATTTTACGCGGACTTTCTGGGAAAGTACCCTAGGTCAAAGAATGGGAATAGTTATATATTTATCGTTGTTGATCATTTTTCGAAATTTACCTTCTTAAAGGCCATGAAAGAGGCAACGGCTATAAACGTAGTCCAATTTTTGGTAACAGAAATATTCCATAAATTCGGCGTGCCGGAAATTATACACAGTGATAACGGGGCGCAGTTTTCGGTGAAAGTGTTTCAGAATATGATTACGGCTAATAAAATTCGACATATAAAAACTGCCGACTATTCTCCTCAATCTAACGCTTCTGAAAGGGTTAATCAATCTGTTCTAGCGGCAATAGGAGCCTACTTAGAGAAACATCAAAGAGACTGGGATCTGTATTTACCAGAAATAAAATCCGCCTTAAGAACATTCAGCGACCGGTATTTCTCCATTTTTCGCCTTATTTGGTTTACATATGTTCTCAAGCGGCGCAGACTACAAACTAGCTCGAAAATGATCTTCTTTAACCGATCATGAGTTTAAAAATTTGAATAGGAACGAAAAACTGGAAATGATTAGAAAGAAGATCAAGCGAAACATTTACGAAGCTTATATAAAGTCAGCCGAAAGATACAATAAAAAAGAAAGAAATGTCAAATTTATACCTGGCCAGGAAGTGTATAGACGAAACACTGTATTAAGTAATTTCAAACAAAATATAAATGCTAAGTTTTGTTAGAAATTTATTAAATGCCACATTCTTAAATCGGTGGGACAAAATATGTATGAAGTGGAATCTATGGACGGAATACCAATAGGAATTTTCCATGCTAAGGATATAAAGATCTAAAGTACGATAATATAGTGTGTAATTGGTGATAGACAATGTGCAATATTTATTAAACTTGTTTGTTTTTGTCCTAATATACTAATATGTTTTTATATGTTTTAACTAATTATACGTATGCTTTGATTATACACTGCTTTATTTATTATATCTATACATTTGTGCTTAAGACAAAACGTTCAATTTTTTTTTGTTTTTGATTTTTTAACCTTCGAGTATTTGCCATATTTAAATAAAAAGTTTTTGTTTTAATTTGGAAAAAGTGTGTCGAAAACTATTATATATATATTTTTGTATTTCATTTGTATACATAATTGTTTATTCGGTTGCTAATTTTGTTTAAGTGTAATATAATAAAACAAAAGAAGGAGAAACTTTATGCAGGCTGTGTCCAGCCGAAGAGTCCATTGGGATAACATTCCGGCTAACAACTTAAAAACTTTTTTGTCGGCATCGCGAATCGGTTGCCAAGGAAGTGAGAATCCCAACTTTTCAGGACGAACCTTTAAACTATTGCTCCTGGAAAGAGATAAAAGGTCTAACTAAATTAATAAAAAAGTAAATCTGTTCACAGATAACTTCATGCATATTTTTTGCTTATATCGTAATGGCGGTCCTGTCAGCACAAAAGGCTTAGGTATCACTAAAACAGAAATTACATGAAAGAGATTAGAAAAAAATATTTAATTAAAACAGATTATTTAAATTAAATTGTCAATTATAAATGTTTAAGAATTACTATTTTATTTAATAAAGAATAAAATAACATAAAAAAGGTTAAATTGTAATTAGTCGCGTGATACCAGTATAGTTAGTGTTGTCATTGTAAGGCTTATAAAGATACCCAGCTTCGGAGTAAAAAGTCAAGTTTCAGTCCGAGGTATAGATTTGCTCATCATAACCGGTGAATAATTCAATTAGCCTTAAGTCTGTTTATCCAATATATACTATCGTTTGAGAGAGCTCTTTTAGGCGGATAGATTGTAATTTTTGTTGCGGAAGCTAAAACTACCAGTTAAGAAAGTAAAAGATGAGGAAATAGTATACTGCGGAAATAGGAAGAAGAAGAAAACTCATATTCAAATTGGAAGTTTGGTATTTGTTGTAGCCATTAGTTTTTTTTTTAGGTGTCATTTATTTATTTTTTTTTTTTTTTTGTAACCTTGAGTTTGATGTTAATGTAAAAATTTTATTATTGTATTCTTGTCATAAGTGTGCAAATATGTATTTTATTTCTAAGCGTTATTTTTGGATGAAATAAATAAATTGTAAAATGCAAGAGTAAAGTTTTTTGTAGTGGTGATTAATGTGAGCGTTGTGTGTGTGATAAGTTACACAATGGGATCCTATAAGAATGGTAAGAATATGGAGGATCATGGCAGGGAAAGGGCGACTGGAGTAAACATCTTGCTCCCACTCTTCAGGTCTCCATTTGTTTTGCAATTTTTAAGAAGTATTAATAGAATTCATTTATTGTGACGGTCCTTTGGGTCAGGGCGAAGGGTGGTTCTCACACCGCGAGAAAGTATGGCGGAAATTTTTAAACTAGTAGAAATATAGTAATAATTCTAAAAAAATTGTTTTCTTTACAATGATGCTATTTGCTTACAACCTTTTCACTTGATTGAAATTATGAGTTAACATAAATACGTGTTCCCATACCAAAACCATTAAGCAATTTTGACACATTACTCTGCCGACGTTATTGCCTTATTGCCAACATATTTATTTCTATAATAGACGGGGGGTTAACGAGCTCGCCATCGCGACCACCTTATAATAAATTCGCCTTGGAAACACTTCGGTCATGGCGAAATAATATTGTTGAACGCAAGGGCGAGAAAGCTTATCAACTCTATACCATGGCGAAATAATTTACCAGGTGGTGGCAGTGGCGAATTTCATTCATTTTCGCCACTGCCACCACCTGGTAAATTATTTCGCCATGCTCTATACGTTGTAGTTGTCAAGGCGAATTGAGCTTGCTTACGAAAATTGTAAGAGTAGAAACACAACAGACGACGGTAACGGAACCATTTATCGTTGCTGAGAGTAAGTAAACAAAATAACGACGATTCTCTGACGGAATTTATAATATTTATTTTCATTTCAGTTTTGTGTTTGTTTTCAAAAATTTTGTGTTAAAATATTTTATTACATTTAAATGAATTAGATAAATTCTATTAAAAACTCGATGAAACGTAAAGAATATTAAGTACATTTAACATATCCATGGCATTAGAGTCTATTGGACTGGTTAACCTTGTAAGAGATTCAATAGGTCTTTTCAAAACCTTCACACAAATTGAAGAGCGGGACGAAGAATAAATGATGACTGACTTAAGATGAGACATGGGCTCATATTTTTCACCTTTTCAGTTATTTTTTCAATCAATTTTATTTTCATATTTTTAACCTTTTCAATTATGTTTTTCATTTACGTACATAAATGTATCAGTTTTTTTTAACACATTTATTCCTGAAATTTTGTTCTATTTTTATATAAATAATGTGCCTTTGCTATTATTGTGAATTCAAATGCTTATAAAATACTTATATTTCTGGCAATATTGTTAGGAGAGTGAGAGACTAAATGTGAGAGAATAATGAAAACCGACAAGAAAATAAAATAAATTGTATCTCAGCGGCATTGTCGTTGAACGATAACTTATGTCAAATTTGTATGGAAATGTCGTTACCGTCGTGTGTTGTGTTCCTACACTAAAACCAAATTATTTGTTGAAGAAAATTAAAAAATTTAATGTGTTTTAATTGCTTTTAAAAAATTAAATATTTTAATTCATAAAAAAAATTGAACAATACGGAATCGTAGTCACATATTCCTTATGTGGTATAAATGTGACATTATTGTTAACACGATTAGAATATCATGAGTGCTGTGCAGGATTTTATGGCCTCCGCTTGTGATGTGGATATCCGTGTTAATTTCCTTGCGTCCAGCCGATCAAGTTATGTTTATATAAAAAAAAATTTTTTTTTGGTCGTTCCATTTGTTTTTATTTATTTTATTTTTTTTTTTCTTTTTAATTGAATAGATATTAAATTTAACTTTCCAATGATACCAATATTGCCTCATTTCACCACCAAATGCTCGATATATGCCACGCTGTACCTACAAACTTTGGAAGCCTTTGGAAACTAAAGCAATGACAGAGAAAAAGAATCAAAATTTGGTTCCATTTTATAGAGGGTGGAAAAAATACAAATTTTGTAATATTTAGTGTGTTAACACATAAATAATAATAGTGCATTTCTGCCGTCTTCATTTAAATATGCTCGAATTATTTCTTAAAAACACAGTATATCACATTTTTAAGCAATTTATAACCAAATTCTTTATTTTCACGAAAAATAATTACTCCTTTTGTTAAAAACACTTATTGTGCTTTGTGTTTTCTTTATAGTAAAAAGCAATATATTTGATAATCTACAGAAAATGTGACTATATTGTTTTCAATGTGTCAAGGGTTTCACATCTGTTACTAGTGGCTTTGATAAAAACAAAAGAAAATCACATACAAATGGATTGTTATAAAAATTCGTTTAAATTATCAAATTGAGCGAACGGATCTGTCCTTGATAATTGACCAAAAAAGACCGGGTACTAAAGCGAACGACCGGGCACAACTGTAGTAGTAGCGATGGCAAATACATTGATTAGCGATGGTAGCGTAGCTGTCAAACTCCATGTATAACCACCCGTTTAGATTAGCAATAAATATGTTAACATATATTGCAGCAAATGTCAAAATTGTGTTATCTCTAATGAAGACATCACTTTTTTGTACATATTTATTGACAGCAATATATGTGGCAATAATTGTCCGCCAATATTCGTTGATAATTATTGCGAACATAGAACTCAAATTCAGTTTTCGTTTGTGTTTTCATTTACAAGTAAAAATGCAAACACAAAATTATGTGATTAATTATACCAAATTTGTTTTGTTTTAAGATTTTCTATCGTAAAACAAGGATTAGAGTATAGAGGAGGTTTTTAAAATAATAGAAAAATAATAAGAATTCTAAGAAAATTTGTTTTCTTTACAATGTTGCTCTTTGCACTTGATTATTTTGAAATTATGGGTTAACATAAATACGTGTTCCCATACCCAAAGCAATAAGCTATTTCGACACATTACTCTGCCGAGTTATTGCCTTATTGCTAACAAATTTACATTAGACAATTTTTGTCGCTGCAATTCCTATTTTATGGGTGAGAAGGGAGAGAGGAATTAAAATGGGTACACATATGCGCGTACTCTTGCAATTCATTTTGTTCCCTCTTTCGTTTTTAAATAAGAAGTTATCAAATATATTCACACATGCATACATCTATTAAAATTGCTGCAATTAAAATTGTACAATGTAAACGCGAATGCAATTTTAAAAAATAAAAGAGAAAATTGCAGCGAAAAAAATTGATAAATGTAAACTGGGACTAATATAGACGGGGGGTAAAAAATGTGTACAACATTTGAGTCATGGCGAAATAATTTACCAGGTAGTCTTAATAGCCCAGGTTTTTTTTGTGTAGGTTCGACGTTGTTGTCAAAATTTTGAAATCAATTAAAAAATCAATCAAATCAATTCTTCACTTGCTAAGATTTTCCCCATAATTAAAAAACCAAATGATTTCCATATTAATAACTCTCGTCCTATTTCGTTATTGTCCAACATTGGAAAAGTCTTTGAAAGAGTCATAAAAATTAGGTTAGAAAGATTGCTGGGAAATAATGTTTTACCTGAATATCAATTTGAATATCAAAAGAGGCCACTCTTCTGTAGACGCGTTATTATTGTTACATAACGATGTGACCTGCAATTTAAGAAATAAAATGTGTACTGTTGCCGTTTCGCTTGATATAGAAAAAGCTTTTGATCGAGCTTATCAGATGGGTATAATCTTTAAACTAATTGCGCTGGGTTGTAATCCTTTAATAACCAAAATGTTTAATAGTTATTTTAAAAATAGAAAATTTTTTATTGAGATAAATAATTAAAGATCAGATTTGGGTAATATTTTATGTGGTGTGCCTCAAGGAGCCATTTTAGCCCCTTTATTATATAGCCTTTTGGTTTATGACTTCCCCCATACTTTCAACGGCTCAAAGAGTATTCTCTATGCAGACGATTCTTTTATTTATGCACACGATAGTAATCCTGAAATTGCTTTAAATAAAGTTAAAAATCATTTATCTATAATTGATAATTACTACAATAACTGGGGTATTAAAATAAACTTACAAAAAACAGATGCTATTTGCTTTAGAAAAGCCTCCGGCAAAGGGCCTCCAAATATTGCCAAAAAAAAAAGCCAAAAGTTGAATCTCTCTTTAGATTGTTTACAAATTCCTTTTAAAGACGACATCAAATACCTCGAGGTCACTTTAAACAAGCTTTTAAAATTTAATCAGCATGCCAGAACTGCAAAATCTAAAGGGCTGAGTATCAAGAGAATGTTTATAAAATTACTCATAAACAGACACTTCGGTTTGAGAACAAAACTTTTAATTTACAAAGTATGTATACGCTCAGCTATACTATACGGGTTTCCTATTTGGTTCTCAATTTCTCCAACTGTAATGGGCGAGTTGGAGAAGTTAGAACGAAACTGCTTGAGACTTTGTGTTAATATGAATTATGAGAACCGTGTTAAAAGATATTCTAATACAGTTATTTATAGTAAAGCTAATATACTACCACTCTCATCTTATGCTTTGGTTTTACTTGTAAAGTATATTAACCGACTTCATAATCATAAAAACAGTCTTTTGCGTAATGTTGTTTACTCACAAAATGAGTTTAATTGGTCTAATAGTTTGTATTACTCCCCGGTGGGAATTTTACAGGGGGACACTAACTCAATATATACATTAAATAAATACAGTCTATCAGAGTTTTATTCTCTCACAAATACAGGCTCCAATAGAGGGTAAATTTTGTTATATGTTTTTTTTTTTTGTGTCCTTGTATATATGTTATTTAGTTTTAGTCTTAGTTTTAAGATTTACCCCATCGTTCCATATGTCGATTGTTTCAATCGTCAGACACACTCGTCATCTGGAACGTTCGGATTAGTTTAAGTTCGCACTTGACAAACAATCCTCGTAAAATTTTATTATATTTTGAGCAATATAATTTTAATTGTTAATCCCATGTTGTAAAACTTTTTTATTCTCATTTAATTCTGAGCATGAAGCGTTATTCTGTACAAATAATGTCTTAAATGTCTATTAAAACAATACTCATAGTTTAAAGTTTTTTACGTTCCTTATAATTTTTTTTATTTAGCTGCTTTTGAGATCCAACTTTTAAAATGTCTCAATAAAATTGAATTGAATTGCCTTGACCCCGATTTATTACAGGACAGCGGGTTGACAACAGGTGACTGAATTAGCTTTTACGTGTATTTTGTTTTTGTAACATCATGTTGAGCTGTCAAAAACTTCTGGTAATATGTGTGCATGTATTTAAATTTATTTTTTGCTTGCTTATTTTACACATATTACCAGAAATTTTTGAAAACTCAACAAGATTTTACAAAAGCATAATACAGATACACCCTAAAGCAAGGCGAATCTATAAGGTGTAGTCATATGCGAGTTGAAGCGAATAAAATTTTAATTTGCTTTGAAAGTATACAAAGCAAACAGTCAAAAAATTCAAAATAAAAATAAACATATTTAAAATGGAAATGGCACAAAATAAAAATAAACACAAAAAATTTATTCTCTTTTTTCTAATACTTATTTTATTTTAAATAACATTACAAAAATTATGGAATGTGTTTTCTGACGCAAAAAATGCATTTTCGGTGGAACAGGGGGTTGTTTATATAAGACAATGCTGTCATAACAATAACAATACACACACACTTTTTCAATTGTGTAAATTTCTGTTTTAAATATTTTGAAGACAGTTAATAAGTGATTTGACGTATGCCGACAATTTTATTATAATTGTTTTAAGTTAATGCTATTTAAATTATATTACCATTTTAATTACTAGAAAGAAAGCAAAAGGTAAGGCAGATTAATAAACAGGTGGTATCATTAGCATTAAATAACGTAAAAATTTTGTTCAATTCTGTTTACTGCATTTTTTGTGTTTTTTATTTGTTACATATGAACATACACTCTAGTTTCACATATCTTCCTCTAGAGAGCTAAATTTTGCTTCCAACGGAAATTTTTTGAGATCCCAGAATTAACAACGAAAAGATCAGAGTTTAAGGCAAACGTCTTTAACTGTTGTCATACCTTTCGGTGAAGACCATCGTCACTGGCTGTTTATTTTGTACGTTGTTGCATAGATAGTGGTGGGTTTAGGTAGTTTTGTCCGTTAGGATGTTGTCTATTTTAATGGTATTATGCAGGTAAATTGCCTGATATATATCGTGTTTGTTGAAGGTATATAATTTTAATATTTCAGTCTTTTATTTTTGGCTAGGTAAGTGTGACCATTTGTGGGTGTTTTCCCGTCGTAAGATTGTTTTAATAATTTTAATGGTTTAAAAATTGTTTTACAGGTTGTATTTACCTGTTCGTCACCGTCAGTTAACTTCTTACAGCGTTTTAGTAGGCGGCGTATTTCCTTTTGGAATAAGTCGGTTGGGTCATTTTTAAATTTCGTATATTTTTCCTGTTGAATGAATTGTTGTGTTTTGTCTATATAATCTTTTTTGTACATTTTTACAGTTGTGTTACCTTTGTCCACTTTAGTAGGTAATAGATCATTATTTCTTAGCTTTGCCTTTATCTGTTTAGTAATTTTCTCTTCGCTAGGATTTGTTTTTGATTTACTGTGTTCTTTTATTGTTTTTTCAAGTACATCGGCTATCTTGTGTCTCACGTGTTCTTGTCGATCAGTTGGTAAGTGTATAATAGAAGCTAATGGACTCGGCTTGGGAAACCCGACATATGTAATTTTCGCAGAGATTTTTATGGTACATTTAGAACAAGTAAACGTTAAAACACTAGCGGAAAAAACATAAAACAACTCGTTATTACAGATACGTAGATGACATAATATTCATCCTAGGAAAGGACAACGGTGAAGAAATTCTGACGGATTTAAACACAATACATAACAAAATCACATACATAATGGAAAAAGATCAAGACGGAACTTAACATTATCGTGACATAACAATAACACGAGGAATTGACTCCTTAAATTTCGACATATACATAAAACCAACCACAACAGACACAACTAAACAAAAAAAACAAAAGGAAAACAAAAGGAAGAAATGCAAGGTGTTTCTATGTAAAAATAAATTTACATTTATTTTTAAGTTATAATCATTTGATCCTAAAGCTGGATTCTCCCATTGTTCCGAAACATTTTTTATATGTAGTTTTACGTATTTCTTTTTTAAAGAGTGAGAGAGAGAGAGAAAGAATTAAACTTTCTTCGGAAAAATTTCAGCTTGAATTGGTTTAATTTTAATTTTTGTTCCGAAACAATAAAACTGTGCTGCCAACTACTTTATTTTTTCAAAGAAAATTTAACTGAGCTGCCACATCACATTATATGTACATATTAAATATTTGTATATGTGCATATAAATTTAAAAGGTAAGACTGCTTGCAAATTTAAAAAGTAAAACTGCCAAGCAACCTGATTTCTTTTCTGAATAATTTTTTCTTTAAAAATTTGTAGTAAACAATTTCATAAAAAGTGAAAAAAGGAAACTGGTGTCAACTGAAAAAAGTGCAAAAGCAAGAGAAGCATGTTGTGATAAAAATCTTTCAAGCAAAAAAATATATTTTATATCCTTTTTCGTTCTTTCTTTGCATTGACATTCAAGAATTATTTGAGAAATTTGTTTTATTCTTAAGATTACCTGCATTAATTTGTCTGGTATATTTATAATAAAACACAAAATAAAAGAAAATAAATTTAAAAAATTGTGTCATGGATCTCAACGAATCCCTTGCCTTGAAGCTTATTTCTCTTATATTATCTTATATTTTTGTTTCTTTTTATATATATACTTTGCCAGTAAAAAAGCTTTTTTACCTCAATAGCTATTAGAAGAATCGTTTAACTTTTATTCATTTTTTATTTCATTATGAAACTTTTTTTAATTAAGAACTTATTTATAAAAAACCAAAACTATGTCTGTGACACAAAAAGTACAAAAAAACGGCATTCTGTGATTTCAATCTTCTGTCACAGTGCTGCCTACTTGTAAAGTAACACATCTCGCTTACACATATGTTTTATATGGTAGCTTTGTTTTCCCAGAAAAATTGTTCGAAGTGTGTGAATCGTTTCAGAACAAACTCTCAAAAAACTAAAATTGTTTCGGAACAAAAATATATGATTAACACATGCTCTGATGCAGTCACCTGTTTGATGCGCCTTGGGTCATGGCGAAATAATATTGTTGAACGCAAGGGCGAAAAAGCTCATCAGCTGTATCGTTGAAGTTTTCAAGGCGAATTGAACTTGTATACGAAAATTGTAAAACCAAATTATTTGTTAAAAATAATTAAAAAATTTAATTTGTTTTAATTGCTTTTAAAAAATTAAATATTTCAATTCCTAAAAAATTTCAACAATACGGAATTGTAGCCACATATTCCTTATGTGATATAGATGGTAACATAATTGTTAACACGATTAGAATTACATGAGTGCTGTGCAGGATTATATGGCCTCCGCTTGAGATGTGGATATCCGTGTTCGTTTCGGATATAAATTTTGATGCTGGTATTTTTGGAATTTTTGTCTGTATGTCTGTGTTCGCATCACGTAAAAACTGCTAAAAGGATTTTAGTAAAATTTTGTAAGGCGGTCCCTTAGAACCTTGGTTGAAATATAGAATATTTTTTGTATAAAATTTATTAATTTCGTCGAAAAAATAGAGATACAAATGAGAACAGTTGTCGGTACATTTTATTTTTGTAGATTGTGAATAGAAAATTTTTAACGTTTTCTCTTGTGCTCCTTCCAAGTTTCGTAAGTTGTAACAATATCCAAAATCTTATACCGTTATCAGGAGAATTCTTACTGTAACCAAAGTCGAATAAGAACATAATTAATGCTGTAGCTTGTTAAGAAATTTGATATTTATCCGCACGTTAATTGAATGAAGATCTGTGTAAGGCTTTTAAGTAGCTGTGTGAGCATCGCATAAAGTTTAAAATTGTTAAAAGTTTCTTTTTTGCTTTGGGTACTACTTAATGTTGCTCTTCAGTATAATTCTCCAGTTTTTTTAAGACCGTTGAATATAATGGATCATCGCCGAGTTCTAGTAAAAAATAAAAATACGTTTGTTTAATTATTTTCCAATTTCTTATGTTTTGGTTTATTTACACTTATGTTTGACAACAAACCTAGATATTGTGGCAACAGAATCCCTGTTGTTTTTGTGTTGATGCATTGTTGTAGCCATGCATTCACTTGTGTTAATTTGCCTTGACCCCTTGATAATAATACCTATCATGAAGATGCTGATAAAGTAGACCAGTTTAAAAACTATTTTTCAGAAATATACTAATTTGTTGCTTCTGAGAGAACAGATTTTGCAGATGTTCCGACGGCAGTAAATTCATTTCTAAGCAGTTTTCCTTCATCTTATTGTGAATTTTCAGATTCAAATACAGCACTTAACCCAATTTTAAATGAAAATCTTACTGATATTTCCGAAATTTGCGACATAATTAAATCATTAAACTCAAAAAAATCTGCAGGTGTAGATAATTTATCCAATTTTATAATTAAAAAACTGCCTATTCCGGCAATTAAGTTTCTAGTCGTAATCTTTAATCAATGTTTAAATATAGGGTATTTTCCTACTATTTGGAAACTAGCTAAGATTTTCCCCATAATTAAAAAACCAAATGATTTCCATATTAATAACTCTCGTCCTATTTCGTTATTGTCAAACATTGGAAAAGTCTTTGAAAGAGTCATAAAAATTAGGTTAGAAAGATTGCAGGGAAATAATGTTTTACCTGAATATCAATTTGGAATTAAAAGAGGCAAATCTTCTGTAGACGCCTTATTATTGTTACATAACGATGTGACCTGCAATTTAAGAAATAAAATGTGTACTGTTGCCGTTTCGCTTGATATAGAAAAAGCTTTTGATCGAGCTTATCAGATGGGTATAATCTTTAAACTAATTGCGCTGGGTTGTAATCCTTTAATAACCAAAATGTTTAATAGTTATTTTAAAAATAGAAAATTTTTTTTTGAGATAAATAATTAAAGATCAGATTTGGGTAATATTTTATGTGGTATACCTCAAGGAGCCATTTTAGCCCCTTTATTATATAGCCTTTTGGTTTATGACTTCCCCCATACTTTCAACGGCTCAAAGAGTATTCTCTATGCAGACGATTCTTTTATTTATGCACACGATAGTAACCCTGAAATTGCTTTAAATAAAGTTAAAAATCATTTATCCATAATTGATAATTACTACAATAACTGGGGTATTAAAATAAACTTACAAAAAACAGATGCTATTTGCTTTAGAAATGCCTCCGGCAAAGGGCCTCCAAATATTGCCAAAAAAAAAAGCCAAAAGTTGAATCTCTTTTTAGATTGTTTAAAAATTCCTTTTAAAGACGACATCAAATACCTCGGGGTCACTTTAAACAAGCTTTTAAAATTTAATCAGCATGCCAGAACTGCAAAATCTAAAGGGCTGAGTATCAAGAGAATGTTTATTAAATTACTCATAAACAGACACTTCGGTTTGAGAACAAAACTTTTAATTTACAAAGTATGTATACGCTCAGCTATACTATACGGGTTTCCTATTTGGTTCTCAATTTCTCCAACTGTAATGGGCGAGTTGGAGAAGTTAGAACGAAACTGCTTGAGACTTTGTGTTAATATGAATTATGAGAACCGTGTTAAAAGATATTCTAATACAGTTATTTATAGTAAAGCTAATATACTACCACTCTCATCTTATGCTTTGGTTTTACTTGTAAAGTATATTAACCGACTTCATAATCATGAAAACAGTCTTTTGCGTAATGTTGTTTACTCACAAAATGAGTTTAATTGGTCTAATAGTTTGTATTAATCCCCGGTGGGAGTTTTACAGGGGGACACTAACTCAATATATACTTTAAATAAATACAGTCTATCAGAGTTTTATTCTCTCACAAATACAGGCTCCAATAGAGGGTAAATTTTGTTATATGTTTTCTTTTTTGTTTCCTTGTATATATGTTATTTAGTTTTAGTCTTAGTTTTAAGATTTACCCCATCGTTCCATATGTCGATTGTTTCAATCGTCAGACATACTCGTCATCTGGAACGTTGGGATTAGTTTAAGTTCGCACTTGACAAACAGTCCTCGTAAACTTTTATTATATTTTGAGCAATATAATTTTAATTGTTAATCCCATGTTGTAAAACTTTTTTATTCTCATTTAATTCTGAGCATGAAGCGTTATTCTGTACAAATAATGTCTTAATGTTTAAAGTTTTTTACGTTCCTTATAATTTTTTTTATTTAGCTGCTTTTGTGGTCCAACTTTTAAAATGTCTCAATAAAATTGAATTGAATTGAATTGCCTTGACCCCGATTTATTACAGGACAGCGGGTTGACAACAGGTGACTGAATTAGCTTTTACGTGTATTTTGTTTTTGTAACATCATGTTGAGCTGTCAAAAACTTCTGGTAATATGTGTGCATGTATTAAAATTTATTTTTTGCTTGCTTATTTTACACATGTTACCAGAAATTTTTAAAAACTCAACAGGATTTTACAAAAGCATAATACAGATACACCCTAAAGCAAGGCGAATCTATAAGGTGTAGTCATATGCGAGTTGAAGCGAATAAAATTTTAATTTGCTTTGAAAGTATACAAAGCAAACAGTCAAAAAATTCAAAATAAAAATAAACATATTTAAAATGGCACAAAATAAAAAAAACACAAAAAATTTATTCTCTTTTTTCTAATACTTATTTTATTTTAAATAACATTACAAAAATTATGGAATGTGTTTGCTGACGCAAAAAATGCATTTTCGGTGGAACAGGGGTTTGTTTATATAAGACAATGCTGTCATAACAATAACAATACACACACACTTTTTCAATTGTGTAAATTTCTGTTTTAAATATTTTGAAGACAGTTAATAAGTGATTTGACGTATGCCGATAATTTTATTATAATTGTTTTAAGTTAATGCTATTTAAATTATATTACCATTTTAATTACTAGAAAGAAAGCAAAAAGTAAGGCAGATTAATAAACAGGTGGTATCATTAGCATTAAATAACGTCAAAATTTTGTTCAATTCTGTTTACTGCATTTCTTGTGTTTTTTATTTGTTACATAGTTTCACATATCTTCCTCTAGAGAGCTAAATTTTGCTTCCAACGGAAATTTTTTGAGATTCCAGAATTAACAACGAAAAGATCAGAGTTTAAGGCAAACGTCTTTAACTGTTGTCATACCTTTCGGTGAAGACCATCGTCACTGGCTGTTTATTTTGTACGTTGTTGCATAGATAGTGGTGGGTTTAGGTAGTTTTGTCCGTTAGGATGTTGTCTATTTTAATGGTATTATGCAGGTAGATTGCCTGATATCTATCGTGTTTGTTGAAGGCATATAATTTTAATATTTCAGTCTTTTATTATTGGCTAGGTAAGTGTGACCATTTGTGGGTGTTTTCCCTTCGTAAGATTGTTTTAATAATTTTAATGGTTTAAAAATTGTTTCACAGGTTGTATTTACCTGTTCGTCACCGTCAGTAAACTTCTTACAGCGTTTTAGTAGGCTGCGTATTTCCTTTTGGAATGAGTCGATTGGGTCATTTTTAAATTTCGTATATTTTTCCTGTTGAATGAATTGTTGTGTTTTGTCTATATAATCTTTTTTGTACATTTTTAAAGTTGTGTTATCTTTGTCCGCTTTAGTAAGTAATAGATCATTATTTCTTAGCTTTGCCTTTATCTGTTTAGTAATTTTCTCTTCGCTAGGATTTGTTTTTGATGTACTGTGTTCTTTTATTGTTTTTTCAAGTACATCGGCTATCTTGTGTCTCACGTGTTCTTGTCGATCAGTTGGTAAGTGTATAATAGAAGCTAATGGACTCGGCTTGGGAAACCCGACATATGTAATTTTCACAGAGATTTTTATGGTACATTTAGAACAAGTAAACGTTAAAACACTAGCAGAAAAAACATAAAACAACTCGTTATTACAGATACGTAGATGACATAATATTCATCCTAGGAAAGGACAACGGTGAAGAAATTCTGACGGATTTAAACACAATACATAACAAAATCACATACATAATGGAAAAAGAGCAAGACGAAACTTAACATTATCGTGACATAACAATAACACGAGGAATTGACTCCTTAAATTTCGACATATACATAAAACCAACCACAACAGACACAACTATCTATAGTTCCTCAAACCATCCCACCCAACATAATCTCGCAGCATTTAGTCATGTGATTCGCAGACTTAATACAGTCCCACTTTCTCCAGACAAACATAACAAAGAACTAGACACAATTTACATTATAGCTAAAAATAACGGTAGTTAGTTAGTTAGTTAGGAGTGGCAGCCTCTCGCGACGAAGCTCACTTGAGCACAAACGAATGGCCCGTTGTGATACCACAAAGAAGGCGGCATGACTCCCATTACCAAGCCGAGAACCATGAGGATTCACGGATGAACTTCGCTATGTCCCTTATAGAGTGGGATGATAGCTCCGTAAGAGTTCCAAAGAAAGGAGAGCCCAGAATTCTTAGTCTTCTTCGTGCCAGGGATGGGCAGTGGCACAGGAGGTGAAGTACGGTCTCTTCCTCATCCTCCGAGCCACAGCTGCGGCAGAAATCATTAAAAGGCAGACCAAGTCTTTCTGCATGCCTACCGATTAGACAGTGTCCAGTAAGTACCGAGACCGTGATACTTATGGATTTTCTGTCCAGTCTGAGCAGCTGCCTAGTCCGCTTGAGGTCCAGTGTAGTCCACAGTTGTCTGGAGACACAGCAGGAACTTTCATCTACCCATAATTTGCGAGCCAAATTTAGATAGTGGTTCTTTATGGCCATTTTCACCGTTGCCAGAGGAATTCCAACGTCTGGTAGCGGGGAGACATTAGGAAGCAATGTGCCCCGTTTTGCGAGATCATCGGCCTCACAGTTACCCTGGATATCCCTGTGACCAGGGACCCAAAACAGGTCAATCGGTGATCGCTCCGATAAAGTGTTCAGTAACGATCGACAAGAGATGACACTTCTTGTGTCATCTGACATATCTGAACCGCACATGGAGGCCGGAGCCAATTGTAAAGGTTTAGTTTGTCCAGCGGCAACCTCTGGTACCAGAGGTTCCGTGGGAAGTTTAGAATTTTTCCCTATATTATCCCCCTTATAGATCCTGAGAGAGATCGAGTCGAAACCGTAGTTGATCTCCCCCTTACAGGCGTTAAGTGGGGCGAGGGACTCGTCGTTAATGACAATAATAGCGTCACGGAAATGGCCCTTTGGCTCGCTTACTTTAGCGACCTTCCAGTCGGCCGTAGGCAGCTCTTTATGGATGAGTTTAATTAGCTCCAGAATTTCATCCGGAGTGGAGGGATCTGCCGGGATTCGGTCAAATATCTTGGACGGTTCGGAATCTGATCTTTGGATACAGCTAAGAGCTTAGCACCCGACCAGATTTCACCTAGGCTGTCAATTGCCTGCTTGTACAGGTCCGCTGAGCGTTGATCAGCACAAGCGATCAATTTAACATGCCCCTGATACCAGCCCGCATCATGAGGGGGAGGGGCCAGGATTGGCTGAAATTATGTCCTTATAGACACTGCGAAGAGCCGCTTGGACTAACCTCCAATTATCTGGAGATATAGTCCCGTCACTTTTACTAGTGTCTATTATAGCCAAAACGAGGCTATCCTTAACTATCTCGCTAAGAGGACGTGAGGACACCAGTTTGGATGTTAAAGTTTTTGGCCATTTAGGTAGTTGAGGGGCTGTCGTAGCGGTTTCCTCAGCCGACCTTTGTCGCTTCTGAGGTGCCAAGTTAGGTGGAGGGCGAGACTCCTAGTTCTGTTTGGCCCATTTAAGTTTAGTCTGGTCCTTTTCAGACAAAGTGTTCGGATCTTGCCCACCAAGCATTTTCAGGATCCGGTAGGCAGATCTTCTGGTCCTATACGCCCGCGTCGACGCGTTGATGTGTGCACGAGAAGAGGAGGACGTGCTAGGGCCCAGACTACCAGTTGTTTGGGCTGGCTTAACCAATGCCCTTACATCAGTAGTTGGACCAATATGCGGGGGAGCCCCTCTTTCACTCTGTTTTGTAGCAGGAGTGATTGTGGTGCTCGAAGAGGGCATTACGCAACCCTTGGGGATTGCGGTGCGGGATGTCGAGGCAAACAAAAGAGTCGCTGCACCCAGCTGTGGTCTGGAGGTAGAGGTCACAGACGAAGGTTGTTTATGGATTGCCGGCTTTTGCCGTTGCAATACAACCGGCTCCCTTTTAGGGTTGGCCTTTGTGGTTTTTTTGTAGTTGAAGTTTTGTCCATGCAAAATGGGTCCCCACTCATAGCCGCTATCTCCACCCGTATGTGTAGTCAACTCAAAGGTCCCATGGTTAGTATTAAGTTAATTGGATTTACTCCGCCAGTAAATAAAATACTGTTGTCATACCTTTCGGTGAAGACCGTTGTCACTGGCTGTTTATTTAGTACGATTGGCGAGCGCTTTCGATGTAAAGACATCATTTTCAAGCCGCGTTTTGATTAGTACTGGTTAGATAGTATAACGTGTTTGTTGCGTAGATAGTGGTGGGTACAGGTAGTTTTGTCCGTTAGGATGGTGTCTATTTAAAAACGGTATTATGCAGGTAGATTGCCTGATATCTGTCATCTTCATTGAAGGTATATAATTTTAATATTTCTGTCTTTTATTATTAGGTAGGTAAGTGTGACCATCTGTGGGTGTTTTGCGTTTGTAAGTTTGTTTTAATAGTTTAAGTGGTGTAAAAATTGTGTCCGGGGTTGTATTTACTTGTTCGTTAATAATATCTCCGTTAAACGTTCGTGTTTTGTATATTTCCATGTTTTCAAGAATGTCCAGTGTTCGTCCTTTTTTACTAGGATGTTTTAACGTCATACATTCATCTATTTCCCTTGGCTCGTGTTCATGTGTGTTAAGGTGTATTGCGAAGTTAGAGTCTTCTCTTTTCCGTTTGTATGATCGTATGTGTTCTGTGAACCTTGTTTTTAATGTGCGTCCAGTTTGTCCTATGTATGTATGGTTGCAGGTGCAAGTAAGTCTGTATACTCCGCTGGTGTTAAATTTATCGGTTATTTCTGTTGATGTCTTGAGATTGTTGCGTAGAGTGTTGCTCGTCTTTAGTGCTGTCTGTAAACCTTCTTTTTGAAAAAGGTTAGTTAATCTATATATTTCTGGTCCTGTGTAAGTAAAAATGTGTCGTCGTGTTGTATCGATTGTGTCCTTGTTTTCTTTCTTCTTGTTTTTAGTGTTGTATTGTCTAAGTAGTTTGTCGATAGTAGTGCAGTTGTAACCGTAATTTTTAGCTATAGTGTAAATTGTGTTCAGTTCTTTGTTATATTTGTCTGGAGAAAGTGGGACTGTCTTAAGTCTGTTAATCATATGTCTAAATGCTGCGAGTTTATGTTGGGTGGGATAGTTTGAGGAACTGTGGATAGTTATGTCTGTTGTGGTTGGTTTTCTGTATATGTCAAAGTTTAATGAGTCAATTCCTCGTGTTATTTACATTACCTTGACGGTAATGTAAAGTTCCGTCTTTCTCTTTTTCCATTGTGTATGTGATTTTATTATGTATTGTGTTTAAATCCGTTAGAATTCCCTCTGCGTTGTCCCTTTCTAGGATGCATATTATGTCGTTATTTTATGTTTTTCCATTAGGGTTTTGACGTGCAGTTGTTCTAAATGTTGCATAAATATCTCTGTAAAAATTGCGGATGTCGGGTTTCCCATGCCGAGTCCATCAGGTAATTTATAAAAGTTATTGTTAAATCTAAAGTAGTTTTGTTTTAGTATCGTTTTTGCAATATCCATTATTTCGTTAATATATTGATTGTCGTATAAATTGAAAAGCATGTTACGTAGAATTCTTAACGTTTCTTGTGTGGGTATTGATGTATATAAATCCTTAATGTCGTAGGAAACAAGTCTCGTATTTTCGGTAATTTTGATGTCCTTAAGTTTATTGATAAGGTCTTGTATATTGTGCAACATGTATATGTTCTGCAAATTTATTTTCCCTTTCAATAATATGATGAGGTGCTTAGCCAAGTTATATGCAGGTGCAGGTTTGTAATTTACTATAGGTCTGATCGGTATATTTTCCTTGTGAATTTTGGGTTGTGCTCTAAGTGTAGGGGGTCCTGGATTCATGTTCATGTATATGTATAGTTTACCGTCAGTAAACGTTTTACAGCGTTTTAGTAGGCTGCGTATTTCCTTTTGGAATGAATCGTTTGGGTCATTTTTAAATTTCGTACATTTTGTCTGTTTAATGAATTGTTGTGTTTTGTCTATATAATCTTTTTTGTACATTATTACAGTCGTGTTACCTTTGTCCGCTTTAGTAAGTAATAGATCATTATTTCGTAGTTTTGTCTTTATCTGTTTAGTAATTTTCTGTTCGCTAGGATTTGTTTTGGATATAGTGTGTTCTTTTATTGTTTCTCCGAGTACATCGGCTATCTTGTGTCTTAAGTGTTCTTGTCGATCAGTTGGTAAGTGTGTTATAGTAGCTTCGGCGTCTATAATTTGGGTTTCAATTGTTCCTCTAACCAGTACTAATCAAAACGCGGCTTGAAAATGATGTCTTTACATCGAAAACGCTCGCCAATCGTACTAAATAAAGAGCCAGTGACGACGTTCTTCACCGAAAGGTATGACAACAGTCCCATGGTTATCTATGCAAGCAGGGAGGCCATGCGAGGGTTGGCACCAGCCTTCATGGGGACAGGTGCTCAGAGCCAGACCGTTGCTAATTGGGAGTAAACTCAACCAAACCTACACCACCAACTTAACGGTGACGGGTATCGAACGTACTATGAGGCCTGCCAGGGTTTTAACGGGACGGAGATAGTTATGACCTTAAACTGGAGCCTTTCCCACAGGGTTTCACCCCGGTGCTACTAGGTCCAGAAGCCATAACCACCAGCCCAAGTCAAACAAAAACGTGCCGAAAAATCGGAAGAAAGGTCCTTGGACAGAAAAAGGTCGTGCCAGGGGGGGGGGGGGTGTATAGATCATTTAGCGTTACCCAGGATGCACTACGTGGAAGCGATCTATGTTACATCCCAAAAAAAATAGCGGTAACAACTGCACTACTATCGAAAAACTACTTAGACAATGCAACACTAAAAACAAGAAGAAAGAAAACAAGGAGACAATCGATACAACACGACGACAAATTTTTACTTACACAGGACCAGAAATATATAGAATTACTAACCTCTTTCAGAAAGAAGAGAGACCTACTTGCACCTGCAACCATACATACATAGTACAAACTGAACGAACATTAAAAACATACGATCATATAAACGGAAAAGTGAAGACTCCAACTTCGCAGTACACCATAACACACATGAACACGAGCCAAGGAAATAGATGAATGTATGCCATGTCCTAGTAAAAAAGGACGAAGACTGGACATTCTTGAAAACTTGGAAATACACAAAACACGAACGTATAACGGAGATATTATTAACGAACAGGTAAATACAACATCGGGCACAATTTTTACACCTTTAAAATTATTAAAACCATTTTACAAGCGGAAAAGACCCACACTTAATACCCAACACTAAAAGACTGGAATATAAAATTATATACGTTCAAAAAACATAACAGATATCAGGCAATCTACCTGCATAATACCATGTAAATAGACACCATCCTAACGGACAAAACTACCTGAACCCACCACTATCTATGCAACATACACCTTAAACTAACTCACCAGTACTAATCCAAACCCGACTTGAAAATGATGATCTCACATCGAAAGCTCTCGCCAAACGTACAAAATAAACAGCCAGTAACGACGGATTTCACCGAAAGGTATTACAGCAGTATAATATATACGGGCAGAACAAATCTGACTAACTTAATACCAAAAGTTTTTAAGTTTATTTTTTTTTTATAATATTTACAAGTATTTGCGTTTAATTTTGTTTAATAACTAGTAATATAGTAGAATATGAATGATCTTCTACTAAACATTAGTGAAAAATAGACAAGAAAATTATTTTAAATAGTTAATAGCCTATCAAGCCATTGCGAAAGAAATCGAGTTATATCATATAACTGTTGTCGAAAACTTAAAACAAAATTTTGAAAACAAAAGGAAGAAATGCAAGGCGTTTCTATGTAAAAATAAATTTATATTTATTTTTAAGTTATAATCATTTGATCCTAAAGCTGGATTCTCCCATTGTTCCAAAACATTTTTTTATATGTAGTTTTACGTATTTCTTTTTTAAAGAGAGAGAGAGAGAGAGAAAGAATTAAACTCTCTTCGGAAAAATTTCAGCTTGAATTGGTTTAATTTTTGTTCCGAAACAATAAAACTGTGCTGCCAACTACTTTATTTTTTCAAAGAAAATTTAACTGAGCTGCCACATCAACTTATATGTACATATTAAACATATGTATATGTGCATATAAATTTAAAAGGTAAAACTGCTTGCAAATTTAAAAAGTAAAGCTGCCAAGCAACTTGACTTATTTTCTGAATAATTTTTTCTTTAAAAATTTAAAAAAAAATTGTAGTAAACAATTTTAAAAAAAGTGAAAAAAGGAAAGTGGTGTCAACTGAAAAAAAGTGCAAAAGCAAGACAAGCATGTTGTGTTAAAAATCTTTCAAGCAAAAAAATATATTTTATATTCTTTTTCGTACTTTGTTTGCATTGACATTCAAGAATTATTTGAGAAATTTGTTTTATTCTTAAGATTACCTGCATTAATTTGTCTGGTATATTTATAATAAAACACAAAATAAAAGAAAATAAATTTAAAAATCGTGTTATGGATCTGAACGAATCCCTTGCCTTGAAGTTTATTTCTCTTATATTATCTAATATTTTTGTTTCTTTTTATATATATACTTTGCCAGTAAAAAAGCTTTTTTACCTCAATAGCTATTAGAAGAATCGTTTTACTTTTATTCATTTTTTATTTCATTATGAAACTTTTTTTAATTAAGATCTTATTTATAACAAAACCAAAACTATGTCTGTGACACAAAAGATACAAAAAAACGGCATTCTGTGATTTCAATCTTCTGTCACAGAGCTGCCTACTTGTAAAGTAACACATCTCGCTTACACAGAACAAACTCTCAAAAAACTAAAATTGTTGCGGAACAAAAATTTTGAAGCAGTGGGTGAATCCAGCTAAGTTTATGTATCTTTGTATACAAAATATATCTATATCAAGTACATGTACGTCTACAACGAATAAAACATTAAAACAACAACAGGCGTTTTGTTTGTGAAAAATTTCCTATTGTGTCAAAAAGCAACTGCCTATAACTCAGATATGGGGAACTGGGTATAATTACACTTTTTATAATAATAAAACTTAAGATCAATTTTTAAATAATAATAACAAAAATATAACACAATAACCTATTTATATGTATATAAATGTTAATTGAAACAAGAATTTATTAAAAGTATTAAACATCTAATTTAAGTTTCTAAATTGTAATAGGAAAATTTCGTTTAGCATCCCTGCAAAAAATATAAATACAAAGTAAGCAAATATCACCTGAGCTCTTGCATGTACTTGATAAAGATAAACTTTGTTTTTATATATGTAAATACAAAAACTAAAAATAAATTTTTTTGAATTTTTTCTGGCAAAAATATAATTTCTTGTCCTAAGATTACGCTTATTCCACAAGTTTTTGCAATGTTGTTTCTTTACTGAAACGCTATTTTTTATTAAAAAGGAAAAAAATATTAAAAAAAGGGATTTATTTTTGTTATGTTAAAATTAAGTGCCTGTTTTTTAAATATTGTTATTCTTATTTTGATTTTTTTGACTGTTAGCTTTCTATATTTTCAAAGCAAAATAAAATTTTTTCGCTTCAATCACTTGTTTTTGACACGGTCTCGTACAAAAAAGTTGCTTTGTTGTATCAATTTGCCGATGAGTACGCTTTATAGATTTGCCTTTGCAAAAATCTAAAGCAATTTTTTTTTGTTTCCGAGTGTAACCTTTTTGATAGCTAATACATATTTATTATTTTATTGTCACGTTAGCATTGTCAAATGTAAACGTAGTGTAACTTTGTAATTTTTTTGTATATAAAAAAGCCTACATACACTCTGGATCAAATTAATACAACTCAAAGCACATGTAAAACTCTTTTTACATAGCAACACTTTGTGTTTCTTCACACAGTTTTGTTTTTTGCGCAATGGCTTGATAGGACAATAACTAATATAATACTCGTAGTGAATATTAGAAATAATAAAAACTAATTGTTTTTGTAATATATCTGTTTATTAGAAAAGACCGTGTCGTGAAAATAAATGCCCTACCCAATGCGTCATATGTACAATGTATGGTCACGGTGCTAGGAACTGTAACCCAGTGAACGTATGCTTGGCGTCTGCAGGTAATCACGATTTTTCTGTTTGCATACTAAACAAAAGCACTTATGATTAAAGTGTAGTATACAGATGCAATAACTGAACTAAAAAGAATCTGAGAAATGTCAACCACAGGGCTGCTGACAAAAAGTGCCCTTCTCGTTAAGAATATCTAGAAATACGCCAACGTTTAACAGACAAAACTGGAACGTCTACTAATCGACCAATTTACACAAGTTTTAACGTTGATGAACTTTCTCAGTTGTCAAGCTTTGAACAATAGACTTTACTCTGAAGTTTGGAAAGGAAAACCCCTTGTTAAGAACGACGATGATGTTTCAACGAAAGGCTAACGGAAATATTCTTCGATGCTTTTGATGCACTGCAAAAATATAAAAACAAGTTCGACTAATTAAGAGTATTGGGTATGATACTTAAGCATGCCATATAACGTTACGTGTCTCGAACGTCGCTGCAGCTATGTCACCGGCCAACTCCATGTCAAAATCACAGAAGGTTCCAATCCTACTTGCAGCCCAGAGACAAGTACAAATAAACAAACAGAAAAATGAACACAAAAAATAAAAATCTTAATTCCAAATAGAACCACTTTTAAAAGAGAGACAGGTGTTTTGCTCCCCACTCGCCCCCCAACCTAGAACATAAAAGCTTTCTTAATATTATTCATCAATATCCCCAAGCTCCACTCACACACTGACAATACCGCACTCACCTCATATCCAACCAAACTCTAATGATGCTTTAACACAAGCACATAATTGTTGACTACAAATACAAACTCACATATTTATTTTAAAAAAATTTAAACTAAGTTTCGCATAATAAACAATCAAAACTATATAAATAAAATTCTTAAAAATAAATTTTGTTTACTAAAGAAAAGTATCGAATTAAAGGAAAATCAACAAAATAAACAAGGAAAAAAACTAACGTGCCTAAATCAAAATATATTTCGCTAACCAAAACAAGAAATTTTGAAATAAAAAAAAGTAGAAAATAAACCAGTGCCAACTTAACGAGAAACTTCGATTCGTTAGGTATTTTTTTGTTTTGGAAAGATAACTAGTAGGCATTTTCGGATCTTTTCCAGGTTTATGATCAGGAAGTACTTTAGCCTTTTTTAAACTCTGAGGTAAATAGAAAATAAGTATACAAACAATAAATATCGTGCTTACTGCTTTAACAATTTTATCAGGCATATTTTTAAGAACAATGGCATTAATTTCATCTAAGCCTGAGGTTTTATTATTTGTCAATGAAAACATATATGACTTTACTTCAATGGAATCAGTTAATACTGAGCAGGGACTAATTTTAAGCCAATCCACGTAATGTGCAGCGCAAGTATCTATAGATGATGGATTACTAATTGTTATAGTGTGAGACCTAGCAAATGCACCAGCAATTGCATTAGCTTTATATACACCCATTCTTACAATGTCACCGTTTACATGCAGATCAGAAAGCGGAAATTTCCTGCCTTTAAGTGCTTTGGGAGGCAACTTAGAAATAAATCTTGACTCATTCCTATTTCTGTCTATGTGGAATTTAATTAATCTGTTCAACTGCTTCAGAATGCTATATAATTGGGTTCTATTGTTTGGATCTCCACATCTCTTCAATTTAAAATTGAAAATGTCCATTGACAAAACATAAAATTGGAGCTTTGTTTGAATTTGAAATATTTGGATGGGATTTAAACCCCGAAAGAGGTATACAGGAATTTGGTAACAATATGTCTTCTGTAGAAGGTTGAACAGGTAAAACGTTTTCACCAAACCTGGTGAAAATATCTAGGTAATATAGAAAATAGTTAAATAAATGACAATTTTAATAATGTACTTTACCAGTGGAGCTGTATGAAACACAGTTCCAATGGGTGTGATGGGTGTGATGGGCGTTTTAGTCACCAAACATAGAAAAGTCATTTAGGGTATTAGTTAGTAAATTTAAGTCAGATCTTAGGTTCGTAGTATACATTGGGTTATACGCAAAACTAAATATAACTGATCATCTATTTATGAAAACTTGAATAGAAATACTATTTTTGATTGTAGGTAATAACTTATGATCTAAATTACTTTTTACCGCAATGACTGTATATGTTTTATCTTCCAAGTTGAAGTTTATGATGCGGTTTTAAAAATGCTTCGTTTAGTAAAAGAATATCAATCGCCAGAATATAATATCGCCATGAAGAAGTAGTTCGAGCTGTGAAGAAGGTGAATCTGTCGCTGTGCCTTTAGCATTCGAGTACATAACATGAACATTTGGAGTACCTGTTAAATTATTGTTGGGGATCAGGGAACGAGAAACCACTATGCGAATACCTGGAAGAAAATGTGGTTAAAGGTATCGCGCAATCCAAATGAAACTACTTACCTTGATTGCATGCTTTAAAGGATGGGAAATCCCTGGCAGAAATGCAAAAACATTTGTTAGAAGAATTGTAATTATCAATATAAAAACTGAATAATGATTGGACTATTGCTTTGGTTGTAATATTTTTTTCGCTGCTTGTTGTGCTTAATGTTTTTTTGTTTTTGTAATACACAATTTTGATGTTATATCTAAATTGCTTATTTGTTATAAATTGTTTACTTCTTATAAATTGTTTATCTGTTAGTAACTGTTTGTTTATTAATTATTGCTTGTATAATTACTTAAATTTGTAACGACAAAAGTCGCCCCCTCGTTTTTGTCAACACCTAAATATTTTTTTTGTATGTATTATTGCTATAATGGAATATTTGGTTTTCCTATTATTATTACCTTGCTAATTAAACCTATATATAATGAATTATATTTTCTGTCTTATATTATTCAATTCAATTCAATTTATTTACAACAATAATATCTACATTTTAGTTTTACATTATTTTATACATATGATGAGTTCAAGAGTTTATCTTTTCCAACATAAAGATTTTTGTAAATTAGAATATATAATACATATATACAGGATGTGGGAGGAAAAAATTTACAAAAACCTATTTGAACTTTTATTTTTGTCTTTAAATAAAACTTACTCTAGTTAAATCTAATATAATGAAGCAAGTTCATTAATGTGATTAAATTCCGAATAAGTACAGCGGCGTTTAAAATTCTCTAAGAGTCTATTTATTTTAGAGTCCACTAGTTCTACATCTGCTAGTGCGTGAAGACGTGTAGTTGAAAAAAAAAACATGGTAAGTTAAACATTAATTTTAGTAGTTTGTTTTGTGAAATTTGAAGTTTCTTTATGTGACATTTAGCTATGTTAGCCCATACTGGCACAGCATAAAACATTACTGCATGGAAAATTGTTTTTAGAATGAGTTTCTTGTTGGCAATATTAAGTTTGGAATTTCTATTTATAAGTGGGTATAAGATACGTGTCAGTACATTTATTTTAATTATAACGTAAGGTATGTGGTCTTTAAATTTTAACCTGGTGTCTAGAACTACACCAAGGTACTTCACGTTTTCCTCCCACTGGACTCAGATTTGTTGTATGTTTATACTAACTTGAGGGACATAGCATTCTTTACGCTTCCTAGTAAAATATAATGCCTGGGATTTGGTACAGTTTATTATAATTTTCCACTTGTTGAAATAGCGTATTATTTCTTCCAGGGCTCTTTGCAGTTTATCGTTAACGTCTTTCGCAAGATTACCAGAGCATATAATTGCCGTGTTATCAGCGAAAATGGACATTGTACAGTAATCTAAAATAGGAAAGTCTGCAGTGTATATATTATATAATATTGGAGATAAACATGAGCCTTGTGGGCAACCTGCTGATATTTGAAAATTTCTAGAACAATACTCGGAAAGTACGATTTTTTAAAAACGATTGTATTGTTTTAATTAGCTCCGTAGGAAAGTTAAGACGAATCATTTTATATATTAATCCCTCATGCCATACCGAGTCAAAAGCTGCTTTGACGTCTAGTAGCACCATTCCCGATGACTTTTGAGACTCAAAGTTGGTTTGCACTAAGTTACGTATTCTTACTAAAGGGTGAGCTGTGTTATGCTCTCTTCTAATTAAAATTGTTAGAAATTTTATTCCTTTTCTTGGAAGCGCTTTTAAAGACCTGTTGTTTATTCCGTCAATTCCAGGAGCTTTCTTCGTTTTAAAATTTTTAATAATTAAAGATATTTCCGACATACTTGTTTGGATTTGGTTTGAAGCTATTGGGTGTAAGGTATTAAATTGATCAACACAAGAATTAACCATTGAAATAGTCTCTGCATCACCTACATTTGCTGAAGTTAACTGGTTGAAGAAGAAATTATGCCCTAAAACTTCGCATTTCTCCGAATTAGTAGTATAGCGCGAATCATTTTGTTTTAAAATTGGAATATTTATTTGCTTCTTCCTTAAAATTTTTTGTCAGCTTTCAGAATGTTGTAGAGCTTTTATCTAAGGAATAAAGCAGTTTTTCCCAATCCTTGTTTCTTATAGTATTTAATTCAACAGCAATTTTACGGTTAAGGAGTTTAATTTGGTAGAAATCGCTTATATTTCTATGGCGTTGCCACATTCTACGTACTCTGTTTCTTTGACAAATAATTTCTCTGAGATAGTTGGGTATATTTTTATTGGAGTAAGAAGGGGATTTTCTTGGTGTATAACGATGTATAGCCTCCTTAATTAGATTTCTAAAATACAATACCATTTTGTTAATGTGTTCATTTGTTCTAATATTCTCTAATGCATTAATATTGATTTGCCTATTTATATAATTGGCATAACTATTCCAATTGGTTTAATGAAATCGTATTTAAGAGAATTTAAATTCGACAAACTAGAGTTTAATTTTATTTCGACTGGCAAATGATCGGAACTTAAATCGTTAATTGCAAAGGCAGCTGTCAGTATTTCAGGAACATTAGTCAGAAATAAATCTAAAGTAGAACCTTGGCTGTTAGCAGTAGCAGGAATGTAAGAATTATCACTAGGATAAATCATATTGATGTTATATGAATCTAGTTTCTCATGAAGGATGTTTCCCCAACAGTTAGCTCTAACACAGCCCCAGGACTGATGCCTAAAATTAAAATCGCTACCTAAAATGTACTTATGATTATTTTTTAATCTATGTAAATCAGATGCGAACATCCTTTTTCTATTATTATCTGGACCAGCTAGTCCACCAGGAAAGTAGCAAGAATAAATATTAATACAACCATTGTTAGTCAATAGTTTAATACCTATATTTTCTATTAGATTTGTGTTAATAATTGGTAGTAGTTGATGAGGCACATTCTTTTTAACTATAATTGCAACACCCCCACCTCTTGAGTTTTCTCTATCATTTCTATATACAAAAAAGTGACTGTGCCTAATAGAGATGTTAGATTTAAGCCATGTTTCTGTAACAAGCCATATGTTGACGTTGTGGTCTATTAAGAATTGGAACAATTCTTGGCTTTTGTTGCGAATGCCTCTTGCATTCCAAGTAATAATTTTTGTGACATAATCCATTACGAGAGGAATTTACAGGCGAGGTTGGTTATAACCTCAAATTGATCAGCTTTACTTTTACATGATTTCAGGTTAGTAATGAGTTCCATTGTTATATTTTTGATTTCCTGAATTGTAAACAAATCGCCACTGCTACTGATTTGTGAAGTGATATTTTTTGAGTTCCAAACTCCAGATGTGCTCGGCATGTTTTGACGAAGTGTATTAGAAAACTGCTATTATATGTGTTTGGATTTATGAAATTGTTCAAGGCCTTACGACGAGGGGCTATTTGTGACCGATGCCTAAGTTGAATATAACTATTTTTGATGGGACAGTCGTCCGAAAAAGATTTGTGATTCCCATTGCAATTTGCACATTTAATAATATTTTCCTTACATTCTGCTGTTTTGTGCTGACCTGCACAGTTGGCACAAAAAGTTTTTACATTGCATCTACTTGATCCGTGACCAAACATTTGGCATTTATAACACTGCGTTATTTTAGATTTGTTAGATTGCTGGAATTCCCATCTCACTTTCACATAATCTATTACAGAATAATTCTGCCTGAGTTCTCGCACTGTTATAGTTTGTCGTTGAAAATAGACTACATATATAAAATATTCAGAGTTGTGATTACTTTTTTTATAACAAGTTTAGTATCCAAACAGTTTAAACCTAAATCTATTAGTTTCTTTTTCACAATAGCAGGATCATGCTTATCCAGCCCGAAAATAAGTGCTTTATATGGCTTTTCGTTTCTAGTTGCATAAGTAAAATATTCATAGTTATTTTGGAGACTACTGCAAATAGTATTAAAATCTTTTTTATTTTTACAAAATAATTTAAGACCAATTGATATTTTTCTAATAGCGTAGTCAGTAATATTTTTAGATTTGCATATTTCATGCATTTCTTAAATTTTACACTTTAAAATTGTTATTGGAGGAACAGTATCTTTTATTGTTTTTTCAACTATAACTTCATCATCTATTTTGTCCTCATCATCAATTGTTTGTAGAGGCGAAAAATAATTTTTGGAGCTTAACTTAAGCCCAATGCTATTGTTTTTGTTTATTTTTAATTTAGGCATTTTGCTCACGCATTGTGCGTTAACATCAATACATTGTCTTGTACGTTTAATCTTGTCTATAGCAAGTTGTTTTTGCACTACACACAAGTTTTTTTTTTTCTTTTTAGGAATTTTTAAATGTTTTTAACACACTGTTTTAATTGTTTTTAAGTTTAATATTTTATTACTACCGAGATTCTGTCTTCACGATGCAAAGGCTTAAGCAAGACTGACTGCCTCTTATATTATTTTATTGAATTATATTTTTATGTTTTATTGCTCTAATAGAATATTTTCTTTTATTGTTAACTTTAGAATTAAGCCTTTATAAAATAAATTATACTTAGATTATGATAAGTTTTCTACCTAATTATATTTTAAATTAACGGTCGGGTGACACATTACGCCCTCTTGAAGAGAATACCTGTAGAATAAACAGCCAGCTGTAACAATAACAATGTCACAACTGTCACGAACTAAACTGCAACGCTCGGCTGTGCTTGCCGAGTAAACACAACCGAATAAAAATATGTGTGTGAATGAATGTATGTGTCCACGCACAAGTATAAAAAGGCGAACATTGAGTTGAAGATATCAGTTTGTAAGCAGCTGGCCTGCAGGTAAGAAGTTGCTTGGTGACGAATTTACAATTCTCCAAATTATTTCTTATCTTCAGTAAGACTGCATTTTTGGGTGACTCGACTAGCGAAGATAGTCTTGGCGTGGAATTATACAATTCCCCAGGTTAAGTCTTGCGCTGCCTAGCTATCCCATAGTGGTTGCCATTCATCGCGGCTGTGCGACAGTTGCTACGCTTGTTGGTAAAACAACGCCACAGAAGTTACACTTCTACCGGCGTTGGTTCGGTCTTGTCGTTTACCTTGGCGAGGAATTATACAATTCACCAGGGTTAGGCTGCGCGGTCGAGCACTACCACTAGGTGGTGCCAGGAGCACGTCCGGCATAAAACCCGGGTGTTGTAGCTAAACGTCGCTACAGCCCGAGACTAGCGTCTAGTACTTCGCGCACGCACCGACTTCGGTGCAGAGAGTCGACTAACCGGCTACAGCACCCACTGTCTGGTGTCCGGTTGACCTACCGGCGCTGCCCTTGAGTGTTCCAGCGTACAGCGACCACCACGCTACAGCCAAGTGTCCGGCCTAAGTATCGACGCTGCCGCTGACGGTTGTCACCGCTGCCCGCCTATCACCGCCACTGCCGATGTTTGCCACCGGCTGCAGAGTCTGTTGTCCGGCCTTCGTCTGGTCACTGCCGCTGACTGTTGTCACCGCAGTTCGTCCAGAAATGCCGCCGCCACCGGTCTCACCGCCTGTCTGCGGTCCGGCCTACGTATCGACGCTGCCGCTAACTGTTGTCACCGAAGCCGCCTAGCACAACTACTGCCGCCGGGTGCCGCCGGCCTCATAGCCTGTCTGTTGTTCGGCCTACATCACGACGCCGCCGCTGACTGTTGTCACCGCAGTTCGTCCAGAACAGCCGCCGCCACCGTTCTCACAGCCTGTCTGCTGTCCGACCTACGTATCGACGCTGCCGCTAACTGTTGTCACTGCAGCCGCCTAGCTCAATCACCGTCACCGTTTGCCGACGGCCTCATAGAGTGTCGTGTGTTCGGCCTACGTCACGACGCTGCCGCTGGATACTGTCACCGCAGCCCATCTATTACGACATCAGCTGCCGACCGCCGCCGGCAGCTCCGCCTACTTTTTGCCTGGCCTACACAAACGCTGCCATCATTGGCCTCCGCCACTACAGCAACTCTAAGCATCCAACATACATCGCTGCCACTAACCCGTGTCAACTACCACAACAAACGGAAGCGCATCGTCCTTAACGCTGACGCTGATCAACCGCGCTGTCAACGCCGACTACGTCACCCGACCATCATCCGTTAGCAATCCGTCGCTGTAACATTTATTTTTAGAAAAATAAAACTTAGATTTAAGTTTTATAACGTTTTTTAAAACAAAAATTGTTTTATTCCCCGTCCGTCGTGAGACGATAGACACAACATCAACGACCCTGGACTCCGCTGTAGCTATCCCAGCAACCAGCGTAAAACGTGTCGTTACAAATTATATTTATTAATTTAGTTCTTGTAACGTGGTTGGTTTATGTATGAATATTACTAATTATTTTGATTCTGTAACAGCTAATTTTGTCACAAATAACTAACCAGATAAGACAAGAAAAATTCAGTGTGGCCAGATTCCAGCTATAAATAGAGAAGGATAGTAATAGCACTTGCGTATTTTATATTACTACCTCTTTCTGGTTATAGCTGGAGTTTGACATTTAATTTATTTACAAAAGCGTACACAAAAGTTTACATTGCAAATTAGGCGCAGATATTAAATAATAATTATTTTTGGGTCAAATTAAATTACATTTATTAAAATAGAATCAACGCGATCCATTAATTCGCATTGAATATAATCATTAAAATAAATTGTGATTGTGAGGAAAAAAGAGTTGCAAGTCAGCAACCACAACAAAATAAACAGAAATCTAACAGGAAAAAATGTGAGTCAAAGTTGTTTTTGATTTAAATAAGTTTTTAATTATATTATTTTTTTGGTGTTCCCGAAAAATCCGAAAAAAAGTTTTTATGTGAATATTATATTAAGTTGTGAAATGTTTATAGGCGGGTTTTGTATATTAGAAGAACTATATATGTACTTTTTCAGAGTACAAAATCTTATTTAATTTACTTAAGACACTTGTATTGTTTGATAGGATTTTGTCTTAGCAAACATATGTAAGTTTAAGGGTGATTTGGCCAATCGGAAAATTTCGGAGGCGTATAAAATTTCCATTCTTTAGAAATTGCGTGTTTTAATCAAGTACTTAAAGCAGTTATAGCAAAAAACAAGTGAAAGCTGACTGAAAAAGTTGTATTAAAATAGTTCAATAGTAGTTCAAAATAAAAATTAGACCGCACTCTTCCAATTTTCAAACCGTTTCTATTATTTTGTTCTGTTTACTGAAAACTGGAAGTGAATCGATGAAATAAGAATATTTGCTGTTTAAAGATATATTAAAATCTTTCATTTTATATTTCAATACAGATTGTGGCTATGCAGCATTGGTAATTGCCCTGAGTTGGTGTTAGAGATCTAGAATAGCTAAAAATAATACATAAAATCTTGCTTATTTTTAATTGTAAATTGTTTCTGAATTTTTATTAAACAGTTAACAACTTTTTTTGCTTGCTAGTATTTCATTTTCTTTAATTTTCAATAAAAACCCATTTTTGTATATGAAAAACTCTTTTTTTATTTTTACTCGGTTTTTTTTTTGTACCGTAAGTGGTGACTAGAAGAAAAAATACAATATATAGAAAAAAATTCTAATTAACTTATAAATAATAAAAATATTAAACTTAATTCAAACTCAAAACTTTTGTATCATTTGTTTTTTTGCTATAAATTTGTTAAATATCTTCTTAGTTTTGAGATATAAAATAAAAATTATGATTAAATTATACTAAAAATTGTTGCAATTAAAAATGAGTTGAGAAAATATGTAAAAAATTAAATATTAAGTTATGGGCTAATCTTTGCATATAAATAAAGGGTCATCCAAATGTGACCAAATGTGTCAGCAATATACAGAGCCGGGCAAAAATATTCCCACAGCAGTCAACTTTCTTTTTAATCTTCTATATTTTTTTAATAAAGGAGTAAAATGGTATAGTTTTCAACAAACCTATTTGCTTATTTCTTCCCTATTTATACGTAGAAAAAAAGGGGTTGCTTACCATGTAAATTAAAAAAAATAATTTAATTTTTAATTTAAAGTGTTGTTTTAGGTGGACAAAAGTATTAACACAGTTGCATATCTTGGTGTTTAATCTACTAACATAGCAATTTTTTTTGTGCTGGCAATACTTTTTGCTATGGAATATGTAAAAGTGCCGTTACAAAATAGTTGCTGTTAAAATATTTGCTTGTTGGTTTTTATTAAAGAATTTTTTGTCTACAATGGCTCGTAAGCAAAAGGAAACAACAGAATCTGAAAGGAAAAATATATAAGAGCTACATAGGGATAACAAATCGTATGCAGAAATCGGCCAAATAGTAAAAAGAAGCCGATTTACTGTAGCCAGCATAGTAAAAAGGTTTAAGGAATCTACTAATTTCAAGAATATGCATCGTATTGGCCGGCCACGGAAGCTTACAGCAAGAGAAGAAATGAAAATGGTTAGAAAAATTAAAAAAATCCTAAACTTACATCAACTGAATTGGCTGCGGAATGTTTAGAAGAAACAGGAAAACAAATTCATTCAAAAACTGTGCGACGAACCCTGCACCGTGCCGGTTACAGCTCTAGAGTCGCCAGAAAAAAACCAGCGATTAGTACAGTGAATAAAAGAAAACGTTTAAACTTCGCGAAGGAGAAGGTGTTTTCTTACGAAAGCAAATTTAACATTTTTCAATCGACGGAAGAACACGAGTTTGGAGGAAGCCGAATACCGAATTGGAAAAAAACAACCTTGTTTCTACTGTAAAATACGGCGGTGGAGGGGTTATGGTGTGGGGTTGTATGTCTGCAAATGGGATCGGAAACCTAGTTTTTATCGACGGTACAATGGACAAGACCGTTTATTTAAATATATTAAAATAAAATTTTCTGCAAAGCGCCGAAAAGCTTGGCATAAGAGAAAATTTCTATTTTCAACAGGACAATGATCCGAAACATACTGCGTTTGATGTTCGTATGTGGATTGCTTATAATGTTCCCCATATCCTAGCCACTCCACCGCAATCTCCGGACATGAATCCTTTTGAGCATCTTTGGGATGAATTGGGCAGATGGGTAGAAAAGCGCAACATAACGAGCAAAAGCCAACTTAAGGATATCCTAATGGAAGAATGGAGTAATATTGGTAGCGACGTCACGAAAAAACTTGTGCATTCCATGCCAAAACGTTTAAAAGAAGTTATCAAAAATAAAGGATACTCTACAAAGCATAAAATTAATTTCAATTTGAATATTTATGCAAGCTTCACATACAAGGGTTGGCTCTACAGAAAATTTAACTAACATGATCAAAATTCTTTCTAAGAATGTGTCAGGATTAAAAATTTGTCATATAAATGCTCAGAGCTTGAATAATAAGCTTGACGAATTTCGAATTGTGTTTGAAAACAGCAACACCGATATAATTTGCATCTCAGAAACATGGTTTTTCCCAAATGTCGATAGCAGTATGTATCATTTCAATGGTTATTGTCTTTTTCGATCAGACAGATCAACAAACGGTGGTGGTGTTGCAGCATATGTAAAATCAAATATTCCTTGCAAAGAGAAAAGTAAAAATGCTGCAGAGGCGAATATTGAATATATTTTACTAGAAATTTGGAACAACAATGAAAATATTTTAATTGGAATTATATATAGACCCCATAAAAGTATTAATATGGTGCCTTTCTTAGAAAATCTGAGCATATGTACTCTTGCATACAGCCATATAATCTTAACAGGTGACTTTAACTCAAATATTTTAGAAGAAAACAGCCTTGTAGAAGACATGTGCTCTATTGGATTAACCTTAGTTAATAATAGATTACCAACTCACTTTACGACTACTTCAAGTACCCTTCTTGATCTTTGTTTTGTTAACAATACTTCTCGTCTTCAATTATTCGATCAGTTATCTGCATCTATGCTCTCACGTCATGATCTATTGTTTATAGCTTACGATTTTAAAATTCATAACAACTCAGAACCGCAAATACTAGAATATAGAGACTACAAGAATATAGACAGTCAGTGTCTTAGTATGGAATTATTTTCAACAAATTGGAACTATGTTTATTGCATATCTGCTGTTGATGACCAATTAAATTTTTTAGATTGCAAGCTGAAATACTTTTTTGACAAATACGTGCCTTTAAAATCAAAAATTATACGTAATAATAACCCTTGGTTTACACATGTAATAAAATCTTTAATTGAAGACAGAAATCAGGCATACGGAAGGTGGAAACGCTTTAGAACACCAGAACTTTATGCCATTTTTAAAAACGCAAGGGCATTGGTTAATAGAAAAATCAGAATGGCTAAATTTATGTTTTACCAGGACAGGTTCAAAGCGTCTGTTGATTCACGGAAAAAATGGAGGGAAATTCGTAAATTGCGTTTAATAAATCCTAACAGCTCTAATGCACATGACATTGATGTAAACCAGTTAAACCAGGAGTTCGCAGGTATATCGACCCCCAATATAAATATTAATTTTTACAACAATGACTACTCTCATCAACGTCAGATACCTAAATTCAATTTTGCACACTTTACGCAGGAAGATGTATTAGACTCGTTTCTTCGCATAAAATCTAATGCCGTTGGTTGTGATGGTATTCATCCAAAGTTTATTAAGCTCACACTTCCTTATACACTAGTTTACTTCACCCATTTTTTTAACACGATTTTAACTACATCTACGTTCCCAACTGTTTGGAAACATGCCAAAATTATACCAATACTGAAACCGGATTAAAGTTATCGACCTATTGCAATTTTGCCTTATCTGTCAAAAGTATTTGAAAAACTAATACACTCACAAATAAGCAATTACTTACATAATAACTCATTACTTAATGCAAGGCAAGCTGGATTTAGGCCAAAACATAGCTGCCTTACCACGCTAATTGACGTGTCTGAAGATATAAGGTGCCATATTGATAAACGCCAAATGATGTCATTTCTTGTTTTGCTTGACCGTTCGAAAGCATTTGATACTGTGCACCATTCCATTCTTTGCCTTAAGCTAAAACAAATGTGCAATTTCTCGTCAACAGCATTAAAACTTTTATCCTCATACCTAAATGAAAGAAGTCAAAGCGTATACTACAAAAAAAATGTGTCCAGAAGTTGTATGATGCCAAGAGGAGTACCCCAGGGATCGATACTTGGGCCACGGTTATACTCTATATATGCTAATGATCTACCTTTGCAAATAAAGCATTGTCAAACACAAATGTATGCTGATGACGTACAACTGTACATAAGTTGTAATGTATCAGATGGACAAAAGTATTAACACAGTTGCATATCTTGGTGTTTAATCTACTAACATAGCAATTTTTTGTGCTGGCAATACTTTTTGCTATGGAATATGTAAAAGTGCCGTTACAAAATAGTTGCTGTTAAAATATTTGCTTGTTGGTTTTTATTAAAGAATTTTTTGTCTACAATGGCCCGTAAGCAAAAGGAAACAACAGAATCTGAAAGGAAAAATATATAAGAGCTACATAGGGATAACAAATCGTATGCAGAAATCGGCCAAATAGTAAAAAGAAGCCGATTTACTGTAGCCAGCATAGTAAAAAGGTTTAAGGAATCTACTAACTTCAAGAATATGCATCGTATTGGCCGGCCACGGAAGCTTACAGCAAGAGAAGAAATGAAAATGGTTAGAAAAATTAAAAAAATCCTAAACTTACATCAACTGAATTGGCTGCGGAATGTTTAGAAGAAACAGGAAAACAAATTCATTCAAAAACTGTGCGACGAACCCTGCACCGTGCCGGTTACAGCTCTAGAGTCGCCAGAAAAAAACCAGCGATTAGTACAGTGAATAAAAGAAAACGTTTAAACTTCGCGAAGGAGAAGGTGTTTTCTTACGAAAGCAAATTTAACATTTTTCAATCGACGGAAGAACACGAGTTTGGAGGAAGCCGAATACCGAATTGGAAAAAAACAACCTTGTTTCTACTGTAAAATACGGCGGTGGAGGGGTTATGGTGTGGGGTTGTATGTCTGCAAATGGGATCGGAAACCTAGTTTTTATCGACGGTACAATGGACAAGACCGTTTATTTAAATATATTAAAATAAAATTTTCTGCAAAGCGCCGAAAAGCTTGGCATAAGAGAAAATTTCTATTTTCAACAGGACAATGATCCGAAACATACTGCGTTTGATGTTCGTATGTGGATTGCTTATAATGTTCCCCATATCCTAGCCACTCCACCGCAATCTCCGGACATGAATCCTTTTGAGCATCTTTGGGATGAATTGGGCAGATGGGTAGAAAAGCGCAACATAACGAGCAAAAGCCAACTTAAGGATATCCTAATGGAAGAATGGAGTAATATTGGTAGCGACGTCACGAAAAAACTTGTGCATTCCATGCCAAAACGTTTAAAAGAAGTTATCAAAAATAAAGGATACTCTACAAAGCATAAAATTAATTTCAATTTGAATATTTATGCAAGCTTCACATACAAGGGTTGGCTCTACAGAAAATTTAACTAACATGATCAAAATTCTTTCTAAGAATGTGTCAGGATTAAAAATTTGTCATATAAATGCTCAGAGCTTGAATAATAAGCTTGACGAATTTCGAATTGTGTTTGAAAACAGCAACACCGATATAATTTGCATCTCAGAAACATGGTTTTTCCCAAATGTCGATAGCAGTATGTATCATTTCAATGGTTATTGTCTTTTTCGATCAGACAGATCAACAAACGGTGGTGGTGTTGCAGCATATGTAAAATCAAATATTCCTTGCAAAGAGAAAAGTAAAAATGCTGCAGAGGCGAATATTGAATATATTTTACTAGAAATTTGGAACAACAATGAAAATATTTTAATTGGAATTATATATAGACCCCATAAAAGTATTAATATGGTGCCTTTCTTAGAAAATCTGAGCATATGTACTCTTGCATACAGCCATATAATCTTAACAGGTGACTTTAACTCAAATATTTTAGAAGAAAACAGCCTTGTAGAAGACATGTGCTCTATTGGATTAACCTTAGTTAATAATAGATTACCAACTCACTTTACGACTACTTCAAGTACCCTTCTTGATCTTTGTTTTGTTAACAATACTTCTCGTCTTCAATTATTCGATCAGTTATCTGCATCTATGCTCTCACGTCATGATCTATTGTTTATAGCTTACGATTTTAAAATTCATAACAACTCAGAACCGCAAATACTAGAATATAGAGACTACAAGAATATAGACAGTCAGTGTCTTAGTATGGAATTATTTTCAACAAATTGGAACTATGTTTATTGCATATCTGCTGTTGATGACCAATTAAATTTTTTAGATTGCAAGCTGAAATACTTTTTTGACAAATACGTGCCTTTAAAATCAAAAATTATACGTAATAATAACCCTTGGTTTACACATGTAATAAAATCTTTAATTGAAGACAGAAATCAGGCATACGGAAGGTGGAAACGCTTTAGAACACCAGAACTTTATGCCATTTTTAAAAACGCAAGGGCATTGGTTAATAGAAAAATCAGAATGGCTAAATTTATGTTTTACCAGGACAGGTTCAAAGCGTCTGTTGATTCACGGAAAAAATGGAGGGAAATTCGTAAATTGCGTTTAATAAATCCTAACAGCTCTAATGCACATGACATTGATGTAAACCAGTTAAACCAGGAGTTCGCAGGTATATCGACCCCCAATATAAATATTAATTTTTACAACAATGACTACTCTCATCAACGTCAGATACCTAAATTCAATTTTGCACACTTTACGCAGGAAGATGTATTAGACTCGTTTCTTCGCATAAAATCTAATGCCGTTGGTTGTGATGGTATTCATCCAAAGTTTATTAAGCTCACACTTCCTTATACACTAGTTTACTTCACCCATTTTTTTAACACGATTTTAACTACATCTACGTTCCCAACTGTTTGGAAACATGCCAAAATTATACCAATACTGAAACCGGATTAAAGTTATCGACCTATTGCAATTTTGCCTTATCTGTCAAAAGTATTTGAAAAACTAATACACTCACAAATAAGCAATTACTTACATAATAACTCATTACTTAATGCAAGGCAAGCTGGATTTAGGCCAAAACATAGCTGCCTTACCACGCTAATTGACGTGTCTGAAGATATAAGGTGCCATATTGATAAACGCCAAATGATGTCATTTCTTGTTTTGCTTGACCGTTCGAAAGCATTTGATACTGTGCACCATTCCATTCTTTGCCTTAAGCTAAAACAAATGTGCAATTTCTCGTCAACAGCATTAAAACTTTTATCCTCATACCTAAATGAAAGAAGTCAAAGCGTATACTACAAAAAAAATGTGTCCAGAAGTTGTATGATGCCAAGAGGAGTACCCCAGGGATCGATACTTGGGCCACGGTTATACTCTATATATGCTAATGATCTACCTTTGCAAATAAAGCATTGTCAAACACAAATGTATGCTGATGACGTACAACTGTACATAAGTTGTAATGTATCAGACGCATCTAATTGAGTACAATTAATTAACCAAGATCTTCATCAAATTTATCTATGGGCATCTGCAAACGGCTTGAGTCTAAACCCAAGAAAATCTGTTGCTTTAGTGATTAAATCATCAAGACACCTTACAACGTATCTTCCGCCAATTCAAATTAATAACACAGCTATAATTTATGTAGACACTGCAAAAAATCTTGGTGTAACTTTTAATAACGAACTTAATTGGTCAGATCATATTAAAATCAACTGTGGAAAAACATTCTCTATGTTAAAACATTGTCTATGTTAAGAAATCTATGGATGTCGCAACATTTCACACCTACACACATCCGAATGCTACTAGCCAAAACATATTTACTGCCAACTCTAATGTATGGTTGTGAGCTATTTGCTAGTTGTAATGCTGAATGTAGACGAAGGCTGAATGTAACATATAATAATATTGCAAGATATATTTTTGGTATTAGAAGATACGAAAGCATTTCACGATATGCAAATAAAATTTATAATGTCACCTTTGATAATTTATTAAAGTGCCGAACACTTATCTTCTTGCATAAAATAATATATAATCGACAACCACCATATCTCTATCATAAAATTACATTCTCAAGGTCGAGTAGAGGTAACAAGATAAATAGCATTAAGTATACAAAAGCGATATCTGAGCAACACTTTTTTATTAATTCAATTCGTCTTTGGAGCCAATTACCATCTCAAATACAAACTATTAGCAATGCGAGCCATTTCAAATCTGCCATATTTAGGCACTTTACGTAATTATTTTACATTCTAAATAACCACTTTTTGCCTTAATTTTTTTAATTTGTTTTTTGTTATGTTAATTATAAATACAATTAAATTGTTAGTTATTATTATTATTATTATTTTTTTTTTAATAATTATTATTATTATAATTCTTTAAATTTATGATAATATTTAAATATCTATACATATGCCAAATAACTAAGCAATACTCTAATATAAGACTTGTTCTTGTTGTATTGTAATAACATAAGTAATAAATAAATAAAAATAAATAAATAAATAATGTGTGAATACTTTTGTCCGCCTCTATTAGTGCCTTAGTATGATATACTTATGTTTTTTATTTACACTTTTTGTTGAATTTAGTCCTAGTATTTATACTAACTATAAGTAACAAGTGAATAAATAATTTTGTAGGAAACCAGATTATTACATCTATTTATTTCAATAATATAGAAGGTTGAAAACAGAATAAGTTACTGTGTGAATATTTTTGTCCGGCTCTGTATAATTTTTACACGTGACATCTTTTCAAATGACATAAGCCATTTTGTTTTATTAGAAGGTAGTACAGTTTTAACCATGGACAGGTACACATTGCAACAACGCGTTTACATCACTCAAAGTTATTATGAAAATGGGCGTTCTTTGAAAAATACCCATCGCAAAATTCGTGATTTTTTTGGTGTAAATAATCGGCCAAATCAATTTTCAATTCCAAGATTAGTAAAAAAATTCGAAGAATCTGGTTGTGTTACTGATAAACCAAAAAGTGGAAGACCAAAAACTGAACGCACAAATGAAAATATTGCTGCTGTTGGTGAAAGTGTTGAAAATAAACCGACAACATCAATTTCGCGTCGTTCGCAAGAATTGGGCATATCTTATGGCTCCTTATGGAGGATTTTGCATAAAGATTTGCATTTACATGCTTATAAAATTCAATTAACCCAGGAATTGAAAGAAAGAGACCATTTTCAACGTCGTAATTTCGCTAGTTGGATTATTGAACAACGAACAACAGATCCATTGTTTTCAAGCAAAATTTTGTTTAGTGATGAAGCTTATTTCAAAATGGATGGATTCGTCAATAAGCAAAATTGTCGTATCTGGGGTGATGAAAATCCTCGTGTTATTCATGAAAAATATCTAAACACAAAAAAAATTACTGTTTGGTGTACATTTTGGGCAAATGGAATCATTGGGCCATTTTTCTTCGAAGATGATGCTGGAAATGCTGTTACTGTGAATGCTAAGCGATACCAATCAATGTTGAGAGTTTTTATGAACACAGTTGAATTATATGGATGTGTCTGACGTCTATTTCCAGCAAGACGGTGCTACACGTCACACAACTCGAGAAAACATTACGCTTTTGCGATCAAAATTTCCTTAACGTGTAATTTCACGAAATGCAGATTTCAATTGGCTTCAAGGTCATGTGATCTAACACCATTAGATTTTTTTTGTGGGGTTTTTTGAAAAGTCGAGTGTATGCTAACAAGCCACAAGCAATTAATGATCTAAAGAACAACATTCAAGTTGCAATTTGTGAAATAACACCAGCAACATGTCGGAAGGTCATTGAAAATTTCGATAATCGAATTGATGTCTGCAGACGCAGTCATGGTGGACATTTCAATGATATTCTATTCCACTTATAACTGTAAGGGATCATACTTTTAATAAATAAAACAACTTGAAAAAATTGCAAATAGTTTGTGTTTTATTTCAAAGAAACATGTAGGTGCCTTTTTCGGATGACCCTTATTTATTTATATATTGAGTATTTGGGATTCAGTGGGTGTTGTAATTTCTATAGGACTTTTTTATTTTATTTATTGTTTCAGTATTCAATGGTTCAGTTTTTTTTCTTTTTATACCCTTACCACAAAAAGTGGAAAAAGGGTATATATAAGTTTGTCATTCCGTGTGTAATTTGTACAATATCGATTTGCGACCCCTCAAAGTATATATATTCTGAATCCTTATGCATAGCGAAGTCGACTGAGCGATGTCCGTCTGGCCGAGGCAAACTTTATTTTACAAAAAATTAAATACGTAAATCGATTAGACATAGTGTCGAAAGAGGACAAATTCGTAGAACTTTCCATTGATAAATTGATAGGAAGGGTATAAACTGTCAAAGAGCCTGCTGGACGTATTCTATATTCTATAATATTTTCACAAATTGTTGTATAATGTTCCATTATAACTTCTCTAGCAAAGGATGATTCTTAAATATTGCTCTGAAATAAAGAATATTGAAAATAAAATCGTGCTTCGCTTATTTATATAAGAGATTTTTTAAATATACCTTATTAAATTTATGATTAGATACTGTATGCTGTTCTCCTTGTTCGACTAAACGTGTAAAACAAAGTTTGTTAACAAAAGGGGCTTTTAGTCTGCGCACAATAGTAGCGCTGCCGCTACTACTATTGCCGCTTCCACCTGTAACATTTAAAACACCTGAGCCATCATCCAGTTTGCAGAACAGAGCATCTGGTAATAATTGGCATTGGAGCAACGAAATGGTTCATTGAAAACCATCATGCTGTAATGGATACGGTCATTACGGGTCATGCCTTTGGGTTGTTTTTGTAACAAGGTGGCATCTTCATTAAAAAACTTAAATGCTTTAGTATAGGAGATTTTATACCATTGCGGCTCACTGGATTGTTTGATATTTTCATGTTGCGAAGTTACTATTAGGGCAGCACGTAAAGCCTTACCAGCCGACTTACTAATACCCGATTTAGGAACAAAGATAGCATTAAAAATATATAAAAATTTTGATATTTGTTGATAAAAATACGTGCAACAAATACCTCGTGTCTGTTCCCACTAAGCCACTCAAAAGTTATTTTTGTATCGAATTCGAATGCGGAATCATACCATTGTATCCTGCCAAATTGGCTAACTTAACCAGGGTCCGGGCAGCAATTTCCATTGCTGAAACATCACTACAGGACAACAAATCAAGCTTGTTATACGCTTCTCGGTATTAATAATATCCACTAAAAAAATCCACTATTTTATTAAAACAAAAGTATTTTAGCAACTTTTATTTCAAAGTTTTTTAAAGCATTTGCTAGCAGAGCTATAATTTATATTTTTTCTATAAAAACATGTGTTTGCAATAGGTATGGTTTCTTCTGACACATTGTTTTCAGCGTTTTATGATTTTGTTCGCTTAAACGAACGCTGGTAGAACATATGATAACACACTTTTTTAAACGTCACAAGTGAGTTATTTGATTAGTTATCTGTGATTTTGAGTAGAAGTGTTAAAACGGGGTTGGTATTTATTTAGTGCAGACGGAAGTCATTCATATAAGTATGCAACCTTTAAAATATTGGCACCAAAATGTTGAAAACATTTGCAATACGGTGTGAATATTTACTATGTTTCTAAATATGTATGGAAAAGAGAGCTTATTTATCTGTTAGTTATAGTAAAAGGAATTAATGTAGTGTTCTGTCATTTGTCCTGTCCGCACGCGTTTTTGTGTCGTCGTTATTTTAATCTATGTTGTGTTTTTAAATTTAGTGTCAATTTTTTTAATTAAATGTGCCATAAAAAAAATATACAAAAAATAAGAACAGAAATTTAATCAATAATAATAATAACAAAAATTAAAAATCAAAATCATAAAACCAAAAATTATCAACATACCTACATATAAGAAAACAAACAAAAACAATAAATTCTTGTAACAGTTACAAAAAAGAAAGAAAAAAAGCAACCAAAGAATTATTTACAACAACAATACATATAAAATCAACACAGAAAAAACATATCAATTCAAGACAAAAAAAAAAAATACAATAATAATAACAGTGATGGCACGACAAGTCGCATGTGACCAGCTCAGGGCTTTTATGGCTCTTTGCGACGCAAATTATACCACAAATAGTACCTTTCCTTTTTTCTAGTTTTTTTCCTCTTTTGTTATAGTAATTGTAATTTTATTTTACTTGCACCTTTGTGGTGACTGTTGTTTGACTAGTTAGTGGCGAAGGTATAACACTGGTCACTAAATAGTCACAAAAACATCAGTTTTTTACAGGGGTGTTGGTATTATAAAATAGACAAAAGGTTTTATTCTTTGTATTTGTAATGGCAGGATTATTTAAAATCGATTTCTGCAACATACGTGGATTAAGAGCGAATTTCTTCTCTGTGTATGCACACAGTTGTCTCCATCGGCCTGATATTTTCGCCTTATGTGAGACCCAGGTATCTGAGGATGCTGATCCACAGGATTTTCATTTGCCTGGGTACTCTCTTCTACCTTTTTTTAGTCTACATAGGGGCCTTGCGATGTACATTCGTAATGAAGTCGTGTACCAGTGCCAGCAATCATTGGGCACAAATGATCCTGAATTTAACAGTCTTTGGGTTAAATTCAAAATCTGGTCACACTTCTTACATTTCGGGTTTTTATACAGAAGCCCAAATGCGGGAAGGGATAAATCTATTTCCGGCTTCGATGCCCTTTCCGATTCCATATCGAAAATCCTAGAAAGCTGTCCGAACAGTGAAATTGTTGTTGCTGGTGATTTCAATGTTCACAACTCGTCTTGGATTCGCCATTCGAACCGTACAACCACCTCGCGCAATTAATTAACGAGCCAACACATATTTCGTGTGTTGAAGGGCAACAACATAATACTCTCGACCTTTTCCTTACCTCACACCCTTATAAGTATGAGGTAAGTATTCTTGCGCCTCTCGGTAACTCGGATCACTACACCATTTCCGCCTCCTTTTCGGTCGCTAATCTTCACAACGTTTCAAAAATGGCCACGAAACATTTAAAATATATGTACGAAAAGGCTCGTTGGGCTGAGCTCAACGAATTTTTTCGGCATTTTAATTGGAAACTTTGTTTTCTGGACAATAAAGTCGATGCAATGGCAGAAATGGTTGTGAACATTATTTTGCTTGGAATGAAAACTTTCATTCCATCTAAGCAAATCCATGTTAATCCAAGAAAGAATTCTTGGTTTAATCAGACGTGCAAAAATGCAGTCAGACCCAGAGAGGAAGCATTCAGTATATGGCGGTGTAACAAAAACGCTGTAACTGATTTGCTACGCAAAAAGGCGAGATCTTCGTGTGCCAAAGTACTAAGGCGCGAAAAAGCTTTATACGAGCCGCGCCTTCGTGCTAAAGTTCTTACTACTTCTCGGGGTAGTAAGAGCTTTTGGTCATTCGTTAAAAGAGCGAAGGATAATGCTAGTTCCTCAATTCCGCCTCTTTTAAAGGATGATCAAATAATAAACGACCCGGTTGATAAAGCTAACGTCTTGGCTGAAATTTTTGCAAGTAACTCCTACTTGCCGGAGAGCAATCAACCACTGCCCGCGCTGGAAAGAGTATCAGTAACTATGCCAGATATATTCTTTCGAGCACGTGCAGTTAAAAAGGTTTTAGCGGATCTCAACATACACAAGTCCCCTGGTCCGGATGGAATTCCAGCACTGGTCTTGAAGCAGTGCTCTTCGACGTTAGTGCGTCCATTAGCAAAACTTTTCAACATTTTGTACCATGTTGATGAGTTCCTATCATGTTGGAAGGTTGCTAATGTAACACCAATCCCCAAAAAGGGAGAGGCTAACAACCCTGAAAATTACTGCCCAATCGCAATTTGCTCTGCGCTTACCAAAGTAATGGAAAGTATGCTTAATTTTCATCTTGTGAAATATCTGGAGTCCAACAGCTTACTTAGTGACCGGCAGTACGGCTTCCGTAGTGCACGCTCTACGGGTGACTTATTGGCCTTCCTTTCGGAAAAATGGTGTCAATCCATTCACCATTTCGGCGAAAGTAAGGTGGTGGCTTTAGATATTTCCAAGGCGTTTAATAGAGTGTGGCATGGTGCACTCATATCAAAACTTATTGCTTTTGGTGTCGGTAATAGCTTCACACGACTTATATCGAGTTTTCTCAGGGATCGCACGAGTTGTTATAGATGGGATCTCACCAAACGAGTTCAAGTTAAATTCAGGGGTACCGCAAGGTTCCGTCCTCCCCCCTACCCTATTTCTTATTTTTCTTAATGACCTTCTACGTCAGACTTCCAACCCTATCTATTCTTTTGCAGATGACAGTAGCATATGCCATTCATTTTCGTTTCGCAGTAGACCAAGCCTTCAGGAAATTGGGGCTGTGAGAAAGCACATGGACGATACCCTTAATCGCGACCTTTTAGTAATTTCCGAATGGAGCCTGGCGAACAGGGTTCAGTTTAACGCTAATAAAACCCAGTGCTGCGTGCTTTCGCACAGGCGTACTGCTGAACATGCTACGTCATCTGTAATTATGGGTGATACATATATTAAGGAATCAAAAGCTCTCGATGTTCTTGGCATGAAAATTCAATGCGGTGTTTGTTGGAACAAGCACATTTTTCATATTGCAAAAGAAGCATTCAAGTGCCTAGGTTTTCTGAAACGGTGTAAGAAATACTTCACTCCATCTGATCTCCTTACTATCTATGTCACCTTTATCAGACCGAAAATGGAATACAACTCTCATGTATGGGCCGGTGCTTCAAAGTCTATTTTGGAGTTACTCGACCGCATACAGGAGAGAGCGAAGAAACTCATCGGTGACAGTAGGGTATCCAGCTCTATTGACTCGCTGGAGCATCGACGCAATGTGGAGGGTGTTTCACTGTTTTATCGTTACTACAAGGGAATGTGCTCTTATGAAATCAGGGAACTTGTTCCTGAAAACCGTAATTTCATACTCGCAACGCGATCTGCATCAAGAGCGCATTCCTTTGTGGTCGATTGGCCAGTGAATCGCACAACGCATTACAGAGAAAATTCGTTTTTTAGCCGAACAGTTCGTATGTGGAATAAACTCCCTGCAGAGGTCTTTTCTGCCACTTTCAATGTGCAAAGATTCAAATCAAATGTTCACAAGCACTACACCCTCTATCCCCCATCCCAAAACCTAATTTCCTAGTTCTGGCACAATGCATTGCATATGTAGGGGTCATCCCCTGAGTGCTGGTCCTAATTAAAAAAAAAGGAATTAATGTAAAGACAGGGGTTTATGGAAGTATTGAAAGGTTAATATAATGTAAAGAAAATTTTTGTAGATCATTAAATGACGAACTATTGTTAAAACCACTTGAGAAATAAAAGCGTCTGTGTTGAATCCATACAAAACAATAAAAGAAGATGAAGATAATTTGTATTCTTTTAAAAATTTTAAATTTTATTTAGTAAATAAAGTTAAAGGTAACAGTGTGGCACTTAAAATTTTGCTTGTTTTTTTTTTGTTAACTTTTGGTGTAGAAAATTACAGTGCGTAGAAGAGTGGTCTTAGCACTCTTCGAATCTTCTGTAAACCTTGTGGGAAAAAAATTTGACGGTTTATCAAGGTAATATATTTTTTTAGGAAGAAAAGTATTAGCAAAGCAGAAGCCATTTGTTTTTTTTTTTATATATAAAAAAGAGGGTGTTCAAATTTCGCTCGCCGCTGAAAGTCAGCCATTTATATTGAAAGCGCCAAGTTTTGGCGTTGGCCTTATTTGATGGTTGTCCGCCATTTCAAACGCTGCTGCAAGGAAATTTAATAGATACAAATAAGTAGTTCATTTCGATTTAAACGTTTTTGAGCTTTAATCTATGGTTTTTGTGTTTGTAAAGCTTAGAAAATTATAGTTTTCTGTTTTTTTGTTATTAGTTAAGTATTCTATAAATAAGTGTTAGTGCCTAAAGTCAAAATAATCTTCAAATTAAATTTGCTTTATAAAAAGCAAATCATAATAATAACAGTTTAATTTTAACGGAAGGAATAAGTTTGAGTGACTTAAACTTAAGAATAGTTGGCAAACCACATAAAAGAGCTCGTTTAAATAGGGCCTAAGTTTCTTTCCAAAACAAAGAAAACAAAATACCTAACGAATCGAAGTTTCTCGTTAAGTTGCCATTGGTTTATTTCCTACTTTTTTTTATTTCAAAATTTCTTGTTTTGGTTAGCGAAATACATTTTGATTTAGGCACGTTAGTCTTTTTCCTTGTTTATTTTGTTGTGTTATTTTATTTATTTAGTTTAGCTGATTTTCCTTTAATTCGATACTTTTTTTAATTAAACAGATTTTATTTTTAAGAATTTTATTTATATAGTTTTGATTGTTTATTTTGCACACCTTAGTTTAAAGTTTTTTTTAAAATAAATATGTATGTATTTATAGTCAACAATTATGTGTTTGTGTTAAAGCATTATTAGAGTTTCGTTGTATGGGTGAGTGCGGTATTGGCAGTGTGTGTGGAGTTTGGGGAACATGATGAATAAAAGTAAGGAAGTTTTTATGTTCTAGGTTGGGTGGGCGAGTGGAGAACAAAACACCTGTCTCTCCCTTAAAAGTGGTTCTATTTGGAATTAAGATTTTTATTTTTTGTGTTCCTTTTTCTGTTTGTTTATTTGTACTTGTCTCTGGGCTGCAAGTAGGATTGGAACCTTCTTTGATTTTGACATGGAGTTGGCCGGTGACATAGCTGCAGGACGTTCGAGACACATAACATTATATGGCATGCTTAAGCATCATACCCAATACTCTTAATTAGTCAAACTTGTTTTTATATTTTTGCATCGAAGAATATTTCCATTAGCCTTTCGTTGAAACATCATCGTCGTTGTTAACAAGGGGTTTTCCTTTCGAAACTTCAGAGTAAAGTTTTTTTTTGGGAAAGCTTAAAAAAAGAGAATGTTATCTTGATGTTTAAGAATTGACAACTGCTTCATCAACGTTAAAGTTAGTGTAAATTGGTCGATTAGTAGACGTTCCAGTTTTGTCCGTTAAACGTTGGCGTATTTCTAGATATTCTTTACAAGAAGGGCACTTTGGGTCATCAGCCCTGTGGTTGACATTTCTCAGATTCTTTTTAGTTTAGTTATTGCATTTGTATACTACGCTTTTATCATAAGTGCTTTTGTTTAATATGCAAACAAAAAAATCTTGATTACCTGCAGACGCCAAGCATACGTTGACTGGGTTACATACAGTTCCTAGCACCGTGCCCATACATTGTACATTTGACGCATTGGGTAGGGCATTTATTTCCACGACACGGTCTTTTCTAATAAACAGATATATTACAAAAATATTTAGTTTTTATTATTTCTAATATTCACTATTATATAAGTTATTGTCCTATCAAGCCATTGCGCAAAAAACAAAGAAGAAATACAAAGTGTTGCTATGTAAAAAGAAATTTACATGTGTTTTGAGTTGTATTAATTTGATCCAGAGTGTATGTATGCTTTTTTATATACATAAATATTACAAAGTTACACTACGTTTACATTTGACAATGCTAACGTGACAATAAAATAATAAGTATGTATTAGCTATCAAAAAGCTTGCACTTGCATCTGTAATTTAACTCTACGCTCTCGGAAACAAAAACAGAATTGTTTTAGATTTTTGTCAAAAAGAATCTATAAAGTGTAGTCATCGGCGAATTGTTACAACAAAGCAAATTTTTTGCACGAGACCGTGTCAAAAACAAGTAATTTTAATTTGCTTTGAAAATATAGAACGCTAAAAGTCAAAAAAATCAAAATTAGAATAACAATATTTAAGAAAAACAGGCACTTAATTTTAACACAACAAAAATAAATTCTGTTTTTTTTTTTTAATATTTTTTCCTTTTTAATAAAAAAACGTTTCAGTTAAGAAACAACATTGCAAAAAGATGTGGAATAAGCGTAATCTTAGCACAAGAAATTATATTTTTGCCAGAAAAAATTCAAAAATTTTTTTTTTTAGTTTTTGTATATACATATATAAAAACAAAGTATATCTATATCAAGTACATGCAAGAGCTCAGGTGATATTTGCTTACTTTTTATTTATATTTCTTGCAGGAATGGTAGACGAAATTTTCCTATTACAACTTAGAAACTTAAATTAGATGTTTAATACCTTTTAGAAATTCTTGTTTCAATTAACATTTATATACATATAAAAAGATTATTATATTATATTTTTGTTATTATTATTTAGCAAAATTGATCTCAAGTTTTTTTATTATAAAATTATATTATAATTATTATTATCTTTATTATTATTATTATTATTATTATTATTATTATTATTATTATTATAATTATTATTACTATTAGTATTGTTATTATTATTATTATTGTTATTGTTATTATTATTATTATTGTTATTATTATTATTTTTATTATTACTATTATTATTATTATTATTATTATTATTATTATTATTATTATAACTATTATTATTATTATTATTGATATTCATAAATCAATTAAAATTTTACTTTTTCGGCTTTGGTTCGTTTTTAATTTAACTTTTATTGAGAAAAATTATTTTGTAAATGTACGCGGACGTTTTCAAAGAAAACAAGAAAAATTAGACGCTGGCAGAACGTAATGCTGCATTTTCAGGACCGTCAAATCCATCTTTAACATTCATTGCATCCAACACTTTGTTTTGCGTATATTGTAAATATCATCCATCAATTTAACCAACTAATCAATATTAATTTGGTTGGACGAAATTCACACAGAACTCATAGCATTTCTTTGTTGTCTCTACAACGCGTCTTGTACATTTGTTGCAATTTTGTACTACACCGTCGGTATAGTCACGAAATGCAAATTTTATTTTTAATCATTCATACATACTTGTTTTTCTCACAACATAATAGATGCTGTTCCAGTATTATATCAACTGTTGATGAGTTAGGTATGAATGTTAATGCGCTGTGTCTTGCGTGTTTTTAAATTCTTTTTTAATTTTAGTCCCAGCCAGGGGTCGAAACAGTGATCTCCATAAATCAATTAAAATTTTACTTTTTCGGCTTTGGTTCATGTTTAATTTAACTTTTATTAAGAAAAATTATTTTTCAAATGTACGCGGTCGTTTTCCAAAGAAAACAAGAAAAATTAGATGCTGGCAGAATGTGATGCTGCATTTTCAGGACCGCCAAATCCATCTTTAGCATTTTTTGCATCCAACACCTTGATTTGCGTATATTGTAAATATCATCCATTTAACCAACTAATCAATATTAATTTCTTTGTTGTCTTCTCTACAACACGTCTTGTACATTTGTTGCAATTTTGTACTACACCGTCGGTATAGTCACGAATTGCAAATTTTATTTTTAATCATTCATACTTGTTTTTCTCTCAACATTATAGATGCTGTTCCAGTATCATATCAACTGTTGATGAGTTAGGTATGAATGTTAATGCGCTGTGCCTTGCGTGTTTTTAAATTATTTTTTAATTTTAGTCCCAGCCAGAGGTTGAACCAGTGATCTTCATAAATCAATTAAAATTTTACTTTTTCGGCTTTGGTTCATTTTTATTTTACCTTTTGTTAAGAAAAATTATTTTCAAATGTACGCGGACGTTCTCCATATAAAACAAGAAAAATTAGATGCTGGCGGAATGTAATGCTGCATTTTCAGGACCGCCAAATCTATCTTCAGCATTCTTTGCATCCAACACCTTACTTTGTGTATATTGTAAATATCATCCATTTAACCAACTAATGAATATTAATTTGTTTGGACGAAATTCACACACAATTCAAAGCATTTCTTTGTTGTTTTCTCTACAACATGTCTTGTACATTTGATGCAATTATAGTCACGAAATGTAAATTTTATTTTTAATCATTCATACTTGTTTTTCTCACAACATTATAGATGCTGTTCCAGTAGCATATCAACTGTTGATGAGTTAGGTATGAATGTTCATGCGCTGTGCCTTGCGTGTTTTTAAATTATTTTTTAATTTTAGTCCTAGTCAGGGGTTGACCCATGATCTTCATAAATCAATTAAAATTTTACTTTGTCGGCTTTGGTACATTTTTAGTTTAACTTTTATTTAGAAAAATTATTTTGAAATGTACGCGGACATTTTCCAAGGAAAACAAGAAAAATTAGACGCTGGAAGAATGTAATGCTGCATTTTCAGGACCGCCAAATCCATCTTCAACATTCTTTGCATCCAACACCTTGATTTGCGTATATTGTAAATAACATCCATTTAACCAACTAATCAATATTAATGTTGTTTGACGAAATTCACAAACAACTCAAAGCATTTATTTGTTGTTTTCTCAACAACACGTCTAGTACATTTGTTGCAATTTTGTACTACACCGTCGGTATAGTCACGAAATGCAAATTTTTTTTTTAATCATTCAGACTTGTTTTTCTCACAACATTATAGATGTTGTTTCAGTATCATAAAAACTGTTGATGAGTTAGGTATGAATGTTAATGCGCTGTGCCTTGCGTGTTTTAAAAGTATTTTTTAATTTTAGTCCCAGCCAGGGGTTGAACCAGTGATCATAAATCAATTAAAATTTATTTTTTCGGCTTTAATATTATTATTATTATTACTTTTAAAATAATACAAAAACTACAAAATGCCTTCATTGAGGTGAACCAAAAAACAAATACCACATTCTTAGATATTTTTTATAAATTCCTCAAAAAAAAAAGCTCCTTAGCTAAGAAACCACCATCGTCATAATTTTGTTCATATCTCAAGATGTCTAGCTTCCATTTCTATTTTAAAATTCTGGAATGGGTTAAAAATTGCAAAAGATACCGGCTCCTAAATATGAAACGTTTTGTGCCTTTAAATAAGTGAACCGAAGTGTATATAAAAACAAAGTATATCTATATCAAGTACATGCAAGAGCTCAGGTGATATTTGCTTACTTTGTATTTATATTTCTTGCAGGGATGGTAAACGAAATTTTCCTATTACAATTTAGAAACTCAAATTAGATGTTTAATACTTTTCATAAATTTCTGTTTCAATTAGCATTTATATACATATAAATAGATTATTGTGTTATATTTTTGTTATTATTATTTAGCAAAATTAATCTTAAGTTTTTTTATTATAAAAAAGTGCAATCATACCCACTTCCCCATATCTGAGTTATAGGCAGTTGCTTTTTGACACAATAGGAAATTTTGCACAAACAAAATGCCTGTTGTTGTTTTAATGTTGTATTTGTTGTAGACGTGCATGTACTTGATATAAATATACTTTGTATACAAACATACATAAACTCAGGATCAATTATAACTCAAAAATACATGTAAATTTATTTTTACATAGAAACACCTTGTATTTCTTTCTTTTGTTTTCAAAATTTTTTTAAGTTTCCGACAACAGTTATACGATATAGCCCAATTTTTTTCGCAATAGCTTGATAGGCTGTTAACTATTTAAAATACTTTTCTTGTCTATTTTTCACTAATGTTTAGTAGAAGATAATTCATATTCTACTTATATTACTAGTTATTAAACAAAACTAAACGCAAATACTTGTAAAAATTATAAAAAAATAAGCCTAAAAACTTTTGGTATTAAGTTATTCGGATTTTTTCCACCCGTACATATATATTATACTGTTGTCATACCTTTTGGTGAAGACCGTCGTCACTGGCTGTTTATTTTGTACGTTTGGCGAGAGCTTTCGATGTGAGAACATTATTTTCAAGTCGCGTTTTGATTAGTACTGGTGAGATAGTGTAAGGTGTTTGTTGCATAGATAGTGGTGGGTTTAGGTAGTTTTGTTTATTACATGGTATTATGCAGGTAGATGGCCTGACATCTGTCATGTTTATTGAAGGTATATAATTTTTATATTTCAGTCTTTTATTATTGGGTAAGTGTGGGTGTTTTCCGTTTAGTGGTGTAAAAATTGTGTCCGATGTGTTATTTACCTGTTCGTTAATAATATATCCGTTAAACGTTCGTGTTTTGTGTATTTCCAAGTTTTCAAGAATGTCCAGTCTTCGTCCTTTTTTACTAGGATATATTAATGTCATACATTCATCTATTTCCTTGGCTCGCGTTCATGTGTGTTAAGGTGTATTGCGAAATTGGAGTCTTCTCTTTTCCGTTTATATGATCGTATGTTTTTAATGTTCGTTCAGTTTGTTCTATGTATGTATGGTTGCAGGTGCAAGTAGGTCTCTCTCTCTTCTTTATGAAAGAGGTTAGCTAATCTATATATTTCTGGTCCTATGTAAGTAAAAATTTGTCGTCGTGTTGTATCGATTGTCTCCTTGTTTTCTTTCTTCTTGTTTTTAGTGTTGCATTGTCTAAGTATTTTTTCGATAGTAGTGCAGTTGTTACCGTTATTTTTAGCTGTAATGTAAATTGTGTCGAGTTCTTTGTTATGTTTGTCTGGAGAAAGTGGGACTGTATTAAGTCTGCGAATCACATGACTAAATGCTGAGAGTTTATGTTGGGTGGGATGGTTTGAGGAACTGTAGATAGTTGTGTCTGTTGTGGTTGGTTTTATGTATATGTCGAAATTTAAGGAGTCAATTCCTCGTGTTATTGTTATGTCACGATAATGTTAAGTTCCGTCTTGCTCTTTTTCCATTATGTATGTGATTTTGTTATGTATTGTGTTTAAATCAGTCAGAATTTCTTCACCGTTGTCCTTTCCTAGGATGAATATTATGTCATCTACGTATCTGTAATAACGAGTTGTTTTATGTTTTTTCTGTTAGTGTTTTAACGTTTACTTGTTCTAAATGTACCATAAAAATCTCTGTGAAAATTACATATGTCGGGTTTCCCAAGCCGAGTCCATTAGCTTCTGTTATACACTTACCAACTGATCGACAAGAACACGTGGGACACAAGATAGCCGATGTACTTGAAAAAACAATAAAAGAACACAGTACATCAAAAACAATTCCTAGCGAAGAGAAAATTACTAAACAGATAAAGGCAAAGCTTAGAAATAATTATCTATTACTTACTAAAGCGGACAAAGATAACACAACTTTAAAAATGTTAAAAAAAGATTATATAGACAAAACACAACAATTCATTCAACAGGAAAAATATACGAAATTTAAAAATGACCCAATCGACTCATTCCAAAAGGAAATACGCAGCCTACTAAAACGCTGTAAGAAGTTTACTGACGGTGACGAACAGGTAAATACAACCTGTGAAACAATTTTTAAACCATTAAAATTATTAAAACAATCTTACATCGGAGAAATTCGAAAAACCAACAAGAGAAGACGAATCATTGTTCACCATGACAATGCGAGCTCTCACACATCGGCTCAAACCAGATCGTTCTTGACCGGCCAAAACGTCGAATTAATGGGTCATCCGCCGTACAGCCCTGACCTGGCACCTAATGACTTCTTCTTGTTTCCGCACATCAAGAAAAAAATGCGAGGTGGACGATTTTCGTCGCCAGAAGAAGCTGTTGAAGTGTTTAAAAACCATGTTTTAGAGGTGTCTCAATCGGAGTGGAAAAAGTGCTTCGACAACTGGTTTGAGCGCATGCAAAAGTGTATAAACAATGCTGGAGAATACTTTGAAAAACAATAAAAACCATTTTTGATTATAAATATTCGCATTTTCACTATTAGGCCAGAAATATATAGAGCAGCCCTCGTACACTGTAATATTATAAAACATTTTATAATTTTTTTTATAAATTTCTTTTACTAATATTTATACTTTTTTTAATTTTTCTTAAAAAACTAAATTTTTACCCCAATTTTGTTATACATTTTTTGGTTGATTAAATAAAAACATATGTTTGCAATAGGTATGTGTAGCGGTTTCTTCTAACTTATTGCTTTCAGCGTTTTTGAATATTTTTTTATTCACTTAAACGAAAGCTGGAAGAAAATATGATAACACACTTTTTTAAACGTCACTAGTGAGTTATCTGGTTATTTATCTGTGACTAAAACAAACGACCGAGCACAACTCTAGTAGTAGCGATGGGAAATACATTGATTATCGACGGTAGCGTAACTGTCAAACTCCATGTATAACCACACGTCTAGATTAGCAATAATTATGTTAACATATGTTGCAGCAAATGTCAAAATTATGTTATCTCTAATCAAGACATCACATTTTTGTACATATTTATTGACAGCAATATATGTGGCAACAGTTGTCCGCCAATTTTCGTTGATAATTCTTGCGAACATAAAACGTCAAATTCAGTTGTCGTTTGTGTTTTGATTTACAAGTAAAAGCGCAAACACAAAATTAAATGATTAATTATACCAAATTTGTTTTGTGTTATGATTTTCTATCGTGAAACGAGGATTCGAGTATAGAGGAGGTTTTTAAAATAATATAAAAATAATAAGAATTCTAAGAAAATTTGTTTTCTTTACAATGTTGCTCTTTGCACCCGATTATTTTGAAATTATGGGTTAACATAAATACGTGTTCCCATACCCAAAGCAATAAGCTATTTCGACACATTACTCTGACGAATTTTTGCCTTATTGCTAACAAATTTATTTCTAAGTCCCAGTTTACATTAGACAATTTTATGGGTGAAAAGGGAGAGAGGAATTAAAATGGGTACACATATGCGCGTACTCTTGCAATTCGTTTTGTTCCCTCTTTAGTTTTTAAGAATGAAGTTAACAAATATATACACACATGCATACATCTATTAAAATTGCTGCAATTAAAGTTGTTCAATGTAAGCGCGAATGTAATTTTAAAAAATTTCAGCGACAAAAATTGATTAATGTAAACTGGGACTAACATAGACGAGGGGTACAAAATGTGTTCAACATTTGGGTCATGGCGAAATAATTTATCAGGTGGTCTTAATAGCCCAGGTGTTTTTTGTGTATGTTCGACGTTTTTGTCAAAATTTTGAAATCAATTCAAAAATGAAAAATTTTCAAATAGTTTAAAAATAAAAAAAGTTGTAAGCTTTATAAAATTAAATTTTAAAACCTATATATTAAGTGTGAGGTATTGCTACACATACAGGATAAAGAAGCCAACTGGGTATAACTTCATTTAAAGTACCAAATGATGATAGAGGGATAAATTAAATTCCACTTCCTTTTGCTTAGTCAACTATTTTTGACATCAACGTGGTGCTCTATAACGGCGAAAATGAACGAATTCGCCACTGCGACCATCTACTAATCAAGGCAAATTGAATACTAGGTAACGCATCAGGATAAAAACAAAAAACGCGTGTATTTTGTTTGTGTAAATTTTCGTGTATGTGTCAGTTATCAGTGATGAATAATATAAAAAACAGAAGAAAATTAAATTTACTGAACAAATTCTACTTCATTTAAAATTAAATTTACTGAACAAGTTCTACTTCATTTAATTTTTTCTTTGGTGTTCTTCGGCATTTTGAACAAAGTTCCACTCAAGGCACTTGCCTGGGTTCCACTCCCGCACTACTTATTTTGCAAGACACTCAAATATTTCTTCAAAAATTTTTAATAAATGTACATAAATACCCATATATATTGATAAAAAAATATAAACAATTTTATTAAAATGTTTCTCAAAGAAACGTGTTCTTTCAATAAACGTTTTTTGTTTCTTTTAATTTATATTTTAACTGCACGCACACTTTTTTTACTTATCACAATTTGGTTTTTTTACACATTCACTATTTTATCAAAAAATATAATGGTTCAAAAATTTTTATTCGGTTTTAAAACTGAAAATTTGTTTCGTGTTTTTAAATGGCGCTTCAGCAAAATGTAAACCATTTCTGACGTCGGTTAGGAAAAATATGTAAAGCGAATTTGATCACCTGGGCTATCAATTTTACCTAGTATTCAATTTGCCTTGCTACTAATTATTTCGCCATGATTTTGGCTAATTGCGAAAATTAGTCCCGCCTAGATTAGCTATAAATGTGTTAACATATATTGCAGCAAATGTCAAAATTATGTTTTCTCTAATGTAGACATCACTTTTTTGTACATATTTATTGGCAGCAATATATGTTGCAATTATTATTCGCCAATTTTCGTTTACAATTTTTGCAAACATAAAACGTTAAATTCGGTTGTCATTTGTGGTTTGATTTGAAAGTAAAAGCGCGAAAATAAAATTAAGTGATTTTCTATCGTAAGACAAGGATCGGAGTATAGAGGAAGTTTTTAAACTAATAGAAATATAGTAATCAGAATTCTAAAAAAATTGTTTTCTTTACAATGTGCTTCCAACCTTTTTACTTGATTATTTTGAAATTATGAGTTAATATATATACGTGTTCCCAAAGCAATAAGCAATTTTGACACATTACTCTGCCGACGTTATTGCCTTATTGCCAACATATTTATTTCTAAAACAGACGGGGGTTAACGAACTCGCCATCGCGACCACCTTATAATTAATTCGCCTTAGAAACACTTTGGTCATGGCGAAATAATATTGTTGAACGCAAGGTGAAAAAGCTCATCAGCTGTATACGTTGTAGTTGTCAAGGCGAATTAAGCTTGTTACAAAAATTGTAAAACCAAGTTATTTGTTGAAAAAAAATTAAAAAATTTAATGTGTTTTAATTGCTTTTAAAAAATTAAATATTTTTATTTCTAAAAAAAATTTCAACAATACGGAATCGTAGCCACATATTCCTTATGTGATATAGATGGTGACATTATTGTTAACCCGATTAGAATTTCATGAGTGCTGTGCAGGATTATATGTCCTCCGCTTGAGATGTGGATATCCGTGTTCATTTCGGATATAAATTTTGATGTTGTCGATATGAAGTACAAAACACCTATTTTTGGAATTTTTGTCTGTCTATCTGTGTTCGCATCACGTAAAAACTGCTGAATGGATTTATAAAAAATTTTATAAGGCGGTCCCTAGAACCTTGGTTGAAATATAGAATAGTTTTTTGTATAAAATTTAGTAATTTCGTCGAAAAATAGAGATACAAATGAGAACAGTTGTCGGTACATTTTATTTTTGTAGATTGTGAATGGAAAATTTTTAACGTTTTCTCTTTTGCTCCTTCCAAGTTTCGTAAGCTGCTATAGGAAGAAAAAAAATCTTTTGTAGAAATATAACAATATCCAAAATCGTTTAGCCTTATCAGAAGAATTCTTACTGCAACAAAAGGCGAATAAGAATATACTTAAGGCTGTAGCTCCTTTAGAAATTTGATATTTATCTGCCCGTAAAATTAATAAAGATCTGTGTAAGGCTTTTAAGTAGTTGGGTGAGCATCGCATAAAGCTTAAGATCGTTTATGTTTTGCTTTGGGTACTACTTAAAGTTGCTCATCAATATATCTCTCCAGTTTTTTAAGACCTTTAAGTATAATGGATCACCGCCGAGTTGTAGTAAAAATAAAAATACGTATTTTTAAGTATTTTCCAATTTCTTATGTTTTGGTTTATTTACACTTATTTTTGACAACAAACCTAGATTTTGTAGCAACAGAATCCCTGTTGTTTTTTGTTGTTGCATTGTTGTAGCCGTGCATTCACCTGTATTAATTTGCCTTGACCCCGATTTATTACAGGGCAAGGCGAGCTGACAACAGGTGACTGAATTAGCTTTTACGTGTATTTTGTTTCGAGCGGTCAAAAACGTCTGTTAATATGTGTGTATGTATTTAAAGTTATTTTTTGCTTGCTTATTTTACACATATTACCAGAAATTTTTGAAAACTCAACAAGATTTTACAAAAGCAAAATACAGATACACCCTAAAGCAAGGCGAATCTATAAGGTGTGAATTGATACAACCAAGGCGAATAAATTACCAGTTGGTAGCGTAAGCGAATTCAGTATTTTTTGCTGGTATACACGACTGTCAAACTCCATATATAAAAAATGTAAACAAATTTTTTATATATGGAGTTTGACAGTGGTGTACGCCAACAAAAAATACTGAATTCGCCTATGCTGCCACCTGGTAAATTATTTCGCCATGGATACAACAAAGCAATTTTTTGCTTCGAGTCCGTGTCAAAAATAAGTAGTTGAAGCGAATAAAATTTTATTTTGCTTTGAAAGTATACAAAGCAAACAGGCAAAAAATTCAAAATAAAAAAATAAAAATTTTTAAAATTGGAAACAGTACAAAATAATAAAATATATATATATATATATATATATATATATATATATATATATATATATCTTGTTGAGTTTTCAAAAATTTCTGGTAATATGTGTAAAATAAGCAAGCAAAAAATAACTTTAAATACATACACACATATTACCAGACGTTTATTGACCGCTCGAAACAAAATACACGTAAAAGCTAATTCAGTCACCTGTTGTCAGCTCGCCTTGCCCTGTAATAAATCGGGGTCAAGGCAAATTAATACAGGTGAATGCACGGCTACAACAATGCAACAACAAAAAACAACAGGGATTCTGTTGCTACAAAATCTAGGTTTGTTGTCAAAAATAAGTGTAAATAAACCAAAACATAAGAAATTGGAAAATATTTAAAAATACGTATTTTTATTTTTACTACAACTCGGCGGTGATCCATTATACTTAAAGGTCTTAAAAAACTAGAGAAATATTTTGATGAGCAGCTTTAAGTAGTACCCAAAGCAAAACATAAACGATCTTAAGCTTTATGCGATGCTCACCCAACTACTTAAAAGCCTTACACAGATCTTTATTCTATTTACGGGCAGATAAATATCAAATTTCTAAAGGAGCTACAGCATTAACTATATTCTTATTCGCCTTTTGTTGCAGTAAGAATTCTTCTGATAAGGCTAAACGATTTTGGATATTGTTATATTTCTACAAGAGATTTTTTTTCTTTCTATAGCAGCTTACGAAACTTGGAAGGAGCAAAAGAGAAAACGTTAAAAGTTTTCCATTCACAATCTACAAAAATAAGATGTACCGACAACTGTTCTCATTTGTATCTCTATTTTTCGACGAAATTACTAAATTTTATACAAAAAACTATTCTATATTTCAACCAAGGTTCTAGGGACCGCCTTATAAAATTTTTTATAAATCCATTCAGCAGTTTTTACGTGATGCGAACACAGATAGACAGACAAAAATTCCAAAAATAGGTGTTTTGTACTTCATATCGACAACATCAAAATTTATATCCGAAATGAACACGGATATCCACATCTCAAGCGGAGGACATATAATCCTGCACAGCACTCATGAAATTCTAATCGGGTTAACAATAATGTCACCATCTATATCACATAAGGAATATGTGGCTACGATTCCGTATTGTTGAAATTTTTTTTAGAAATAAAAATATTTAATTTTTTAAAAGCAATTAAAACACATTAAATTTTTTAATTTTTTTTCAACAAATAACTTGGTTTTACAATTTTTGTAACAAGCTTAATTCGCCTTGACAACTACAACGTATACAGCTGATGAGCTTTTTCACCTTGCGTTCAACAATATTATTTCGCCATGACCAAAGTGTTTCTAAGGCGAATTAATTATAAGGTGGTCGCGATGGCGAGTTCGTTAACCCCCGTCTGTTTTAGAAATAAATATGTTGGCAATAAGGCAATAACGTCGGCAGAGTAATGTGTCAAAATTGCTTATTGCTTTGGGAACACGTATATATATTAACTCATAATTTCAAAATAATCAAGTAAAAAGGTTGGAAGCACATTGTAAAGAAAACAATTTTTTTAGAATTCTGATTACTATATTTCTATTAGTTTAAAAACTTCCTCTATACTCCGATCCTTGTCTTACGATAGAAAATCACTTAATTTTATTTTCGCGCTTTTACTTTCAAATCAAACCACAAATGACAACCGAATTTAACGTTTTATGTTTGCAAAAATTGTAAACGAAAATTGGCGAATAATAATTGCAACATATATTGCTGCCAATAAATATGTACAAAAAAGTGATGTCTACATTAGAGAAAACATAATTTTGACATTTGCTGCAATATATGTTAACACATTTATAGCTAATCTAGGCGGGACTAATTTTCGCAATTAGCCAAAATCATGGCGAAATAATTAGTAGCAAGGCAAATTGAATACTAGGTAAAATTGATAGCCCAGGTGATCAAATTCGCTTTACAAATTTTTACTAACCGACGTCAAAAATACGCAAGTGAAGAAATCATACCGAGAAAAACCAAAAATAACATACTTTTGTGAATGGTTGATAAATTTCGTAGTTATTAAAAAAGTATTGAAATACATAATTTTTCAACCTAAAATCGTAGTAGGAAGAAAGTTATTTCAATTCCACTTTGTTTTCAGCCAAATTATAAGTGAACAAAATAAAAATTACCAACGTTCTCATGTGCAATTTTCCCATATAAGTGAATATATATATTTTCATTCCTAAAACCGATAAATGAAAAGGTGCCAAAAAAGCAAAACGCATTTTAATAAATAAATGCCCTACGAATCTAACTGTACGACTGTCATTTGCGAAAAATTAGCCGTTTATAGGGTATACCCCTATTAGTGTGCAATTTTCCCATATAAGTGAATATATATATTTTCATTCCTAAAACCGATAAATGAAAAGGTGCCAAAAAAAGCAAAACGCATTTTAATAAATAAATGCCCTACGAATCTAACTGTACGACTGTCATTTGCGAAAAATTAGCCGTTTGTAGGGTATACCCCTATTAGTGTGCAATTTTCCCATATAAGTGAATATATATATATTTTCATTCCTAAAACCGATAAATGAAAAGGTGCCAAAAAAAGCAAAACGCATTTTAATAAATAAATGCCCTACGAATCTAACTGTACGACTGTCATTTGCGAAAAACTAGCCGTTTATAGGGTATACCCCTATTAGTGTGCAATTTTCCCATATAAGTGAATATATATATTTTCATTCCTAAAACCGATAAATGAAAAGGTGCCAAAAAAAGCAAAACGCATTTTAATAAATAAATGCCCTACGAATCTAACTGTACGACTGTCATTTGCGAAAAATTAGCCGTTTATAGGGTATACCCCTATTAGTGTGCAATTTTCCCATATAAGTGAATATATATATTTTCATTCCTAAAACCGATAAATGAAAAGGTGCCAAAAAAAGCAAAACGCATTTTAATAAATAAATGCCCTACGAATCTAACTGTACGACTGTCATTTGCGAAAAATTAGCCGTTTATAGGGTATACCCCTATTAGTGTGCAATTTTCCCATATAAGTGAATATATATATTTTCATTCCTAAAACCGATAAATGAAAAGGTGCCAAAAAAAGCAAAACGCATTTTAATAAATAAATGCCCTACGAATCTAACTGTACGACTGTCATTTGCGAAAAATTAGCCGTTTATAGGGTATACCCCTATTAGTGTGCAATTTTCCCATATAAGTGAATATATATATTTTCATTCCTAAAACCGATAAATGAAAAGGTGCCAAAAAAAGCAAAACGCATTTTAATAAATAAATGCCCTACGAATCTAACTGTACGACTGTCATTTGCGAAAAATTAGCCGTTTATAGGGTATACCCCTATTAGTGTGCAATTTTCCCATATAAGTGAATATATATATTTTCATTCCTAAAACCGATAAATGAAAAGGTGCCAAAAAAAGCAAAACGCATTTTAATAAATAAATGCCCTACGAATCTAACTGTACGACTGTCATTTGCGAAAAATTAGCCGTTTATAGGGTATACCCCTATTAGTGTGCAATTTTCCCATATAAGTGAATATATATATTTTCATTCCTAAAACCGATAAATGAAAAGGTGCCAAAAAAAGCAAAACGCATTTTAATAAATAAATGCCCTACGAATCTAACTGTACGACTGTCATTTGCGAAAAATTAGCCGTTTATAGGGTATACCCCTATTAGTTTGCAATTTTCCCATATAAGTGAATATATATATTTTCATTCCTAAAACCGATAAATGAAAAGGTGCCAAAAAAAGCTTTCTTTTTGTGTTCTTTTCCAAAAGGTTTTCTTCTTGATTTTATTTGGCTTTCTTTTTATTAATTTAATAAGACTATCTCTTTTTTTTAAATAATACTTCTTGATTTTGTTAGATATTAATATTTATTTTTTATTCATATATTTAAGAAACTAAGAAACTAACTAAATATTTGTAATTATAAAAATTAAGAATTATTAAGTATTAATATGTGTAATATTTTCATTGTTCAGTAAGTAAAAATGCATTAAATATATGATGAAATATATTTGATTAAAAGGCAATTAATTTAATTTAATAATAAAAAAATAGCTATTATTTCTAGTATTTTTTTCTCGAATAACTTTAAGTCCATTGTTCAGTAAGTAAAAGTGGATAGGCAGTCCGTCTAAATCGATCAAGTCAATGACGTCAAAGGTTTCGGTTTCATTGCCGATTAAATAAGATTGAAATCTTTGGGAAAAACTCAGGCTTACAAATTTCATGCTTTTTTTTTATTAATTTTATAAGACTCTCTCTTTTTTTTTAATAATACTTCTTGATTTTGTTAGATATTAATATTGATTTTTTATTCATATATTTAAGAAACTAAGAAACTAATTAAATATTTGTAATTATAAAAATTAAGAATTATTAAGTATTAATATGTGTAATATTTTCATTGTTCAGTAAGTAAAAATGCATTAAATATATGATGAAATATATTTGATTGAAAGGCAATTAATTTAATTTAATAATAAAAAATTAGATATTATTTCTAGTATTTTTTTACTCGAATAACTTTAAGTCCATTGTTCAGTAAGTAAAAATGGATAGGCAGTCCGTCTAAATCGATCAAGTCAATGACGTCAAATGTTTCGGTTTCATTGCCGATTAAATAAGATTGAGATCTTTGGGAAAAATTCGGGTTTACAAATTTCATGCCAACTATTTTATGTTGTCATCTTTGGTGACAGTTACGATAAAATTGACTTTTAACGTTTTTCCACGAAAAAATATTTTATTCGTTCTCTTACACAAATGAAGATTTTTGAAATTTATTGAATACTTAACCGTTTAATATTCTGCACTGTTTCAAAATAGACTTCATGCTGAAAGAATTCGTTATTTAAAACGGAATTTGGAGATCTTAGAGAAAACTTTATGGGTGAAGTTAGTGGGATATTTGTTCTAGAATGTTACGTGCATATTGCTTGTGCAATTGATGTTCAGCCTCGAACCTAAAGGACCACAAATATTTAAGAGGACATAATTTTTTAATTATTGTAGGATAATGGTCTAAATTGTGGTATTTTGGCTTTGAATGTTCTTCAAACAGTGCTTGATACATTTCATTATGTTGTTTAATTAAAAATTTCAAATTATTTAACGTTGTGTCATTGTAATTCAATAAAAGATCAAGCAATTTAACAAACAAAACTAAGAATTTATTTACCATATTATCAGGATCTACTAGATCCCCTATCAATAAAGGAAATAAATGGAAAAGGTCTTCATCTGGTTAGCGTTCATTTTAAAAGTAACGTTCTCTATAGGATGTGTCTGAATGGATGGACTCATATTTCCAATTTCAGTTTCACCGTACTGAAACATTTGCTTTCTATAATTTAAGGTATCTATAAAAAATTTTTTTTATAAACGAAATAATTTAATATTTGCGAGAGATTGTATTAACAAGCTCCAAGAAATATATCTTGCATTATATCACAAGCAATATTATCAGTAACATAAAAACATGGTAAGGAATTAAAAATTGACTCATTTTTTATACCAGTAATATATGGAGTATTTAGTAAAATATCGCGATTATAATTATTTATATTGCGCAGAGAAGAAACAACTTCGAGGCAATCAGTACGAGTCTGGTGCTTATTCCTCTTGCACATTCTACAAAATAATTTGCTGAAAACAAACTGACATAGCCTAAGGCAGTATTAAGGCCTAGATTATCACTTAATACTTGTGCTAACTTAAAAAATAATCTTTAATTAGTTCCATCTGCATTGATTTCTAAACCATCAACTTCTAAGGTCTCCGATATTTTTGTAAGGGGTGTTGGAGAAATAGATATTTCATTATCACGTAAATCTTGACTTTTTATAAATTCTGCAACAAATTGTTGTATGGTTGGAAAACTGTAGTATATACCACAAATTTTTTGTTGTCCTGATTTTGAACCCAAAGGGTCGTTTACTCCAAGATCGTCAAGATACAAAAACAATGGAATTGTTTCATAAAATTTACAATTACTTAAACTTTGCCATAAATCGCTAGTAATAAAATGTATATAAGAATTACTTTTTAAATGGTGTGTAATATTTAAAAGGGATGCTTTTAAAACACCTTTGCCTTCAAAACACTTTTTTATTTGAAAAGAAATGTCTGTAAGCGTGATATCTGTTTTTGCTGATGTCAAAGTGGGATTGTTGTTCAGAACCACTTCGGAAAGTTCTTCGCTAAGAATATATTTCTGTGGGTGTTTATAAATATATAAACTTATATTCACTATTTATGCTAGAGAAAGGTTTAGAAAATGCATTCATGGCTTCGGCTAGCAACGAATTGTTTTCATCGATTTTAAATTATGTAATTATAAAATTATAAATTAATTTTTGTGACACACTGTGAGACTGAATTTTGAATGTCAATTATATCTTTACGAGAAAAATTTTTGTTAGAGTGAAGTTTTAGTAGAAACGATATTATTGATTATTTATATAAAGAAGTAAAGGTTTGTAAAAGTTTTTGTTGATTGTCAGAATATGTATTCGATTCAGAATTCGTCAAAATTGGTACATTTGGTAAAAGTTGTAGTTGATTTTCAGAAAATGTATTAATTTCAGAACTCATCGACGATGAAGAGTTACAAAATTTTTAGTATGTTTTTTTTTTAATGATTTTGGTATCTATATATATTATGAAAAATCTGATCACAGTTCTGTTGAACGCATCGAAATTCACATATTGCTGGTGTTCCATGAATTAATTTTAAATGTTTTATGAGGTCACTTGGAGTTGAATAACATTTTCTACAAATAAAGCAAGCAAGAAGGGTCTTTAAAAAAGAAAAAAGTAGGTAGTACTACTGTAATTTGCTTAATAAATTTGCAACAGAGGAAAAATCCTCAGACTTAAACTCAAAAAATACTGCTCTAAAAATGACCATACTTGCTTGCTTTTTGAAGAATATTCAGTCTTAAAAACATCGGATAACTTAATAATAACGTCTATACATTTCATGTAAGAAGCGCACTTCCACTTTAGGCCATCACAAAACACGAAAAAATAAGAAATTTTGGAAAATTCAATTTCTATAATTCTTGGTTCGATATCATTAAGAGTTGGTACTAAAGTAACGAAATCTGTTTGGGCATCGGCTACCGAAGGCTTATATTCCTGATTTAATCGTTGTGGCTGTAACAAAGCGTGAATCAGTATTGTACATACACAATACTAAGAATCTGAATAGAAATACAAAAATTATTAAATGCAAAATATCACATACATATATGTGTATGTCAAATTTTAAAAGAATATTGTACCTTTTGTAATATTTTCATTACGTAAAAATTGTACGTAATATTCTCTTGATGCTCGGTCTTAAATTTCAAAGTCAAAAATTTTAGGCAACTTTTTATAAAAAATTCCAATTTTAAAAATAAATTATTTACTTTGTCCGGGTATAAAAAATCATAATCTATTTCGACCTTTTAAGAACAAAATAGATAATAAAAACCTAAAAAATCATTGTATCGTGGACATTCTTGAAAAATATTCGTCAAAAAACTGGCATTTTGTATCTCAGCAATTCTACTTTTACTTGTTTTCCTCCAGAAAGAAAGCACTTGATCCCATGGACTGCAATTGTGCTGCAACCAGCACATTTGCTTGGAATATTTATCTTTGAAAAAGAAAGATGTATAAAGATGTACACATATCAATTTAAGAAATTATAAATATGTATGTATTTATACCATTATGCAAATCATTAAAAGATTCGTCTGCAGTGATAGGAAAATCATCGAATTTTTCTTTTTCAGCATTAGTACAATAATATTCTTATTGGATTTTCCTTCCCCTTTTTCCGTTTCAAAAAGTATGTTTTCTAGAATAACAAAAACTGTTAATAAAAAGATATATGTACATTAAATAAAATTTGGTTAAGACTTTTTACCGGTTTTTCTTTAAGAAATACTTCGCAGATGGCATAAGACCATTGCTCCATTTCTGCGTATGTTAATTTGGATCTTGTTCCAACATACTTTTCAATAATACTTTGCACTAACGTCTTCCGGTTTTTTGAGTCAATATAATTATTTTTTTCATAAAATGTAAGTACTAGCTGTTATTTCACGGTACTTTTAAGGAGGTTTATAAGACTAGTACTGCATATAAAATTGTCTGCTGAAGTGTTCTGTGGGGAGTAATGAAATTCTGAAGTACCGAATTTGTCAGAAATTTTTTCTAGCCACTCCAATATCCGACTTTTTTGTTAAAATTACAATAATTAATTTATTTATTCCAGTTTACTTTGCTTTTTTCTCTTAAGAAGAAATATTTTTCCACTTGTTCCCTTTCAACTAAAAGTTGAATAAGAGGTATTCGCCGCAACATTTTTACAAACATGCAACAAAAAATGATAACAGTACAAGAACAAGAGGACAATAAATATTGTCTCTATGTTGGTCTTTCAAAAAGTTAATTAGGTAGCCTAATAAAATCAATAAGAAATCCCTTTTTTGAACAATTTAGAAGGAAACCTAATATAATTAAGAAGTTTTTCTTTATGAATTGTGTTTTTTGTGTCAAAAATAACTGAATTTGAGTGAAAAAATTATAAATAACAAGTTTTCTTCTTGATTTTATGTGTTTTTCTTCTTAATAGAATTAAAGAGATTTTCCATATGAAAATAATAAGGGAATCTCTTGGAAAAAGCTTTCGCTTCGCTCTGCTGGTATAGCCCTTAGCCTAAAAACGTTTTATAGAGAAAATCTTCTTTTAAGTACTAGGCATTTTTTTCTCTGTGTAGTACTCCTCGAATCCATAATCCTTCCGAAGCAGCAAGACTTATAGCCACATACTCTGCTTCACTAGATGAAACAGCTACTGTTGCTGGTTTTTTACTCGACTATGATACAGGGTTTCCAAATACATAAAAAAATAAACCCACTTCTGGATTTTCTATCATAGAGACTTGACCCCAATCTGCAACAGCATATCCGATTAAAGCATCTTCCTTAAGTTTGCTAATGTAAACTAGTTTTAAAGCCTTTGTTCCTTTTATATATCGAAGAATTCTTTTAAGTGTTATCCAATGTATTTTACCAGGAGCATTTTGAAACCTTTCCATATAACCAATTAAATAACTAATATCAGGACGAACACTAAGCATTATGTACATAAGACTTCCTAATAATTCTCGATAGGGTTTATTGCATTCACTTTTGGTAGTCGTTGTAAGTTGCAGCCGTTTTTCCATAGGAGTTCTAATATCGTTACATTCGGCCATTCCAAACTTACTAATAAATTTATTTATTAAACTCTTGCGACATCTTCATAATTTTTTCTTTTATATTACATTCAAACTTAATTCCAAGAAAATGGTTAAGGCGTCTACAATCTGATATTTCAAAATACTTTGATAGTTTCAATATTATTTTAATAATTTGGTCTTCATTGTTTCCAGCAATTAACATATCGTCGACATACAACAACAAAAACATTGCTTGCTAGGTTAAAACATGGTATAAAGGCAATAGTCGTGTTGATTACCAATAAAACCTAATTCGAACAATCTGCAATTTAGTTTTTTATTCCAACACCTCGGAGCTTGCTTCAGTCCATACAAGAATTTTTATAGCTTTAAAACATAATCCGGGTATCTCCATATAAATATTTTCTTTTAGTTCTCCATGTAGGAAGGCTGTTTTAATATCGAACTTTTAAAAATGAAAGCTTTTAACTACACCAACTGGTAAAACATACACCTCTTTATAATCAAGACCATATTTTTGTAAATAGCCTTTCGCTACTAGTCTGGCTTTGTATCTTATTGGATTCCAGTTAGCATCTTCTTTAACTGTGAACACCCACTTTGATTTTAAAGTTTTTATGTTTGCAGCTCGTTTCGTCAACATCCAGACATTATTTTTATTCATTTACTCAAGTTCTTCTTCAACAGCAGCAACCATTTTTCTGTATTATTACATTTTTCAATATCTGCAAATGATTCTGGAGCAGTTGGTTCATTAAGAACAGCTTCAAACAACGTTGAGTATAGTTCAGAAAAATAACGATTTGGCTTTCGAATTCTTTCACTTCGTCTAGGTACTTCAGCTACTTACTCTTCCACCTGCGACTTCTCATTGTCATGACTCATAAATCATATGCATTCTTCTTGATAACATGACATAGCTCCAATATTATTTCCACATATTGACGCTTGTTGATTTCCTTGTTCTTGAGGATACATATCGTTTAAAGAAGAAAAATCAGTATCACTTTCCCCCTCTTGAATTTTTCTAGTTTCAGTTATTTTTTTTTTGTCAATAACTTTATTTTGAAAAGGAAATGATGTTTCATTAAATTTTACATCTCTAGCTAAAACCACTATAACTATTAGGACAGTAACCTATCATAGTGAACCTTTTACTTTTAGCATCTAGTTTTGTCCAGTTTTGTTCAGCCACCCTTAGCATAAGCCAAACAACCAAACACTCTTAATTTTGATAATTCAGGTTTCTGACCAAACCACTTCTCTGCAGGGGTTTTCTTCGTAGTTAATGCTTTAGTTGAGCTTCTATTTTAAATATAGGCACTTGAATATACGGCTTCTCCCCACAAAAATTTCGAAATACCTGCTTCAAGTAACAAAGCCCTTACACGTTCGACAATGGTACGATTAGATTCCTCAGCAACACCATTTTGTTGCGGGGAATACGCCATTGTTTCAAAAATTTTTACACCTTTTTCTTTATAGAATGTCAACATCAAACTAGATTTATATCCTCGACCTTGATCAATAGTTAATTGGGAAATATTATAACCAAATTTAACTGTCACCATTGCCTCATATATCTTAAACTTTTCAAATAATTCGGATTTTCTTTTTAATAAGTATACAACAAGAAAATGGGTGAAGTCATCAATGAAGGTGATAAAATATCGTGATCCATCCCAGACAGTAGGACTTATGGGATGAATATGTTTAAGATGCCTTGATGATTTATTTCGAGTTCCACTGAAAGGATCCCGACACTACTTGCTTTGAACACAAATTTCACAAAAACCGGTAAACCGCATACCATGTTGTTTTTAACCAATTCGTTATAAGCTTGATTACTTATATGCCCATTCGTTTACGCCAAAATTCACTTTCTTGAACTTTGTTCAAACTTGCCATTGAAATACCATTGCACTTCAACTTTACATCAAACAAATTTCCACTTCGATTTGCCTTCATAACAATTTTCTTCCTTTTCGTTATAATTGCGAAATGTCTTTGAAAATCAACTTTAAGGCAAGCTTCCACCATTTTATTAACAGATAACAAATTTTCTCGGAATTCTAAACTATACAGGAAATCTTTTAAATGAATTTTGATACCTGTTTCACTTACTAAATCGATTTCTCCAATAATAGATACCGAAATTTGCTCAGAATCTTTCGCACTACTTATAAATAGGGAGTTTTCTAATTTTTTGATGTCCTTAAAAACACTCGTATTATTTACAAGGAGGTCTGTTGCACCAGAATCTAGAGCAAAAGATACTTCATTTTTAGAAGTATATGATGATCTATTTGCATTAGCATCTGCCATAAAACTCAATACCATTTCCCTCGATTGTGCTTCCTTACTTCTGCAAACTTTTTCATGTGGCCAAATTTTCCACATTTATATTATTTTCCATTAAAACGAACCATTTTATCTTCGATTCTGTTCTTTCTTTTTGACTCTTCTGCCAGCAATCTGGGTTTTACAATGAGTGTTGTAAGCTCTTCTGCTTTCAGATTTTCTCCAAAGCGGTGACAGTGGGATCAAAAGACTCCAGCAAAGTCAAAAACAATTGCGAAACTCAATCCGCTTCCTCTGGTTTTGCTCCAGTACTCTTTAGTTGTCTGATCAACGAATCAAATTTTAAAAAATGTTGACTAAGGCTTTCATTTTCTTTAAATCGCAAGTAAGCCAATTCTTTTCGAATGATTGTTTGATTTTGTGAGGATTTACATGAAAAAGTTGATTTTAAACTATCCCACATCTCTTTAGCTCTTAACTTTTCTCTAATATATTCCAGGTAGTCGTCACTTATTAGACTAGTTATTATATCTTGAGCCTTCGTCTCCATTTTGACTTTACAGCTTCAAGAACTCTTGCAGCAGCCAAATGCTTTTCAACACGGAATTTCGAATTTTCAAAATTGTTTCCACAAAATTGAACAATACCAGTTTTCTCTGCTGGGCCCATAACCTATTGTTATATTTAAAATTACTTGGAATTATAAGTTTATTTATTGTTAATTCTGCTAATGATTTTCTTGTACTTTTACAAAAAAAATTTTTTATAAAATTTTCAATACGAAAAATCAAGGTGTACTACTGTTCAATATATATAGAAGTATAGAGTATTTTTAACAAGAGGTTTTTAACTTTTTTAACTTCAACAATCTTTATCACCGCTTAACCGAGTTGTAGCTGCTTTAAGATTCTTCGCTGAAGGTAGCTAACAGCACGGAGTAGGTGCAGGTTATAACGTTGGGATGGCTCAACCCACAGTGCCAAGGTCGCTTTCGTCTTTCCTAAATATAATGCAAGCAAAACTTTGCCCTCAGTGGATAAAATTTGAACAGACTGAGGAGGAGAAGACGCAATCAAAGCAAGATTTTTATGCGAAGGCAGGCTTTCCAGGGGTCATTATGTGTGATGATGTACACATATAGTATCAATGGCATGGTTGTGAGTATTTTTTTAAGTGTTAGTGTTAGTGTTCGTAAATATAATATATTTAATTTAGGTAACGATAACAAAATGCGCATAAGAAGCATTGACGCAAGATACGCTGGATCCAACCACGATGGTCATATATGGAGTTTAAGTAAAGCGAGGTCTCATTTGGAACAGAGCTATCGGGAGGGAGAAAGAAACATCTGGCTGTTAGGTATTTATTCGCATAACACTGTTTTAGTATAAGGTAATAATAATAGTTGTTTCAATTGGTGATGCGGGAGACCCCCTGGAACCCTGGCTAATGACTCCATATAGATCTACAAGTAAAGACAGCCAGGAAAGTAACTACAACATGCGGCACTCGAAGACGAGAAATATTTTTGAAAGGACAATTGAAGTTTTAAAGAACCGATTTCGTTGTTTTTTGGGTGCTCGAGAACTTAATTACTCCCCACAGAAAGCCAGTCAAATCATAAATGTTGTTTGTGCCCTCCACAACATTTTTATATACTACCGCGTTCCAGATTTTGATACGCTTGAACCCGAAGCTGAAAGTTCTACCGAAGAGGGAGAAGACGAAGATATAGAAACAGATTACACTTCCATAGCACGTAATATTCGAAGTAACATACTGTCCTCTTTCTAGCCGCTTTAACGGATTAATCCAATGAAAACAGTTTCATTTAAATTAAATTCATTTTTTGTGTCTGTTTATTTTACGTCTGCATATAGTTATCTTATGTTTAATATTAAAAATAAATCATATTCAGGTTAATTCATATTCACTTATGTAAAAAATAAAACTAAAAAACATTTTTATTAAAAAAAAAATATATAACACATTTTTAAATAAAAATAAAATATTTTAGCTTTAGGTCGTTAAATATCTTATTTTTATTTAACAACTAAAAGAGGTCATATAAAAAACGAAAATTATCACATTTTTATTTAAAGTAAAATATACTTAGGCTAACAGGAAAGATTGGCTCATCATCTTCTAATTTAAATCTCACTCAATAGATGGATGCTCCAGTTTTAACATTTGCAGCTTGATTTCTATCTTCTTTCTTAGCAATTCCTCTTTAATTTTAATGTGGCGCCGCTGTTCTACTAACTGTTGTGCAGCAATATCAGACAGATTTTCTAAAGAGCAATTTATGCGCCGTAAATACGTAGACATCTCGTCATACCTTTTCAAAATGTTTTCATTGCGAAATTCTTTTTGGGCAGTTATTTGCTCTTTCAGCAAAGACGAAGTATTTTCTTTTGAACTAAGCTGCTGACGCCTTTTTAAAGTAGTAGCTACATTAGCAAGGTCTTTAGACTAAGCAGAAATATCCATTTCGGTGCTCATCATTTCCTTTTTGTTTGTTGTCAGCTTGCGTTTTATACAAAGGAACAGAAATTGTATTTTATTACAAATGTCCATTGATAAAACATGAAATTTGAACATGGTCTGAATTCAAAATATTTGGACGGGATTCTAATGCCGAAAAAGTTAGATAACAATATGTCTACTGTAGAAGGTTGAACAGATAAAACATTTTGACCAAACCTGGTCAATGACTCTGGGTAATATATAAAATAGTAAGATAAAAGTCAATGTTCATAAAGTGCTTTACCAGCATAGTTGTTTGAAACACAGTTTCAATGGGTGTAATGGGCGTTTTAGTCGCCAAATACAAAAAAGTCATTGAGGGTATTTATTAGTAAATTTATGTAAGATATAAAGATTGTAGTGTACATTGGGTTTATGCAGAAGTAAAAATAACTGATCGTCCTTTTATAAAAACTTGTGTGGAGATATTCTCAATATTATGTGTTTTAATATTAGGTAATTCTGTGATCTATGTTACTTTTTACTGCTAGGAGTACACCTCCTCCTTGAGTAAGCCGGTCTTCTCTGTATATTCGGTAGCCTCCAAGTTGAACTTTATGATTCAGGTTTAAAAATGTTTCGTTGAGTAAAAGAACAAAAAGATTTTTGTTATGAAAAATTAGTTTGAGCTGCTGAGTCTGTCATTATGGCTTGAGCATTCCAGTGCATAACATGAACATTTTGGGCACCTGTTAAATTATACGGCATGTTTAAGCATCATATCCAACAATCTTAACTTTTCAAACTTGTTTTGACATTTCGGCATTGTATCAACGGCATCGAAGAATATTTCCAGTAGCCGTTTGTTAGAAATATCATCTTCGTTGTTTACAAGAGGGTTGCTTTTCGAGATTTCAGATTAAAGTCTTTTGTTACAAAAACTTGAAACACGGATATTATCTTGATGCTCAAACCTTGATAACTGAGTAAAGTTTGCTTCATACACTTTAAAACTTATGTTTGTAAATTGGTCGCTTATTAGACGTTTCAGTTTTAGCCGTTACACGCTGGCTTGTTTCTAGATACGCTTTGCAACAAGGGCACTTTGGGTCAGCAGCCCTGTGAATAACATTTCTCAGGTTCTTTTTATTACAGTTATAACATTTGTACATAACACTTCCATCTTGAGTGCTTTTGTTTAGTGTGTAAACAGACAAATCGTGATTACCTGCACACGCCTTCTGTTTTTACGAGAAGTATTTAGAATTGAAAGTTGGGGAAGAGGAAGAGGGCCGGGTTTGTTTTTATATGGAAATTGTTTACACTGTTTACAAAACTCTGCAATAAATATTAAAATAAATGTTTTAAGCCTCCAAATTATACCAATCAATTCGGCATAGGCCGCATCTTATATACCCTTCACCAAATTTATATAACCATATGTACATATAAATAGGCATAATATTATATTTTTTATGCAAATTTTTTGATTGTCAACCATGGCGAAATAATTTACTAGGTGGTCTTAATAGCTCAGGTGCTTTTTGCTTATGTTCGACGTTGTTGTCAAAATTTTAAAATAAATTCAAAAATAAAAAATTTTCAAATTTTGAAAAAATGTTTATTAAAAATTATATAAAATTTTCCGCACTTATAAAATATCACACGTTGTTTTCTAATTAAAAACAATGTTGAGATTACTTATGTTTTTTAGATTATTAAAATTATATATGTATAAGGTACAATAGTATGAGAATTTACTTAAAAGTACTACGACATTTACAAACTGTATAATTAAATATAAAAAACTTTTAAAAAGGCAGTGTTAAGGAAAAGTTTAACTAAAAAAACATTATATAAACTTTTAAGTTACATATAATGAAATTTGTAAACCAATCACCAACTTAGATTCTTTCTTTCCAAAAAAATATAAGTAATTGCTTAGTAAATTTGTTATAGTTTCATAATTAGACGGTCTGCATTTTTCATTAAATGACTGCGTCAAGTCCGTTACAAATGTACTTACCATTTTATGTTCAAAATTTTGATGTAATAAGTCCGTGGGGGATCTACGAGGCAGGTTGTGTTTTATTTTCAAATTTTTATTTAGAATAATATGAATCTTTTTTGTTTTATTTTTAGCAGTTTTCTATACCAGACTTGGCAACCATAAGTCAAGATCGGGCGGATACACATTGTGTATAACATTATTTTGGTTTTTAGGCTAAGCCTTGACCTCTTGTTTTGTAAAGGATATAGTGCGCAACCACACTTTATTGACTTGTCACATATGTATTTAATATATTGTTTAAACAAAAGCTTTTTGTTTAGGATAATACCGTAATATTTAATGTTTTCACTAATAGAAATGGCATTTCCTTGAGAGTACAAGTCTTGTGAAGGAATATGTTTCGGCGACTTATTTTATGGAAATATGATGCCTTGTGTTTTGTTATCATTATCTTTAATTTTCCATTTATTGAAATACTTTTAACTAAAGTTTAAAGCCTGCTGCATTTTCTTGACTATTGCGTTTGATACCTTGCCGCAATATATAAAAACACTGTCGTCAGCATAAAAAGTGCTTCTTGATTTCTGCGAATTTTTATATCCGAGGTATATAATAAATATAGTGTGGGAGAAAGTACGGACCCTTGAGGTAAACCTGCTGGTATTTGCCTTTCACTAGAATATTTCTTATCAACGCAGACTACAATTAATCTATTACTTAAAAAGCTTTTTACTATTTTTTGTAAATAAATGGGAAAATTAAAACTATTCAGTTGGAACAACAAACCATCATGCCAAATAGAATCAAATGACTTTTCAATATCAAGAAATATAAATCCAGTACTTTTGCGTTGACTTTTATTATTTTCAATAAAATTAATTACCCTTTTCAGTTGATGAATGGTAGAGTGTTTCTTACGGAATCCAAACTGTTCGTCAATAATAATGCTGCTTACATTTACTACTACTAATCTACTAATCTTCTGAGGATGATTTTTTGCAAACACTTTGTCTAATGGGGTTAGGATGCTGATTAGCCTGTAACTGGTTGGCATTTTAGGATCTTTTCCAGATTTATGAACTGGAATTACTTTAGCATTTTTGAAACTTCGGGGAAAATAGGCAATACTTATGCAAATATTAAATATCTTACTTAGTGTTTCAAAAAAAATCAGGCATATTTTTAAAAACAATGGCATTAATTCCATCTAAGCCTGGGGCTTTATTATTTTTCAATGAAAATACATATGACTTAACTTCAATGGCATCAGTTAATACTATATTACTATCACTGAGCAGGGACTCATTGTTAAGCCAATCCACGTAATCTGTAACGCAAGTATCCATGGTTGATGGATTATTTATTGTTATAGCGTGAGAATTAGCAAATGCATCAGCAATTACATTAGCTTTGGGTGTAGAACCCATTTTATAAATGTCACCGTTAGATGCAGATCAGAAGGCGGTAAATTCTTGCCTTTATGTGCTTTAGTAAGCTTCCAAAACTTTTTAGAGCCGGGAGGCAACTTAAAAATAAATCATGACCCAGACTCATTTCTACTGCTTTAAAATACTAATTAATTGGGTTTTGTAGTTTGTATCTTCACATCTCTGCAGTTTACGCCTGAATTTATTTCTTTGTAGTATAAACATTTTAGATGTTTTCGAGATTTCTCTTTGACATGCATTTTTTGACCAACTGGAATCAGATTAAAAACCTGTTTGGCAATAGAACATAACTGGATTAGTGCTGTTAAGAATCTCCGCCTTGGGCTTTCTTCCAAACACTTGTGGGTCAAAGAAATGGGAAGATTACTTAAAAAATAATGATTTTCTTCCAGGCACATAAACCTAAAGAATTTTGATTTTTTGTATGACCTCTCAAGCACCTTAACCAGGAGGTAAATTGATTTATTTGGCGCAACAACAGTACTTGAACCGTGTTGCTTGTTCTTAGTTGAAAAAGGCCGTTTCTTTCAGTTTTAAAAGTAAGAGTTGTTTTATTTAGAATTTACTTAGCCTTATATACTAGTTTTATCAAAGAAATATGATTAATTTGCATATTTCTTGCAGCAATTAAAAAAAGAAACAAATTAAATTGCAATAATAAAAAATGCATTAATTTAGAACAAGTGTGCCATATTAAATTACAATTGTAAAAAAGAATAAAGTAAAAATTAGCTGCAATAAAAAATGTATTAATTTAGAACAAGTGAACCATATTATATTACAATTTTAGGAAAAAATAAAAGTAAATTTTAATAATAAAAAGGTATTAATTCAGGTCAAGTGTGCCATATTAAATTACAATTGTAGGAAATAAAAAAGTAAAAATAAATGTATTAATTTAGGCCAAATGTGCTGAAGTTTATTGAACTTAAATAATTTAATAATAATGCTCGTGCATTAACATTCTCCCCCCGTTGAGTGCAGCTCAAAATATTTCTTTCTGTAGGGCTATTGTTAAATGTTGTGTTGGTTGTTATATGTGAATAGTGAAGTCTGAGTCTAGTTGTTGTCTGCGAGGTGCTGGAATTGGAGTTGACCGTTGTTTGCACTTTGGTTCTACTAGTAAATATATGACAATGCTAAAGGCAATCACTAATGATGCATACCCAACTGTCATGTGATGATAGTTATGAGCTTCAAGTTTGTTTGGGAGTCTTAATATTTCTTGTGTTGCTAATGACACGGTTCGACAGTCCAAAAACCTGGGACCGGATATTATTTTTCTTGTATGTCTTGTTGAGTTAAAGAAGAATCAAATAGTGAAATATGGCGGACACCTTCAAAATTCGGATTTACGGTTAACAAACCATTTTTTTTACCTTTGCGGACTTATAAGTCTGTAACTTTGTTGCTAATGTTTTGGTTTTAAATTTCTTACAAGACTTAGAAAGAAGAAACTGAAATTTTTCGAATGATATATAACTTATCGAAGAAAATTTGAGAAATTTGGGTATTTTTGTCGAGCAAATATAAATTTTGTAGATTTTTCAAAAATTTTTCAACTTTGGTGACGTTTTTATACATTATTTTATTAGAAAACTATAATACTATTGTATTTATTCAAAAAGTACGTTTATTTTAGATTACAATGCATATTTGGGGTTAAAACTAGATAAACAATTAACTGAGGTATTTACCTTTTCATGAAAATAAACTTTTAAACATTTTATACACATCTTATTTTTGTTTATTTAACTCAAAAGTGTTTGCTTGACCGTTTGTTTCCCAAATCATTTTTATATTATTTTTTCCTTCAAAGCGCTTTTCAATAGTTGCCAACAAAACTCTTCCTTGCTCGTCTCTCAACGGAACTTAGTTTGTTAATGAAATCTGCATCTCTTATAGTTTTTCGAATTTAAGGTCCAATAAAAAAACCTAAAAGTTATCAAAACAGATAAAAACGATGAAAAACGTACTAGATATGTAAACGAATTAATGTGTTTTGGCTTCACTTAGTTTTGGGATGACAAAAAGCGTGGGCGTTTGCATCTAATTTTGTTTAAAAATTCTTTCATGTATCACAGTTTGAGATGCAGTGGTGGCAGAATAACGTCCTCAGCTTTAACTTATTGGTCATTCAAAATATTTTTCCTGCCAATTCTATGTGACTCACGAGATGGCCATACTTTGCGATCATAACGATTCGGTGCGCGTCTATCCCTTTCACAAAGATAGCACGGATACTTTGTATAACGACCTTGCATAGCAAATAAAATTATCAAAACCTTTAAGTCAGCGATGACTTTTCATTTACGGGTGGTATAGCTAACAAACATTAATATATTTTTCATCACGTCGTAAGTTTCTTTTGTAGTAGTCGCATATGCGATTGAAACTGAAGGTAATTGATTTTGGTTATGCTATAAAAAAGCTTTTGAGCCTAGATATTACATTACAAATCATAAATTAATAAAAATAGTCTTAAATTTTTATAAGAAAACTTACTTTTACATGAACCATTAATGAAAAGTCGCCATTTATCTGCATCATAATTGTGATTTAAAGCCGAAAATAGTTTTGGTACATCAACACAATACACGAGACCACTGTTATTGGAACTAGTATTAAAACTTTCTTCAAGTAACCAAGTCCGTTATAACGAAATCTTTTTCCACGAAATTCCGCTGCTTTAATCGCGACCCGAGGACTTCAGATTGCCGCTTTGACAAGTGTAAATCGCGAACAAGATCGTCGAAATCAGCTTTTGAGAAAAAATGCTGTTCCGTTGTTGTAGATCTAGACGAGTTCCTTTTTTGTTCAAAATCTTTTTCTGTTACATCGATAGATTTGCTCGTTGTCGGTTTTGTAACAGCTACAACATTCGCGTGCTTAATGTTTTTGCGCGTTTTAAAACAGTGACCTAAAACATCGGTTTGTCAAAAGAAAGTGCATAAAAAGAACACGAAAAAAACAATAATTTTGAATGACTAAAATTTTTTGTGTGTTTAGGATAGCATTGATTTGTAACTTAATAGAAGGTGCATAAAAACAACACCAAAACCATTGTGCAGACATTTTGGTAAAAATTTGGGTTTCAATTGCTTATCTATTTTTAGCCCCAAATATGCATTAAAGCTGTTAAAATTTTTTATTTTGGAAATATATTGATACGCATCTTCTTTTGGTAATAGTGGTTTTTGTTTTGGCTCTTCGATATTCTTTTCCGTTTTTTATCACCTTCAGGTTTTTCGTTCCGAATGCTTGTGCTAGTCGGAGTCATCTTGTTGATGACCTTGTGAGGACAAATAGGCCGTCACAAGGTTAAGCTCTATATGAACACAAAGGCGCTTGATGCCATCATTCAAAGGTGGGAGAAAGAACATTTAGGAGAGATTATACTCCAAACCCCCAGAGGTGCTTCCTCTCAAGACCCAACCACGCGAAGGAGAAAATCTTGTATAGAGAGATTACTCTGAGGAAAGTTTATACTCTGAACCCATCGAGGTGTCTCTCCAAACGTCAGTTCAACCACACTAAGAGTAGTAAGTCTACTTCTAAATGTCTTTCAGCCGACGTAGTACAAGGTGAGCAAAAGAACTGTTGTATGCTGATAACTTAAGAATAGTTTAAACTCCGAACACTCTATCGAATTCAGATTTAATTAGTATTCCCAATCGGGAAGAAACGTACCACTACAGTTATACAACTAATGGGATACTATTTAGCATCTCTAAAAAGGATTACAATTGAGTATTCTGGTAGTGTCGAATATGTGTCTGTTAGAATTGTAAAAAGGTTTTATTAACCAATATCGAGTATAAAGCTTTTAAAAGCAACGGAGTTGTGCTTTATCAAAACAGAAAATGTAAACTTTAACATAATATAAAGGTTTAAATTTAGAAAGCTAGAGATTAAGAAAATACTAACCATAAAAATATTTGTTGTTTAAATAAATAATTAAAGCTGCCTGTAGACGAAATATTTTTACATATGACTTGTCACTTCTAAAATCCATATGTAATTTCAGATATACAGACAGGAACTAAAGTTTCAATACACCCCAAAAATTTTTTGTTTAGAGAAAAGTAAATGTTTCAGAAAAACTTAAAGTATGTAGTTTTATTTATTTTCATAAATAACAAAAAAAATTGACTTCATTAAAAACATAACTGTAATCCTTAAAAATGCGATAAAATGCACTGGACAAAAGTTTAAATAAATCTTGGAATGTTAGCACATCTTTTAAGTAATTTAAAAAATGAAAACATTTCAATACCTTGTATGACCACCATGGCTATCAATAACTGCTGCAAGCGGCGTGGCATAGAAAATACCAAACTTTATGTTTCAAAAGGCGATATTTCTGACCACATTTTTTAAGAGCTTCTTTAAGCGAATCTTTGCTCGTTACTGAAGTTGATGGTAATTTGTGGTTCATTAAATCCCAAAAGTGTTCAATAGGGTTTAGGTCTGGTGACTAGGGTGGGCTATGGAGCTGTCTGGGAGCATAATACATCAACCACTCCTTCACAGAAAGTGCAGTCTGCTTTGCATCGTTATCCTCTTGGAAGATCAAATAAGGGCCAAGGCCTAAGATGTCGACGCATGCTTGCAAATTTCTTTCCAATATACTCTTGTATGTATGTTGGTTAATTATGCCATCAATAAACTCCAAATTTCCAACCACCGCTGCGCCAATAGCTCCCCAAACCATTACATTGCCACCTACATGTTTTACTGTAGAAAACAAATTTTGCTTTTAAAGAGCAGTGTTTGGCTTGCGCCAAGATTTTGCACGTCCATCGCTTTCAAACAAATTAAATTTGCACTCGTCTGTAAATATAACTGTTCTGCAAAACTCAGCGTCTTTGTTTTTATACTTATGTGCAAACTCCATTCTTAGTTTTCTGTTTTTTCATTATCAGTGGCTTTTTTCTGGAAACTCGGCTTTTGTATCATTTTTTTCGCAATGCTCCTTAAACAGTTCTTGGGTTAACATGTTTGTTATAGTTATTGCGATATCATCTGCAAGTTTTGGGGCGCTTATTCTTGGATTTTTCTTCACTTCTCTTACGATGTCGTTAACATCACGATTGGTTAGTTTTTTCGGACGACCGCTTCTGGGCATATTTGCAACTGAACCATTTTCCTTATATTTTCTAATTATATTTTGAACACTTGAAAATGGCTAATTTAATACTTCTCCTATTTCTCTATAGGAGTTTCCTTCATTAAAATGTGCTATTAATAAATCTTGGACTCAATTTCTGTACCTTTGCCCATAATTTTCGAAAAAAAACACTAATAATAAGGCAAGAATGCTACTAATTAATAACAAGTGCTGGCTTGTAACAAAAGAATTTCATCGAAATATAAAATATAACTATACTTTGTTTTTAAGAAATGAAAAGAGTTCTTCGTTTTGCAAGATGTATTTAGACTTTTGTCTGCTGCATTTTGTAGTTATTGTGAGATTTACCGTTATGTTTTTAATGAAGTTAATAATATTTGTTATTTATGAAGCTAAACATACAATTATTGGAGTGTATTTAAACTTTAGTCCTTGACTGTATGTCAAAGTTGCCATTTTTACATATGATATAAACGTATATGTAAATTACCTCTGACATTACCTTTGAAGTAAATCATTGTTAACAGCTGTTTTCCCACAAACAATTTTAATAATGGAAATTGTCCCACGCCAAGATAGCGTCGAAGAAATAGCGTCGATTTTGGGAATTAAAAAACCGGGAAAAAACCGGAAAGTAAAATCCCCCGGGATTGGCTATTTTTAATTAAAAAATAAAATTACAATAAATTTTGGCATCTATAAGAAGAAAAATTGATTTAAATTATAAATAAATAAATAAAACATTTGTGATTTTAGAAAATATATATGAGTTTTTACTGACTACTAAAAATAGTCTGATTTTTTCATGGAAACTGTAACACTGTCGCCCATAATGGCCATACATTATTAAAATATAGATATTAATGAACAAAAATTGACAACCGTGCAACAATTCCGCCGAGCCGTTTTCGAGAAAAGGGGCTTCATCCTGAGTGGGCCAAAAAAAGCGTTGCTAATGTTTTCCATGGAAACTATAACACTGTCGCCCATAATGGCCATTTTGGTCAATTTTTGTTCATTAATATCTCTATTTTAATAATGTATGGCCATTATGGGCGACAGTGTTATAGTTTCCATGGAAAACATTAGCAACGCTTTTTGTGCCCACTCAGGATGAAGCCACTTTTCTCGAAAACGGCTCGGCGGAATTGTTGCACGGTTGTCAATTTTTGTTCATTAATATCTCTATTTTAATAATGTATGGCCATTATGGGCGACAGTGTTATAGTTTCCATGGAAAACATTAGCAACGCTTTTTGTGCCCACTCAGGATGAAGCCACTTTTCTCGAAAACAGCAACATTAGTTGTTAACATAAATTTACTTACAGCTTCATATACCTTTTTATTTATTTTTTTATGAATTAATTTTTGCAAATTTTCTTAATAGTGTTTTTTTTTTATCTGTTACGTTAATTAATTCACTCTTAGTAGAGTCAAAGTTGTGACCTATAAGAGGTCACCATTCGATGCCTATGCAAGCTTTTTTTTGTAAATTTTTGGGCAATCAATTTATTATCATCTTGTACCTGAGAAAAAGTTACCCATAATATATCAAGTTTAAGGGGAAGGATTTTTGTATTATAATAACGGGTCTTTTTGTTCAATTAACTTCTAGTAGGGACGAAATAGTGATTGCTTAAAGATCTTACTTTGACAATAAAATATTTTGTTTTTGTAAAATTGAGTTTTTAATCTAAGAAAGTGACGAAGAAGTGACTTCTATCTAATAATACTCTGCAAAATGCTGGCAGAATTTATAGTGATTGCTGGAATGTTGAAAATATTTACTCGCGAGTTATCTTTCAAGTTAAAACAAGAAAAGATTTACTTTAATCAACCACTTTCGTTTAATGCTTAATGCTATTTCTGCATGATCAGCACAACGATCATTGATGATGAAATTCCATTGATCGTTGGGCTATCAGCAGATGTGCAGAAAACGAAACCAATACTTTTATAAACAATTTCAATAGTTAGAATTCGAGTCTCTTCGAATTAATGTGAATAAGAACTCTTTCTTGTAAATTACAAGCAAGATCACAATGCAAGTAAGTAACCCTTAAATTGCATAGAAATTGTAGTTTATGTTTTGTTCCAAATAAACCTCATTATTAGTATCAAGATTAATCATTTGTGGTACATCCAATAGTTTGGTTTCGTTTTCTGGTATTACATTAAAGTTAGGGGTTACAATATTCTTCTTAAAAAATAATCATTTATTTCAGTTCCACATTTTTCATTTCTCACAAAATAACTTCCATCCAAAAAATATTTGGAATTGTTACAAAAATTCGTTAAATTATGTTTAATATTAATCACAACTAAATTTTCGACATCTTTCTTTTTTACAACAGTTCCAACGAATTTTCTGCTGAAACAGTTTCTATAATTATTTTTGATTAGGTTTACAATGCCAATCATTTGGTCGTAAGATTTTTGGTAAGAAATTTTCTTCAGTTATAATAAAAGTACATTAACAATTCTTGTTTCATTAATATCAAATTGCATGCATCTTTTATTGGGGAAATGCATAATATAATTAGTTAATAACATCTTGTTTTAGAATTTCAGAACCGATATTATAAATATAATTACATCGTTTGACAATGAGCAAATGTTAAATTGTAAGTTTCTTAATTTGGAACTATCAATATTATACAAATCAATTTCATCATTAGTAAGTACAAATCTACTCAATGACATTTCATCTTGTTTTTTTTTTAATTTTATTGAAACTCCTATTTTGACATTTTGAATGGTCGCTCTAATATCTTCTAAATCAAAAACATATATTATTTTATTATAACTACGAATCACGGAAATAGGTTCACTTTCTATCGTCACGTATCCTGCTTCCGATTCAATCTTTGTAAATTCCACTATGGCCACTGCGGTTGATATTATCAAAAGGAAATAGCAGACGAGATCATCTAATAATAGGACATATACAAACATTGCGTGAAAACAACTCTGATTTGTTTTCTTTTCATCTAAACATTTTTTAAAGGTCGTTTTATCTGTGCAATGTCAATGCGTTTCATCCTAACAGGATTATATTTATTATATCTTTTAGCAGTTTTATTTCTTTGTCCCTGTATATTCTTTGCTTCTTTTAATCACTTTAATATATTCTAAATGCGTTCAGCGTAATCATTCGACATCTAAATTTCCTGTGTGTGAACTCGGTGTGGAAAGTGGGCATTAATGTTCCTCTCTGAACAAAATAATTTTATATATGCGTTATTAAATTCGTTGTCCAAAACCAAGGTTTCGGGCTATCCCAAATAAGAAATTCTCTCATCTAATTTAGTTTTAACTGTGCACCTATTTTTATCGCTGAGCTTATGAGCAGAACCCAATTTAGTAAATCGGTCAATGGCAGTCGAAAAGCAATTATTTATATATTTAACTTAATTCGGAAAAAAATACTTAAACCTCAATTCTTCAAAATTTTTAACTACGCCTCTATGATTTGTTTCGATATGGTTATTTACGATCACCTGCAACAAACTTTCCACGTTTTTAATGTCCACAGCCAATTTTGTGCATTTTACAAATTATAAATTGTTAACATTTGAAAAAAGTTGGATTAATATATTTTGGATAACATTATAATCCGAATCGCCTAATTCGCAATAAATTCCCACTGTACCTTTATTCAATTTTCTCTTCAAATTGTCATTTAAATAATGATCATTTGACAGATCATTCCTCTCGGCGTAAATTATTTTATATTTATTATACAATGTTGCTATTTCCTTCTCTTTATGATTCCAAATTCTAATTTGCTTCCTATACTTATTAAGAACTGTCTCTGACAGAGTTTTTTAATTTTCTATGGTTTAAAACCCGTCCAAAAAGCATAGAATAGCCTAAGCTGGTAGCTGTACCCGTGTCCACCAGGCACCTGGAAGGAACCCGAACGTTAGCGTTACTATTGCTAATGTACAGCCTGAGGCTGTTGAGGAAAATTTTCCATTGGCATAGGTGCTTGATGTTGCACACGCCTATTATCTAATGGATTCTAATGAAAATTTTCGCTACATCGATTCGCGTTTCTATTCAGAATTTTGCTGATTAAACCTTGGATAAGACTGATTAAAATTTGAGTTGTAATTTCGATTGTTTTAATTGGGGTTGATAATTCGGCCTACGTTTTCCCTTCCACAATTTTGTTGGTAGCTGTAATTTCTTTTGTAGTGTTTTGTAGATAAAATTGCCTCGTTCATAAGGTTATTCTCTATTAAAAAGCTTTGAAAGCTGCTCACGCTTGAAATATCATTTTTAAGCAACAACGCTTTTATATTTAATATCAAATAATTTATATAAATATCGAATATTAATTTAACATTATTTGTAGGCGCGAAGTTAGCATCTTTCAGTAAACTATAAACTGTATTTCGTATTCATTTTATTCAAGCATTGTTCCAACCTATAATGCAATTCTTCAATATTATTGATATTTAAATTCATGGCTTCTTCTCTAATGGTAAAATAAGATTCCTTAACCCCAAATTCATGTCTTAATTTATGTAGAACATTTGTCCATGTGTGGTCTGTGAGGGTTTCCACAGCGTTCATATGTAGCTCGACTCTGAATTTTATTGGCTAAAATTGTTTGCACGATCGATTTAATGGCGTCTTCAGTCAATTATAATCCCATTGTCACATTTCTAAGGTAATTTTGCAGAGACTATTTAGATTCTCCATCAAAGACAGGCAAGCTTCTTTCCTCTCGTAAGCAGTCAGTAAGGCCCAATTGTGCCATAATAATTATATATTTTCTTGTAAACTTAAAAAAAAAATCTTGCATAAAAAAATCTCTTAATTAATTTTAATTTCAAATATAAACTACAAAAAATAAAAACAAAATCTTCACTTCTATTCCTTATTGAATATTCATTAAGATGCTTAAAATTTCTAAGCAGTATCCACAAAACAAATGCTTACTTTTGTTATTTTATCCACTGACGAACTCCAATTCCAAAATCTTGTTTTAGTTGTTGTAGCCTTCCTTAAAATGCTTAATATCAGGTAATAGTTGAGGCCTTACAATATACATATGTAGTTGATTGGCTGTTGTGTTGTAGCAGAAAAAAATTATTTATTTATTCTTCTCAGCTTTATTGGTGCTGCAGTGATACTTGTTGGTTGTATTTTGGTTGCTGGGCTTTCTTCAAGTTTTTATAGTTGTTTCTCTAGTTCTTTTTATTTATTTCGATCTTGTTGGTTGTATTTTGGTTGCTAGGTTTTCTTCACCTTTTATAGTTATTTCTCTAGTTCTTTTTATTTATTTTTCAATATCTATGAAATTTTTCATCTTGGGTTCTTTTGTTAAAATTGAATTCTAGGTGATTTCTTTGTATTTTAAAACAATTTATTTGAATTGAGTTTTTGTTTTGTATTTTTCAAATAGTTCGGGATATATTTTTTTCAGGGTTGTTGGTTTCGAGTATTTAATTTGCAAATCGTTTGAGATAAATAGCTTTTTTTACTGAATCGGAAAGCGCCATGTATTCAGCTTCAGTACTGGAGACAGCTACGTTTTTGCTTTCTGGACTTCCAGCTATTTGCACCACTTTCGAATGTAAAAACGTATCCGGTATATGATTTTCTATCGCCTACATTTAAGCCCAGTCCGCATCAGCATATCCTTCTATTGGTTTGGTATGGATACTTTTCTGCTTGATTTTTTTCATTTTCTTCTTTGGGACACATTTCTTTACAAAGTTTTTCACTTACGTTGATTGGTGTTTTCACAGGTTTGCATTCTTCCATTCCAAATCTTTCTAAAAGTTGCTGAATTTATTTTAATTGTGACATGGAAATTGTTTTTTGTTTCAAATCTTTATTAAACTCAATTTCCAAACCAAGTTTAATTGGTCCTAAATCTTTCATCTCGAAAGATTTTGCCATTCTTCTTTGATATTTCCCATCATATTTTGTTTATTTGATGCTTCAACTAGATCATCTACGTAAATTACAATTAGTGCAATATCGGGGCCATTTTTGTGCATGTATACACATGGATGACATTGCTTAGTTTTTCGTACCATTATCTTCCAGATTGCGTCAGGCCGTAAATTGATTTCTGCAAAAGACATACTTTGTTTTTATATTTTAGAGCTTCCTCTAGGTGTAAGACTTGGTGCAGGTCGTTAGGCATTTCCATATAGTTTTTTTTCTATGACTCTATTTAAATATGCTCCCACAAAATCGAGCTGGTAAACTTCTAATCCTACTTTAGCCGCAATAGCTATCAGAAAACGTATGGAACTCATTCTGGCCATCGTAATCGATACCAGAATGTTAATGAATCCCTTTGCGACAAGTCTAGCTTTTCTGCAATCAATTGAACCATCTATTTTGTATTTTGTTCATAATGTCCACTTGGACTCGACAATTTTTCTTTATAATAGTCTATCAACTATTTCCAAAGTTTCGTTTTTTATCAAGGCTTTATATTCTCTTATCATAGCTTTACGCCATTCTTCGGCTTCAGAACTCTTCCGAGCCTCGGTACTAGATTTCGGATCACTAGGTGTAATGAGACTTGCTGAATGGTATTCTTCGTCGTTTGTTTCAACGGACTTGTCCCTGTTGTCATCGTTATGTGTTACCAAATGCTTAGCGTTTCTGGGTCTGCTCTTTTTCCAGTTAGATTTTTCCTGGGGCGACCTCGACCAACTTGCTTATCTAAATCTTCCTTTGAATTGTCTTTTTCGGTTTCATTTTTTCTTTCGCTATCGTCCACCTGGCTTTGCTCTTGATTCTACGTATTGTGTTGGGATTTTTTCGTTAAAATTTTGGTTAAAATACAATTCTTTATCACTTAAGGTGAATTATTCGTATCGGTTTTTATTTGAGGATGGCATAAATATAACGTCACGGCTACGACGTATTTTTCTGGCTTCATTGTCCCATAATCTGTAGGCCTTGGACGTCTCGAAGTATCCTATAAAAGTACATTTTATCGATTTGGGTTCGAATTTTCCCTTACCTGGTGTTTTATCCAGCATGTATGCTGTAGAACCGAATTTTTGAAAATGACTAACGCTTTTGTGAAATACGTGCTTTCTCAAAACTTTCGTTTACATAGTATAAATTTGTATCACGCTTTGCGACAAATATCTTTTCGTTATTTTTAGGATCTCGAACTATACCTTCATGTTCCTTAAAAATTACTTCCAAACCATTCTGAGTGATTTTAGAGACAAATAACAAATTTGTTCTTAAATCTGGCACGAACAGCACTTCATTTTAATTTATTTTACAATTGGAACTTTCTAATTTCACGCTGCCCAAACCCCGAATTTCGGTTGTTTTGTTATTTGCTAATGTTAATGTTTTGGTATTTGTGTTAAAAATCTCACTGAATTTGCTTTTGTCATAGCACGTATGCGAAGAAGCGCCGGAATCTAAACTCCACTTCGCTTATTTTACAAGAAACTTCGTTTGTGCAGCTTGGTTTCTTCTTCATAAAGTCTTTAGATTTACAATCTCGTGCTTTATGACCAATTTTCCCACATGTGTGACAGGCGTTTTTAAACTTACTTTTCTCACTGTTGTCATTTTTATTGTTGTTGTATCTTGTGGAAGTTTTCTTGTTTTGGGAATACATTGCACCCTCGATTCTTTCGTTACTATTAAGTTTTCGTGCTTCAAATTCTTCAAGAATTTTTACTTTTAAGACTTCAGTTGTTGGCAATTTTTCCTGTGATTCAATCGCAATTTGGAAAGTCTCGTATTCGTTCGGAATGCTGTACAACAAAAGTATGGTTAATAGTTCATCTATTATTACCAACTGCATTTCTTAAAGTTTATCAACTATTTCGAAAAATCTGTGCACATGATCCCTCATATCATCGCTGCATTTCATCTTAGTTAATATAAGTGATTTTAACAACATTGCCTGACGAGCAGGGACACGTGATTGATAAACGGAATGCAGCTTGTCGCAGACCTTTTTGGTGTTGCAAAATTTTTTATTTCTTGCAGTTCAGATAGACTAATTGATAATACTAAGCTCGACTTGGCCTTTTCATCGTTTTCCTGCCATAAAAGAGCTTCTGCCGCATCTTCTGGTTTACACATTTGCCACAGACGTATTTCCATGCTGCGTTTTTCACCAAAAGCGCTTGCACTTAAATTTTCCACGTATCAAAATTTTCCTTATTTAAAGATTCGATTTTAACCGTCGCATAGCTCATCTTCTGTTTTCTCCGACGTTCAGTATTCGATTTATTTAATACAAAATTCTGCTTTGCTTTTGAAAAATTTTAATTTCCTTTATTTTAATCTATTTTTTTTTTTTGACGGCTAAGAATTCGCCGCAGTGGAAGGTTGCTTGGCTCAAAATCTGTTAGTTTTATTTCGACGACTACACCATTTTCATTTAAATTAAGAAAATTCAATATGAAATTTAGAAAATTCCAAATTCAAATGAGAAATTCAATTTGAAATTGAGAAAATTTTAAATGAAATTGGGAATTTCATTTTGAAATTAAGAAAATTCCAAATGAAATTGAGAATTTTGTATTTTAAATTCAGAAAATTCCAAATGATTTTTAGAAAATTTAAAAAAATATTGAGAAATATTTACTGTAAATTATTATAAAATATTTTTAAATAAATAATAACATACGTTGGCGCATCATGTATTATTCAATTGGATAGCTGCAGTGGTTCGATCGAACCTGATGGCACAAATGAACGCGTTAAAAGGCTTTTTTGTTAGTTGGGAGGAGTTAGGTAATTAATTATAAAAACGCTCCTTGCCCGTCGACTGAAGCTTTCTACAGCTGCGCTTTAACGATCAAACCCTTACTCACCCATGCCTAACCCCATTAAAATTATTCGGTCAAGTACAAAAAATAAAGCAAAGGAAAGATGAATGTAGGCTCTCTAATGTTGGAAAGCAGAGATATATATTTTTTAGAAGAGGTGATCAATCTTTTAAAACATGTATAAAACAACTTGTAAATTGCAGTAGAGCTATACAACCAACCCGCTCGCAATTTGGTCAATAATTCTACATACATTTGTGTTTATTTTTTTAAGTATCAATTATTTAAATAAATGTTAGTTTGTAAATTTAATAAAAATAGTGTTAGTTTATAATTATAAAATTTAACTTCTCTATTTCATTTGGAATTTTCCTAATTTAAAATGAAAATTTCTCAATTTCACATCGAAATTCTTAATTTCATTCGGAATTTTCTCAATTTCAAATAGAAATTCTCAATTTTATTTGGAGTTTTCTGAATTTCAAATTGAAATTCTCATTTTCAATTGGAATTTTCTTAATTTAAAATGGATATTCTTATTTTTATTTAGAACTTTCCCAATTTCAATGAAAAATGGTGTAGACTGATTTCACAGTAATAGTGTTTTTGCGTATAAAGAATAAAAACTATTATTATTTTTTTTTTTTTTTTTTTTTTAATTAGGTCCAGCACTCAGGGGATGACCCCTACTTATGCAATGCATTGTGCCAGAACTAGGAAATTAGGTTTTGGGATGGGGGATAGAGGGAGTAGTGCTTGTGAACATTTGATTTGAATCTTTGCACATTGAAAGTGGCAGGAAAGACCTCTGCAGGGAGTTTATTCCACATACGAACTGTTCGGCCAAAAAACGAATTCTCTCTGTAATGCGTTGTGCGATTCACTGGCCAATCGACCACAAAGGAATGCGCTCTTGATGCAGATCGCGTTGCGCGTATGAAATTACGGTTTTCAGGAACAAGTTCCCTGATTTCATAAGAGCACATTCCGTTGTAGTAACGATAAAATAGTGAAACACACCCCACATTGCGTCGATGCTCCAGTGAGTCAATAGAGCTGGATACCCTACTGTCACCGATGAGTTTCTTCGCTCTCTCCTGTACGCGGTCGAGTAACTCCAAAATAGACTTTGAAGCACCGGCCCATACATGAGAGTTGTATTCCATTTTCGGTCTGATATAGGTGACATAGATAGTAAGGAGATCAGATGGAGTGAAGTATTTCTTACACCGTTTCAGAAAACCTAGGCACTTGAATGCTTCTTTTGCAATATGAAAAATGTGCTTGTTCCAACGAACATCGCATTGAATTTTCATGCCAAGAACATCGAGAGCTTCTGATTCCTTAATATATGTATCACCCATAATTACAGATGACGTAGCATGTTCAGCAGTACGCCTGTGCGAAAGCACACAGCACTGGGTTTTATTAGCGTTAAACTGAACCCTGTTCGCCAGGCCCCATTCGGAAATTACTAAAAGGTCGCGATTAAGGGTATCGTCCATGTGCTTTCTCACAGCCCCAATTTCCTGAAGGCTTGGTCTACTGCGAAACGAAAATGAATGGCATATGCTACTGTCATCTGCAAAAGAATAAATAGGGTTGGAAGTCTGACGTAGAAGGTCATTAAGAAAAATAAGAAATAGGGTAGGGGAAAGGACGGAACCTTGCGGTACCCCTGAATTTAACTTGAACTCGTTTGATGAGATCCCATCTATAACAACTCGTATAGTGCGATCCCTGAGAAAGCTCGATATAAGTCGAGTGAAGCTATTACCGACACCAAAAGCAATAAGTTTTGATATGAGTGCACCATGCCACACTCTATCAAACGCCTTGGAAATATCTAAAGCCACCACCTTACTTTCGCCGAAATGGTGAATGGATTGACACCATTTTTCCGAAAGGAAGGCCAATAAGTCACCCGTAGAGCGAGCCCTACGGAAGCCGTACTGCCGGTCACTAAGTAAGCTGTTGGACTCCAGATATTTCACAAGATGAAAATTAAGCATACTTTCCATTACTTTGGAAAGCGCAGAGCAAATTGCGATTGGGCGGTAATTTTCAGGGTTGCTAGCCTCTCCCTTTTTGGGGATTGGTGTTACATTAGCAACCTTCCAACATGATGGGAACTCACCAACATGGTACAAAATGTTGAAAAGTTTTGCTAATGGACGCGCTAACGTCGAAGAGCACTGCTTCAAGACCAGTGCTGGAATTCCATCCGGACCAGGGGACTTGTGTATGTTGAGATCCGCTAAAACTTTTTTAACTGCATGTGCTCGAAAGAATATATCTGGCATAGTTACTGATACTCTTTCCAGTGCGGGCAGTGGTTGATTGCTCTCCGGCAAGTAGGAGTTACTTGCAAAAATTTCAGCCAAGACGTTAGCTTTATCAACCGGGTCGTTAATTATTTGATCATCCTTTAAAAGAGGCGGAATTGAGGAACTAGCATTATCCTTCACTCTTTTAACGAATGACCAAAAGCTCTTGCTACCCCGAGAAGTAGTAAGAACTTTAGCACGAAGGCGCTGCTCGTATAAAGCTTTTTCGCGTCTTAGTACTTTGGCACACGAAGATCTCGCCTTTTTGCGTAGCAAATCAGTTACGGCGTTTTTGTTACACCGCCATATACTGAATGCTTCCTCTCTGGATCTGACTGCATTTTTGCACGTCTGATTAAACCAAGAATTCTTTCTTGGATTAACACGGATTTGCTTAGATGGAATAAAAGTTTTCATTCCAAGCAAAATAATGTTCACAACCATTTCTGCCATGGCATCGACTTTATTGTCCAGAAAACAAAGTTTCCAATTAAAATGCCGAAAAAATTCGTTGAGCTCAGCCCAACGAGCCTTTTCGTACATATATTTTAAACGTTTCGTGGCCATTTTTGAAACGTTATGAAGATTAGCGACCGAAAAGGAGGCGGAAATGGTGCAGTGATCCGAGTTACCGAGAGGCGCAAGAATACTTACCTCATACTTATCAGGGTGTGAGGTAAGGAAAAGGTCGAGAGTATTATGTTGTTGCCCTTCAACACACGAAATATGTGTTGGCTCGTTAATTAATTGCGCGAGGTGGTTGTGCGCGGCGAATAGCTCAACATATTGGCCCTCTAGGGTTGTACGGTTCGAATGGCGAATCCAAGACAAGTTGTGAACATTGAAATCACCAGCAACAACAATTTCACTGTTCGGACAGCTTTCTAGGATTCTCGATATGGAATCGGAAAGGGCATCGAAGCCGGAAATAGATTTATACCTTCCCGCGTTTGGGCTTCTGTATAAAAACCCGAAATGTAAGAAGTGTGACCAGATTTTGAATTTAACCCAAAGACAGTTAAATTCAGGATCATTTGTGCCTAATGATTGCTGGCACTGGTACACGACTTCATTACGAATGTACATCGCAAGGCCCCTATGTAGACTAAAAAAAGGTAGAAGAGAGTACCCAGGCAAATGAAAATCCTGTGGATCAGCATCCTCAGATACTTGGGTCTCACATAAGGCGAAAATATCAGGCCGATGGAGACAACTGTGTGCATACACAGAGAAGAAATTCGCTCTTAATCCACGTATGTTGCAGAAATCGATTCTAAATCTTCCTGCCATTACAAATACAAAGACTCAAACCTTTTGTTTATTTAATAATACTAACACCCCTGTGAAAAACTGATGTTTTTGTGACTATTTAGTGACCAGTGTTATACCTTCGCCACTAACTAGTCAAACAACAGTCACCACAAAGGTGCAAGTAAAATAAAATTACAATTACTATAAAAAAAGAGGAAAAAACTAGGAAAAAGGAAAGGTACTTTTTTTGGTACAATTCGCGTCGCAAAGAGCCATAAAAGCCCTGAGCTGGTCACATGCGACTTGTCGTGCCATCACTGTTATTAATGTATTTTTTTTTTTTTTTTTTTTGTCTTGAATTGATATGTTATTTCTTTGTTGATTTTATATGTATTGTTGTTGTTAATAATTCTTTGGTTGCTTTTTTCTTTCTTTTTTTGTAACTGTTACAAGAATTTATTGTTTTTGTTTGTTTTCTTATATGTAGGTATGTTGATAATTTTTGGTTTTATGTTTTTGATTTTTAATTTTTGTTATTATTATTATTATTGATCAAATTTCTCTTCTTATTTTTTGTATATATTTTTTTTTATGGCACATTTAATTAAAAAATAAAAAATTGACACTAAATTTAAAAACACAGCATAGATTAAAATAACGACGACGCAAAAACGCGTGCGGACAGGTCAAATGACAGAACACTAAATGACAGCTAAGTAATTGCTATATAAGAAATAAAAATATGATATCAGATTTGATAAAGTAGTTTTATTTTCATCGATTATAAATGTTTTCGATTTGAAACACAAGTAAATAATCCTATAATAAATATAACACTTTAAAATTAAACTTAAATTTTTGTCATTAGTTTTAATAGTTTATTAAAAACATTGGTCTTGTAAACCAAAAATAAGATATATTCTTTTAAAACTTCAAGAGAAAAGAATTTCTTTATCATTAATCACCAAAATTAATATTTTTAATTAAACTATTTCTTGATATTATTCAATAAATTTTAATATCAATTATAATTATTTTTAATTTTATATTTATAACTATAAAACATCCTTTAGCAATAGATTAACTTTATTAATTCAAACGACACTAATTTCTTTAACATAAGGATTAATAACTAAAAGATTTTGATTTTCATATATCTTATTTTTAGAATTCCTTGAGGTATATTAGTTTTATTCATCTGTGTAACTTTATTAGCATCAAATGAAATATTTTCTTTCTCAAATCAATTAATATCTATTTCTATATTATTTTTTTGTTATAATTACTATAATAATTATATTAGATAAACATTTTTTAATTCAATATAAAAATTTAGAAATAAAAAGTATTCAAAATATAGATTCATTTATTTTAGAAAATTCATTAGCCTTAAACAAATTATATAATTATTCAACTAATTTATTAACAATTTTATTAATAATTTATTAATTAATTACATTAATTGCTGTAGCAAAAATTACCAAATTATTTAAGAGTCCTTTAAGACCTGTATATAAATAATGAATAAACCTTTACGAATTAAACACCCAATTTTACAAATTATCAATAATGCTCTAATTGATTTACCAGCTGCTTTTAATATTTCAGCTACATGAAACTTCGGTTCATTATTATTTTTATGTTTAATAATCCAAATTATTACTGAATTAATTCTAGCTATACATTATACAGCAGATATTAATTTAGCTTTTAGTAGAGTTAACCATATTTACCGAGATGTAAATTATGGATGACTATTATGAACTGTACATGCTAATGGTGCATTTTTTTTAATTGTATTTATTTACATGTAAGACGAGGAATATAATATGATTCATATTTATATAAACCAACTTGAATAGGAGGAGTAATTATTTTATTTTTAGTAATAGCCACAGTATTTATAGGATATGTACTACCATGAGGACAAATATCATTTTGGGGAGCTACAGTTATTACTAACTGCTATTCCTTATTTAGGAATTGATTTAGTACAATGTGTATGAGGAGGATTTGTTGTAGATAATGCAATATTAGCTCGCTTTTTTACATTTCATTTTTTTTACCATTTATTGTCTTAGCAATAATTTTAATTCACATTGTATTCCTTCATGAAACAGGATAAATAATCCAATTGGATTAAATTCTAATATTGATAAAATCCCTTTTCATCCATACTTTACATATAAAGATATTGTAGGATTTATTATCACAACAATATTATTAATTTTATTAGTTTTAATTAACCCTTGTTTATTAGAAGACCCTGATAATTTTATTCCAGCTGTCCAAACTAAGGTTTGAACACAAAACTTAAACACTTGTAAAAAAAAAGAAAAGAAAAAAAGTCTAAAACATTTATATGAATTAAATCTTAATGAATTTTATTATATGCTTTTTGAAAATGTATATGTATTCGTATTATACTGAATTATACTTACCTGAATTATACTTACCTTATATTATACTTACCATATATTATACTTACCTTATATTATACTTACCATAAATATCGTAACAAATTGTAAAGTTGCCCATCTGGTCAACAATGAAATACATAATTCCAGTTGTCAAATTTGCTAACTTATTGTCACCTTAAAGAAAATAGAAAAACGCGCTAAAAAATTTGAGCACTTTGTAATCAGTCATTTACAAGACAACATCGTTATTCGAACCCTAAGTAAAATTTCATAAACCCTAGTTGATAATTAATCTAACATTTAATAAAAGAATTGTAATTGTAATTGAAATCAACGATTATTTAATGAAAGTGACATCTTGTCAAGTTTAAAAGGTGAGAAATTTTGTTACCCTAATACTCTCAGTAAAAGGCAGATTATTAATAAAATCCCTTTTTTTATGTTACCAAAATTATAATTATCTCGAAACGAGGAATTATAATTCATAATTCTCTTTCAGAATAATCAATTGATTATTTCTCTGAAACTCAAATCAAAGATTAAACAATCAACAAATTGTTCATGGTCCTCATCGAAGCCGTCAAAGAAAAGAAGTAAATACTTAAGTTCTCTTAATTAAAGCAAAAAACAGAGAAAGCAGCATAGCAAAACCACAACTAAAAAGAAGAAAAAACAGCATGAGGTAAAATTCACAGTTTTAATAAGTTCAAAGTGAGTAGACATCTAAATGCATTTAATTGAAGTAAAATTAGTACAAAACTTACCCTGAAAAGCTACATATAAGTGTAAAAATAAAAATTCTTAAATATGCAAATATAATACTTACCCATTTAAATGATTGTGTAAAGGACAAATCCTTAAATAAAAAAAAGAGTGAAAAAATTATATAAAAGTTAAATTACAGAATTTAATATACTTACCTATGCATACATATAAACGTTGAGCTGTGTTACATACATAAAAAAAAAAACCTAACCCTAAAATTCAATCGTGCTTCAAAACTCAAGACAGCAGAAAAGTTGAAAAAACCGCTAATTCTTTTAAATAACAAAAGTATGTATATATACACTATGTAGGTAGATCCCGTTAAAAAAAAAAAAAATGTAAAACGAATTTACATACATACATATTATATATACTAATGCATGTATAAAATTTACAATATGTATGTAAAAATATAAAAGTTAAAATTTCCGTTCAACTACGTATGTTAAAAATTCCCTTTATATAAAAACTAAAATTAAATTAAAGCACAACAACAACAAAAAAGATCAAAGTGTAAAAGCAATATTTTAAATAATTTAAAAATATTTGTGATAGACTCAGCAAAACAAAAACAAAAAAAAAAAAAAACATTACATGCATTTAACAAGAAAGAAAACAACCACCAAAATTGCATTGCTGCGTTAGTGTTCTCTTACGTTCTTACACAAGTAAGTTAACATTTAATTTTATAAAAATAATAAAAGAAAATTGTTTTTACTCTTTATATGTTAATACGTATTCTCTTATTAATAAAATATGTGAGGAACCTGTAAAGTTTTTTCTTAAAAGTTCTCTTGATCTTAAAAAAAAAAAAAAAAGGCATTTAATACTCTTTAATTTTTTTTCTTAAACGTGTGTGCTGAATTCTCTCGGTTAGATTATTCCCTGTTAATAATCATACAACTTAAGAGGCTTAATCTAAAAACTGGCCAAACGTAGAATACGTTTATTTGATGCAGAGAAATCTGAAAATCTCTTAATTTCTCATACAGTCCGCTTAATAAATCAACAAAAATTTTAAAACTTTTATTGAGACTCACCCTCAGCGATGTTAGATGTTTTTTTTTCGAATTATCGTCAAAATAAAAAAAATAAAAAAACAAAAACGTCAAAAAATCGTCATATAAAAACATTGTTTTTTATCAACACGGATAAATTGCTTTATTAAAACCTAAAAAGATATTAAGTATAAAATGATACAAAACAAAAAAAAAAAAAAAATATAGAATTTTTAATAATTATACATCCAAATGTAATACATATTAATATTTAAAGTAAACTTTACGTACATACATATGTATTTCACGAACTCTATAAATATAAATTATGATTTCTTACAATATTATTGGAAATTTTAACATTGTAACATTCTGAAGAGTTATTTTATAAAAAATCTTCTGACTGCAATTTTCTTCCAGAGTTTTTGTTTCTAACTAATTTCTAATCCTAGTTTTGTTAAGATTAATTTGGCTAAATTTTCTTTCAACGTTAGCTGATGAATTGGGTTGGGTCACGTAATTATTTACTAGCTCACATATATTGGGAAATTACATTAACTTTTTTCCAAAATAAGTTTATATTTAGGGAGCTTTCATCAAAATCAAATCTTTTTCTTACTTAATAACATAATTAAACATAAAAAGATAAAATCGTCAAAACTTAAGTAAATATTCCTTAAAAATCGCCAATCGTCATTTTGGTTAATTCATCAAAAAAAAAAAAAAAAAAAAAATCGTCAAAATGACGTAAAATCTTCAGATCTGACATCCCTGCTCACCATTAAAATCCAAAACACACTCAAAAGGAAGAGAAACGTTGAAGATACATCAGAGACGGAAAAGTTATTATGTTGCTTCAAATATAAAATAAATATTTACGCAAATTCATACCCAATTACCTTATAAACTTTAAACATCTTTATATATTTAAAAATAATTTAATATAAAAAACTAAACATTAAGTTGCTTAAATAAAATTTACTCAAAAATTCATAAGGCTGAAATATCCGTAAATAATTAATTCTCTCAATCAGTGTTACCATTAAAAAAAAAAAAAAAAGGAAAAGAGTATATATACCAAAAGTTAAAATTTTTTTCTAAGCAACAACAAAAACACTTTTAAATAAATTTAAAATTAAAAAAAAAAAAAAAATTTAGAGCACAATAAAAATCAATCAATAACTCTGCTTTATTATCTCTAAGATTAGTATTAAAACTATCATAAATTTAAAAGTTAATTATAAAAATTATCTATATAAAATTAATCAACACTTTGGTAGCTCTGCAGATAATAAGCTGTATTTAACCCTTTAAAAACCAAAGTGTATTTATTTGTGCTTTTAAATTTGAAAGTTGTTGCTGCAAGAAAAAACCTATTTTACCCGTGAATCAAATTTTATTATAATTTTTTGTAATAAAATTTACCCATTTTTAATTTAATTCTTTCGACCGAAATAAAAAATATATATTCTTACCAGTTACTCAGTTTAGCTTTTCTGCCTACTTTACTTTTAAACTAGAATAAAATTCTAGTGCTTTAACCCAAAAGCCCCTTATCATACGAAGTCGTAGAAAAGAAAAACAAAGTTTCGTAAGAATTAATAGAAATTTTATCTAATTATTTAGTGCTCATTTCATCTCTCCGGCTAGCTCTACGTATCACTACCCTATAACCCTTAAGCTTTTCTTTCAAAGAAAGATAAAATACCAATCCTCTTTTCCGAAAGTGATTTTAATTTACTCTAGAAAAAATTTCCCTTAATTTCAATATGCCTAATAATTCCAACGATGATTATATCCCTTCTTCAAAAGATCATTTTGAATTTGATTCTGAGCATTTGTTGAAATTCTGTGAGAAATTTGATCCAACTTCAGCGGAAAATCAAAATGAGTTTATTTTAGAGGTAAAGCTAAAAGACTTAGAGCAAAGGTGGAATAGAGTAGACGCTTCCTATGAAGGTGTTATATTGTCCAAAGGCAAGGATATTACACCGGAATTTAGACAGGAAGTCACTGGGAAATTCGAGGTATGCACAGAATCATATTACCAATGTACCTCTCAAATCTTAGACTTAATGAGAGTTGTGAGATTAGATAACCCAAGTAACCCCAGATTCCACTCGACGACCCGATATTATACCCAAAATCAAAACTCCTCTCAAACGTTTGTGCAAAACGACACGAATAACTGCATAAAACTTCCTCCCTGTGACACTGAAGTTTTTAAAGGCAGTTACGAACAATGGCCCTCATTTCGTGACATGTTCACGGCCGTGTATATAAATCATCCAAAACTCTCCCCAGTTACGAAGTTATACCACCTCAGGAATAAAACAAGAGGGGAAGCAGGTGCGATAGTAAATCGATATCCACTTTCTCACGATAACTTTGAGCTTGCTTGGAATGCACTTAAGGCTCGTTATGAAAATAAACGAGTTCTGGTTGATAACCAGATCAAAATTCTCTTTGACATTTCACCGGCAACCAAAGAAGATAGCGAATCAATTCGGAAAATCCAGTCATCAGTAAGTGATTCTTTAGCGACCCTTAGAATCCTAGGCGTTGAAGTAGAAAGCTGGGACCCTATTCTGATTCGTTTGATATCAACAAAACTACCCGAATTTACACTTTCACTTTGGGAACAGTCATTAACGTCTCCGCGAGAACTACCGAAGTGGTCTCAAATGTCACAATTCCTTATTGACAGGTATGAAGCAGTGGAACGGCTTACAAATATTAAAACCTCAAAAGATTGTTTCAGTCTCGCAAGATCAAATCAACCCAAAGTTCAAACATATGTATCCCAAGATAATCTTAACGAATATTTATGTAAGCTGTGCAATGAAAATCACTCTTTGAGAGCATGTCCCAAGTTCCGAAACTTTTCAGTACAACAAAGAGTAGATTTCGTGTATAAGAATAAATATTGCAATAACTGTTTAGCTCTTTCTCACCTCAAAGCAAATTGCGGAAGCAAACACACCTGTCTCCATTGCAAAAAATCCCACCATACTTTGCTTCATATGAAACAAAAATTCCCAAACCCTGCTCAAAGAAAAGAAAACCAACAAAATAAAGAAATGGAAGATGAAACACAAACAGTAGCATAAAACACTTTCTCTAACACGACTCAAGCTATAATGAATAGAAATCGAGAAGAACTTCCACAAACATCGAAGCAATTTCAAGCAAATTGTGTTACAAGTAATGAAAACGTTCTCTTACGAACTGCTTTGATGCAAATTGATCATAGAAATCAATTATTCACAATAAGAGCTCTCATTGACCCAGGTTCTCAGCGTACCTTTTTGTCAGAAAGAGTCAGAAGTCGCCTTCAGTTACCTTACCAAAAATCGCACTTTGAAATTATCGGAATTGGTGGACAGAAACATACTGCAACCAAAGAGTGCGAACTTGTCCTTTATGCAAAAAGATACAACCTCAGAATCCCAATCAAAGCAATTGTATTGCCCAGGGTAACCAAGCGTCTTCCTGCCTGCACTTTTGAAATCCCTTATTCAACCGAACTGAAAGAACTGGACTTGGCAGATCCAACCTTCAATAAATCGTCCCAAATCGATCTCATACTAGGCAATGATTATGAAAATTTTCTCGATATTGAAGGTATAAAAAAGAGCATTTGTGGTCAAACTTCAGCCTACAACACTGTATTTGGATGGGTTCTCAGTGGTCCCATGAAAACAAGAACTGTTAACAGTTTTACTACCTCAGTAAAAGTATCGGATACTTCAGAGTTAAATAATTTGCTAAAAAAGTTTTGGGAACAAGAAGAGATATCTGTTACCCGCCCAAGCTCAGCAGAAGAAGAAATTTGTCAGAACTATTATGCTCAAACCACTACACGTTATAATAGCGGCAGGTATGTCGTAAGATTACCCTTCAAACCCGAATTTCCTGAAAAGTTATTTCTTGGCTCATCGCGATTTGTTGCTCTGGCACAATATGCTCGAATGGAAAAAACTCTAAATAAAGATCCCTACCTTCAGTCGCAATATCAAGAAGTTCTGAAAGAATACCTATCTCTTGATCATATGGAAGAGGCTTTTTCTCATGAAATTATATCACAAGGCAAATATTACTCATACTATTTGCCACATCACGCAGTCGTTAGACCAGAGCACAAGACCACTAAAGTCAGAGTTGTATTTAATGCCTCGAGGAAAACAAAATCACAAGTTTCCCTTAATGATATTCTGTACACAGGGCCAACGTTGCAAAATGACTTAATAACAACAATACTTAACTGGAGAAAGTACAGATTTGTGTTTAGTGGCGATATACAAAAAATGTACCGCCAAATATTGGTCCACCCCGATGACCGACCCTTTCAGCGAATTTTATTTCAACCTCTACCCAACGGCCCTATTAAAGATTACCAGTTGAAAACCGTTACTTTCGGTGTAAACTGTGCGCCTTATTTAGCAATTCGGACTCTTCATCAACTCGCATTAGACTCCGAATCTGCATTTCCAAAAGCAGCGTCAATTTTGCGTACTGAAACTTATGTCGACGACATTCTCTCTGGCGGTTATACGATAGAGGAAACCCTCGTTACACAAGCCCAACTCTTAGAAGTTTTAAGTTCAGCAGGTTTCCCTTTAAAAAAGATAACCGCAAACAACCCTCAACTACTCGTGAAGTTACCCAAGGAGGATCTTTATGATTCAGACTTCCTTCGCTTTAATGAAACAAGCTCGACTAAGACCCTAGGCATTAAGTGGAATGCACTCAATGACTCATTCTCTTACAATTTTACACCCATTGAACAAGCCACAAAAATTACTAAACGGAAAATTCTTTCCGCAGTTGCAAAACTTTTTGATCCCGCTGGATGGCTTGCACCCTTAATTATAAGGGCAAAAATTCTGATGCAGCAATTGTGGCTAGAAGGGTTACAGTGGGATGAAGATATTTCATTAGATTCTCTTGGAAAATGGAATAGTTTAGTCCAAGATCTCTCGAAAGTTGAAACTATTTCTATACCTCGCTGGTTACAATATACCCCGTCATACTCTATTCAAATTCACGGATTTTCTGATGCCTCAAAATCAGCTTACTGTGCCGCAGTGTATATTAGATGTGAAACTCCTACCCATACAATTTTTTCAAATTTATTAATGGCGAAATGTAAAGTAGCTCCTATTCAGACAGTATGCCTACCACGTTTAGAGCTCAATGGTGCGGTTTTACTGGCAAAACTTGTTAGCTATGTTAAATCATCCCTAAATCTAAATTTTCATGAAATATACTTATGGACTGACTCGTCCATAGTCTTAGGATGGCTTTCCAAACCTCCCTCATCGTGGGAGACATACGTTGCTAATCGAATTGCTCAGATTCATCTACTAACATCAAATGCAACCTGGCGGCATGTCCCAACTCACGACAATCCTGCGGATCTTGGAACGCGAGGCTGTAAGCCCCAAGATCTTGTGCATAATACTCTTTGGTGGCAAGGACCATCATGGTTGTTTAAGCCATCCTCCGACTGGCCAAGAAAAAATCCTCTTAAACTAGTTAGCAAATCAAAAAATGATTGCCACTCACTACACTCAGAAGTCAAGGAAGATGTTCTTAACAGATTCTCATCGTATAGCAGAGCCCTACGCGTATTAGGCTATATTTTCCGATTTTTCAATAAAAGTTTGAAAAGTAGGAAACCAAATAATAATCGCTTTAAGTCAGATGAGTTGACTCAAGAGGAAATAAAACAAGTGAAAGTGAAACTCCTTGTTATAGCTCAAAAAACGTTCTATCCCGAGGAATATCAAAATCTACTTAACTCTCAGATAATATCTAATAAAAGCGCACTTAAATCTCTAAATCCAATTCTCGACTCAAAATTTATTATGCGCGTAAATGGAAGATTATCTCAATCATCTCTTCCATATAACGAACGTTATCCGATTATTTTGCCTGGCAACTCCCGTTTTTGCCATCTGTACCTCACGCATTTGCATGAGCTGTTATGTCACGCAGAATGCAGTCAAATAATTCGAATGGTGCAAACAGAATTTTTCATATTCAGACTTAAACCTCGTGTAAAAAACATAATACGTCATTGCAAAACGTGCCTCATTTACAAGCAGCAAGCATCTTCGCAGATAATGGCTCCCCTACCTCCAGAGAGATGCAACTTGTCTCATCCCTTCCAGATCACAGGGATTGATTTTGCCGGCCCCTTTGAAATTAAAACATCACCTCTCAGAAAATCTCCTATGGTTAAAGCATATGTTTGTGTATTTGTATGCTTCAGTACAAAAGCTATACACTTAGAACTCTGTTCGGACTTATCCTCGGCTGCGTTCCAGGCGGCATTTCTTCGCTTCGTTGGGAGGCGGGGGCTCCCCCAAAGGGTAGTCACTGATAATGGTAGAAATTTCTTAGGTGCAAGTAAGATATTAGAACGCGAATTTTCTGCGTTTGTAAAGTCTGCAGCTCGAGACATATCCCAAAAATACATTACTCATGGGTTTGAATGGAGATTTATACCGCCATACGCTCCGCACATGGGCGGTCTATGGGAGGCGGCCGTTAAAAGTTTCAAGTTTCATTTAAAACGAACGGCTGCTGCTCAAAGATTCACTTTTGAAGAATTTTCTACAATTCTAGCCAGAATTGAAGGTGTTCTCAACTCCCGACCGATATCTGCGTTATCTGAAGACCCAACAGATTTGGCTGCTCTTACTCCCGGTCATTTTTTAAAAGGAGCTCCTCTAATGGCTTTTCCTGACCAGGCCATTGAAAACATGTCTCTTATCAATAGGTGGGAAAAGTTAAAGGTCATTCATCACCAATTTTCTATTCGATGGAAGGAAGACTATCTCAAGTCCTTGCATAAAAGACATAAATGGAAGAGCTCGGTTCCTAATATGCAAGTAGGCGATTTAGTGGGTATCATTGATGACTTACTACCTCCATACGAATGGCGGTTGGGTAGAATAGAAAGGACTTACCCTGGTACGGACACCAATGTACGTATTGCTGATATCCGGACAGCATCAGGAACAATAACTCGACCTGTCATTAAATTATGCTATCTTCCATTTCTAAACGATTAAAATTTTTACTTACATCTTACATTTATCCCAATTAGTTCTTAACTATATTATCTTCAATTGTTTACACTCTGTTTCATCTAAAATTTCAGCTAGAAAATGACTTCAAACTCTATCTTACCAAATCACTTATTTCTAATGCATTCTTTTTTTCCTATAGAACCAACAGAAGATTAGCCACTACTAGACCAATTGCAAGCCGTACAACGCAACGTCGTTTGCAATCTCGCGATCCTGACATTTATAAATGCATATTGTGCAATCGCTATCATGCCTTGCGGTTTTGCAAAAAGTTTCTAAAAATGACAGCTCAAGAAAGAGAAGACGTGGTTGAAGACAACCGGTACTGCATAAACTGCCTGGCCAGAAGCCATGACTTACGCGGTTGCACATCCATGGATACATGCAGAAAATGTGATAAGTTTCATCACACATTGCTACATCAATATTCTAATAGGCAAGGTGGTAAAATAGCAAAACGTAATCGTCAACTTAAAAAGGCAAAGATACCACAGCCAGCCAAAAAAAAGGAATTTCAGCAGTCGTCAACACCTGTTACAGCAGACACCAAAATCCTCGCAGAAGCCATTATGTCACTGGCAAATGTACTTTGTGCTACGGATAAATCGGAATCTGTTGCCTAACGGCAAGGCCGGCGCCATGTCCAAACTAAGGTTTGAACACAAAACTTAAACACTTGTAAAAAAAAAGAAAAGAAAAAAAGTCTAAAACATTTATATGAATTAAATCTTAATGAATTTTATTATATGCTTTTTGAAAATGTATATGTATTCGTATTATACTGAATTATACTTACCTGAATTATACTTACCTTATATTATACTTACCATATATTATACTTACCTTATATTATACTTACCATAAATATCGTAACAAATTGTAAAGTTGCCCATCTGGTCAACAATGAAATACATAATTCCAGTTGTCAAATTTGCTAACTTATTGTCACCTTAAAGAAAATAGAAAAACGCGCTAAAAAATTTGAGCACTTTGTAATCAGTCATTTACAAGACAACATCGTTATTCGAACCCTAAGTAAAATTTCATAAACCCTAGTTGATAATTAATCTAACATTTAATAAAAGAATTGTAATTGTAATTGAAATCAACGATTATTTAATGAAAGTGACATCTTGTCAAGTTTAAAAGGTGAGAAATTTTGTTACCCTAATACTCTCAGTAAAAGGCAGATTATTAATAAAATCCCTTTTTTTATGTTACCAAAATTATAATTATCTCGAAACGAGGAATTATAATTCATAATTCTCTTTCAGAATAATCAATTGATTATTTCTCTGAAACTCAAATCAAAGATTAAACAATCAACAAATTGTTCACCAGCTAATCCTTTAGTTACTCCAATTCACATTTGACCAGAATTATATTTTTTATTCGCATATGCAATTTTACATTCAGTTCCTAACAAATTAGGATATTTTACCTTTTTATCATTTAAGAAATTTTCGAGGAATTCAATTTTACCCAATTAATCAAATTATATTTTGAATAATAGTAATAACAGTAATTTTATTAACATGAATTGGAGCACGAACAATATAAGATCCATTTATTATTATTGGGCAAATTCTTACCAAAATATATTTCATTTATTATTTAATTAACCCTTTAATAACTAAACTATGAGATAAATTATTAAATTAGTTAATGAGCATATGTTTTGAACACATAAGACAGAAATTTTATTTTCTATTAACTTTATTAAAATAAATTAAACAAATAAAATAAATAAAAAAGAATTTAATCCCAACAATATATAATAAATAATTTAATGAAAATGGTAAAAAACTTTTTCCAGCCAAATATTTCAATTTATAATAACGAAATCGATGTAAATTTCTACGAACTCAAATAAATATAAAAGAAATTAATATTAATTTTACATAAGGATGAAGAGTCAGTGTTTGCCTTTTGAGCTGAAAGGTTGTATTTGTGTGTGCTAGAGTAAAAAAACCGTAATCGAAAAAGAAGCAAGTTTTCACTTCAATATATAAAAACTTTTAGTGCGGTTTTAAAATTTTGAGAAGTGCCTAGAAGCAAGCAAGTGTTTTTTTTGTGAATTATAAAAAATACAAAACACACATCTATTGTAAAATTTTTTACTTCTGTTGGCCCAAAGGGCTCTAATTGATTATAAATTCATCCAAAATAAAGGATGATGATGATTCTTCCTCTGTTAAGAAGAGGAAGATGCTGCCGGGTGGTACGGTAGATTTGGAAAAGACAAATCTTGAGGAAATTATCAGGCTAAATACAGTCTTAATGGCCAAATTAGATGATGCGGGTAGAAAAATTGGCTTGCTAGTTCATGAGAATGAAACACTTAGGAAAAAACTGGAAGCGTTTGTCAAAAATCAAGATATTGAGAGCTTGCTATCTATGTATATGCTAAATGATGAAAGAAATGAAAAAAAAAAATTAAAAAAATATTTCTAGTCAAGAAAAAAGGGTGAATGTTGCCGCTGCAAACACGCAAAAATCAAAAAATTATTCAAGACTGCAATCCAATGGTGCAACTTCAACGACTGATGTGCAGGGTAAAAAACGTGATGCGGCTGTGCCTGTTCTAACTACGTACAATGCAAATAATACAACTGTTATTAGCGCTATTGATAACTTGTTAGGGCATAAAAATTATAACACTAAATTGTTAGGAAAGAGTGTAGCAATTATAGAGGTCTGCATTCTCGAGGACTATCAGAGGGTGAGGAGTTCAAGGTGCATTTTTACACCTATACGCCAAAGAGTCTCCGCCCTTATACGGCGGTTATTGAGGGTCTTCCTGATTCTTTTGAATCTGAAGAGATTTTGATATACCTGAACGGTTTCCAGATTAGTGCAAACATTATTGGCTTAGTTCGATTGGGAGGTGACAAGTGGGTTGTTAGGCTGACAAGGGACTCAGACATCGAAAAACTGTACGTCATTCGGTATATATTGAGGTGTCGGGTAAACATTAGAAAGTTTAGACCCACTGGTATTACACAGTGCTTTAATTGCCAGCGATACGGACATGTATCCTGGAATTGTGGTGCGTTAAGTGCGGGGGAAATCATGATCCCGGTAAGTGCGAGGTGCCTCCTTGCGGAGAAAATGTTGCAGAAACTTTCGTAACTGATCCTGTTACTGGACAGGTCTCGAGAAGGGTTGGTCTGCCTGTAAGATGCTTAATTTGCGGTGTGGAGGGTCACGCTGCTAGCTGGAAGGAGTGCCCGCGAAGGTTTGAGCTACTTCGTAAGCTTGAGACTAAAAAATTGGCAAAGTCTTTACCAAATTCTCGTGTTCCTGCTCAGAGTAGGGTTAAGTATAGGGTATCGTATGCTGCTGTAGCTGGTGCTGCCGCGGTGTAAGAGTTCCCTAAAATGTCACCTTTAGGGCAAAATAGACGTGAAAACAGAAATCTCATTAGGACCAGCCATGGCCCAATTTGACATTATTGATTAGGACTTTAAACGCTTTTTTTGGCGTCGGTCTTTTGACATGTCTTGATAAAGTTGGTGGGTTCGCGGTTAAATACCGTGAGTTGGACAATGACGAGGACAGGTCGCATGCTTTGCTCGGCATGCTTTTTACTTTGAGACATAATTGCTAGTTCTATTAAAATTATTTTTATTAACGTAAACTCAATTGCTTCAAAACATAAGAGACACCATTTAAGTTTATTTCTTACGCGACAAAAACCGGACGTACTACTTATGGCCGAGCACCGTTTAAGTTCTCGCAATAGATTCGACATGACTGGATATAGGGTTTTTAGACGGGACCGGCAGAATCGAAGAGTAGGAAGTACGGCTGTCCCCATTAGGGATGATTTGCATTGTGAAGAAATCGTACTACGCTCTGGTTCGGTTGAGAATACGGCTGTCCGTATTCGAAGGCTGAATAGTGTGGATTTGATTGCAATTTCAATGTACGTAAAACCCAGTAACACATTCGCTATGGAATACTTTGATGAAATACAGCCACTGGTACGTAATTGTAGTGTGGTAATTGGTGCGGGCCTTAATGCAAAGCATCTCTATTGGGGAGATCCGCTAACGAATGCGAGTGGTCGCAACCTCCGGGAATTTTCGCTATCTAGTCCCGACTAACGGACCAACAAGAATTAACGATGTCTCTTCTTCCTACATTGACCTTTTCTTGACATCTGCAGTAAGTACGGAATACCTTAGGACATTGGACTACGAGTCGCTGTAGTCACAGAACTAGCGACTAGCGACTTTATGATAGGAGAACGCCCGACCAGGTTTGACTATGACAAAATGGACAGACGAAGATTTACGACCAGACTAGTTAAATCTTGACACGTGTGGACCACCTATTGACAGAAACGTGACAGCAACGAAAGTGGAATTGGAGGAATATTGCATAGGTGCGATGACCCAGGTAGACGAAATGTTCGGATGTTCGAAATTTGGACAAAATATTACAGGGGCCCATAGCTACTTTTGAACGATACCACTGGACTAACTTTCTTCAAAAAATTCGACTTAACGACAGGACATTTAGAAACATAAAGACGGCAGCGGGACTTTACAATCGACCCGTTATTCGAAACTTGGTGGATGCTGATGGTACAATTGTTTCTAACTGTTCTGGAATGGCTAACCTGTTGGCAACCCAAATCTTTCAGGTTAACCATTTGGATCAAAGTGCCCATTCAGATTCATTCGATACGAATGGGCGGGAGGTTGTGTCGTCTTTGGACAGGACGGCACCTTTGACAGTTTTCGGCAGGACACATACAGCTGACGGAGGACGGATTAATTCAAGCACGAACGTAGATGGATTAGGTTTCATTGACTCTGCATCTGTGGGCATCGCGTTGAGGCCTAGATCAAATACAAGATCCTGTGGAATAGACAGGATATCTAATATTGTATTGAAAAGAACTAATGTTATAAAGTGGAGATTTCTAGCAATAGTTTTCTGCCATTGCTATAATATTGGTTATTTTCCGAAAGCGTGGAGATCGGCTCTCGTTGTTCCTATACTGAAGCCCCGATTGAATCCTTGTGTGTGTGTGTGTGTGTGGAAGCTCTAGACCCATTTCCCTGCTGTCTGCCTTTGGAAAGTTGTTTGAATTCTTTCTCCTGGTAGAAATAAATGACGTAATAATTGACAAGGACATCTTAAAGGACTTACAATTTAGATTTAGAAGTGGACTTTCGGCAACGCTCTTATTATTTATGAATAAATTTTATAAATAATTATTGACATATATATATATATATATATATATATATATATATATATATATATATATATATATAGATAAATAATATAAATATAAATAATATAAATATATAAATAATATAAATATATATAAATATAATATATTTATATAAGTTATTTCTTATAATTAAAAAAAAATTAAAAAAAAAAACGGAAACCTATTTAAAATTGAAACAAATCAAATTCACGTAAAAAACCTGCTAGAAAGCTTTACTTGCATTTTTACAATTTTTAAAAATTACAAAATTTACCCCATTTTTTTTAAAATTTATTACTTAATTTATATTATTAAATATAAAATATAAAAATAATAAATTTTTGGTTAACAAATTACTGTAAATATACAAACTAAAAAAATATGGAAACTATATTATTTCAAATACATAATGAATTACGTCTTTTTGATATAAACTCATATTGTCTGTTTTTCCTTTTTCTTATTTACACTTAAACACAAACTTTATATCTTTTTTCACTTTGTGCTCTGGGCTCATAATCTGTTTTAGAGTTTTTTCTCTTTAACACTACAACTTTCTGCACACACAAATAAAACACAACCTTTCGCTTTCACTAGTTTATTAAAAAGTAAAGTTCTTAAAAGCTAGTGATCGATATTTATAGGAAAATGTTCTTAAAAATAATTAGAGTTCATATTTACAGTCTAGACATACTTAACGTAATATTTAAGAAAAGAATGTACGCAGTCGTGTTGACACAGACTTATTAGTAATTGTTTTTCAACAGATTAACAGGAGTTGTATTAATTAATTCTTCTCTTGATATAATACTTCATGATACATATAATGTTGTAGCTCACTTTCATTATGTTTTATCGATAGGAGCTGTATTTGCTATTATATCAGGATTCGTTCATTAATACCCTTTATTAGGATTAACAATAAAGAAAAATATTTTAAAAATTCAATATTATACTATATTTATGGGAGTAAATTAAACCTTTTTCCCTTAATACTTCTTAGGATTAGCAGGAATACCTCGACGATATTCAGGTTATCCTAATGCTTATACTAACTGAAATGTAATTTCCACAATTGGTTCAACAATTTCACTAATAGAAATATTATTTTTCTTTTATATTATTTGACAAAGTTTAATTTCTCAATGTCAAGTTTTATTCCCTATTCAATTAAATTCATCAATTGAATGATTACAAAATACTCTACTAGCTGAACATAGTTATAACGAATTACCAATATTAACTAATTTCTAATGTGGCAAATTACTGCAATGATTGAACAATCACATCAATTAGTTTTATTATAATTGTATTAATAGGATTATATCATGAATGAAATCAAGGTATACTAAATTGATAAAATTAATTCAGGGTTATAGTTAATTATAGCATTTGATTTGCATTCAAAAATTATTAATTTTTATCAATTTACCTTATTAAATATGAAGCGATATATTGCAATTAGTTCGACCTAAACGTAGGTAATATTTACCCTTATTTTAGTAATTAAAGCCAAAAAAGAGGCCTATCACTGTTATGATAAAATCGATTAAAAGTCCAATTAAAGAAGTATGAAGTTCAAGTAAAATCTGCTAACTTTTTTCTTTTAATGGGTTAATTCAATTTATACTTCTATATTATTTCAAATACATAATGAATAATGTTTAATATAAACATTACATTTTCATTGTAAAATTAAAATAATATTTTTATTAATTACTAAAAAAATTCATTATATAATTATAAAATATTACTCAAAGATTAATTAATCTCCCTAATATCTTCAGTGTTATACTCTAATTATTAGCTATTTAAGTATAAATAAATTTAAAAAAATATATAAAAATTATAATTAAAAAAACAGAACTTAATAAATAAATTTATAATTATTATTTTGCAATATTTGATGTAACTGAGAATTCTTAACTAATTATAATAAAGCTGTTGACCACCAAAATATTCTAATCACCCCTGATTAAAATTTTTTACAACTATTTTCCTATAATTAAAGAATAATTAATTATTCCATAAGTAGAAATATAAGGCATAAATTATATAGAACCTAAAAAATAAGATAATTGCATTGTTAAAAAAATAAAGAAATTTTAGAAATTAAATAACCACATAAACCACCTATAACACAAATAAGTAAAGTTAATAACTTTAAATATCAAGAAAGAACAACTACATAACAAGTAGAAAAACTTAATCATCTTAACATTCTACCACCAAAAATTCTTAAAATTAATAATCTCAATATTATTTTTAATATTACTTAACTTTCATCATTTAATATATTTAAAGATAAAAATTTTGAATCACCAGTTATTGTATAATAAACTAAACGAAATGAATAACATACAGTTAAACCAGTAGAAAAATTATATAAAAAAGAGAAAACATTAATGCATAATAAAGATACTATTTCTAAAATCAAATCCTTAGAATAAAATCCCGCTAAAAAAGGTATTCCAAACAAAGCTAAATTAGCAACATTAAAACAAGAAGAAGTTAATGGTATTATTAATCTTAATCTTCCCATGAATCGAATATCGAGTATTATTTATATTATGAATAATTTATCTTGCACATATAAATAATAATGGTTTAAATAAAATAAATCCTATTGAAAGATTCTTATTATTAAATCTAATTGACTTAAAGTAGATAAAGCAATAATTTTCCTCAAATCAAATTCATAATTTGCCCCAAAACCAGATATTAATAAAGTTAAACCAGATAATAATAATAAATTTCCTATTCGTGATATACGTAATAAAATATTTAACCGAATTAATAAATAAACACCAGCTGTGGGGGTTATGAGGGGGATTCATCCACGTAGATGTGGGCGGGGTCGTCCCACAGAGTTGTGGGGAGAGATACTTAGGACTTACCAGTTAGATGTAGTTAATGATGTTCTCTGCCGTTTGTTAATCGGCCACGATGGCGTGGTTGACGGTTACTCAGGGAGATGACCATGGTGGTTCCGGGCTCCTGAAATGACTGCTCCGTACTCCGTCGAATTAGTTTTGCTGCAGTCCTTGTCCGCAAACTCTCTGATGCTGATAGTATATGTCAGGGATATGCTAAATAAACAATCGTTGTTTTAGCACTATAACCACCACAGGAAAGTTTATTTAATTGCTCTATATCTAATACCTATGGTAAAAGGTATTAAAGATTCTGCACAACCGTACAAGCACTTTTATTTAGTTTTTTTTTTTTATAATAAAATAAAATATAATACAAAATACAAACAAGTTCACTGTTTTATCTTGTAATAAGAGTTATTTATTTATTTTAAAGTTATTATTTATTATTTTTAAAATAAAGCACATAAATCTTTTGAACTTTTTTTTGGTTTTTAGGCAAAATTAACACTTTATTGCGACTTCACCGTCTTAAAATCCCAACGCAACTGAACTGAAATTTAACCGCGCATTCTTTTGCCCTTTTTACTTCTTCTTTTTTCTCTTTGCTCAGAAGAAAAAGGGCAAAAGAGTGTTTACAACGCATTCTGCCTTTTTGCCACGTAACAAAAATGACAGTATAGGATTTGCGGTTAAACATCCCGCCCCCCTTGCAGGATTGCAACTAGGAGGATGGAAAACGTGGTGTTACAAGAAATAAGAAATATGTGATTAATAGTAGGGTGGAAGTGCACACCAGAATTACAATCATTTGTGATAAAATAAGTTACAAAATGTTCAATAATCCAACAAGGATGTGTAATTTTAAATATTTCAAGCGAAGTTATATAAATTCAAGTTCAATAATTTAAAAAAGATAGAATACCTTAGAGTATAATATAAGTACAAGTTCACTAAATTTATAGTATAATTATTATGATTAGTCGTTGGTGGCACCTAGAGGCCAAACTTTCCCACTAGGACCCATCCCAAAGCTGTGTCCTGTGCGAATGGGCGATGCAAGGCTTCCTGGTTGAAGACCGCTTCTGATAAGCTCCGGGTATACCTCGGCTCCAAGGATGACGTTGATGGTGTGATTGTCGTAGAAGTCTGGGTCTGCCAAACGAAGATTAGCATAGTGCTGAGCTACTCGGCTGTCCAGCGGTTTTCTGGCTTGGTTGAAGGGTAGTTTGTCGTCAACTCTGGCGGTGACGGTAAACGTGGTTGCTCCCTCGAAACGTGAACGAAAAGTCATCTTGTACCATTTCTTATTGTCGATCAGTTCTACGGTGAGGTGATATCGGTTAACAATGAAGGCAGCGGTGGTACTTTCAGTGGCACATGGGTTAATCAGACCACGGACTTGCACCCATTGCTTGTTTAGGCATATTTGCATAATGACGGTAGGTATCAACGTAGCATTTCCAGTACCGCTTGAACGACGTATTTTGGGGGGGCGATGAAGAAGTGTGTGATGTTTACCCCTGCAGATTTTACAACATTCAGCACTGCGACACTTATTAGTCTGGTGCGAGTGTGCTAAACAATTTTTGCAATATAGATGGCGTCGTACCGTTTTCTCTCGTGCGGAAACAGACATGCTGGTAAATTTCTTACATTTTCGCAATGGGTGATCCTTTTAGCACAGGCGGCAGTCATACGAGGTGGAATTGAAACGAATGATAACCCGTTGGCGCTCAATCGGGGAAGCGCTTCTACGTGGTGAACGCCGCATAACGACTAGAAAAGAAAAGAACGAAATAAAGGGAAGGATTAGTTGTCATTGCGATTCGAGGTAGGGGAGCCACACTAATTAAACGATGGGGCGCGTGATGACACCCGTAGCGGTGCGGATGTCAGCTGTTCTGACCTTGCTGTCCAGGCCGTGATAGACTTTATCAATTCGACCGAGACGCCATTGATGTGGTGGTAAATTGTCTTGTCGCACGACGACAAGATCTTCGATCGCGAAATCTCGCTGTGGGTACTTCCATTTTGTCCGTTTATGGAGTTCGATAAGATATTCGTATTTCCATCGACGGGCGAGGTGATGGTGTAATATTTTTAGTTTCTGCCAGCGATTGACATAACCTAACGAGTGATCGGATAAATTGGGTTCGGGGGGTGACAAAATGGGGGTGCCTATGAGGAAGTGACCGGGGGTTATTGCGCATAAGTCGTTTGGGTCGTTGGTCACTGGACTCAAGGGCCGTGAATTCAGACATGCCTCTATGCGGGTTAGCATGGTGCTAAATTCTTCATACGTGAAGTGTTGGCTGTGGCAAATCTTTTTAAAATGGGACTTAAAACTTTTCACTCCGGCCTCCCACAGGCCGCCCATAAGAGGTGCTCCTGGGGGGATGAAGTGCGATTCTAACGGGGAGAAGCTGTTTTGAGCTAATACACCTTTCCGCACGAGTGCTAGAAATTGTTGGGCATCATGTTGTAGGATGTTGAAGGCGCCAACAAACGCAGTGCCATTATCGGAATACATGGCATGAGGCGTTCCACGTCTGCTGAAAAATCTGGCGAAGGCCGCTAAAAAGGCTTGCGTAGATATATCTCCAGTGGCTTCCAGGTGAATCGCTTTAGTGGCGAAGCAGACGAAGATTGCGACGTAACCTTCAGTGATTTTGCAACCGCAGCCCACATAGGATTTTATTTCGAAGGGCCCGGCGAAATCCACTCCAGCGTCGTAGAATGGATGGGTGAGCGTAACTCGTTCGGGGGGTAATACAGCCATCATCTGCTGGCTGAGCGCACTTTTATGTCTAACGTATGTGAGGCATTTAGAAATAGTTGATTTTATTAGATTTTTAAGACGAGGTACATAATAATGGCATCGCATAAGGCGGTGTAAAAGCGCATTTTGGCCATGTATGGAGTGCATGTGTAGCCATTTGAGGAAAAGCTGAGTATAACGAGCGTGGTAGGGTAGCAAAATAGGATAGCGTTCATTATAGCTGAGAGTGGGGGAGTTTACCAATCGGCCATTAATTCTCATGATTCCGTTAGAGTCGAGAAAGGGGTTGAGAGTTAATAACGTACTTTTACGGGATATCGGGTGATTATTACATAATTCTTTATGCTCATCTGCGAAATGGAGTTTTTGCCTCGAAATAATTAAACATGATTTAACGAAGTTGATTTCATCTGATGTGAGATCGGTAGAGCTAGATTTCTGATGATTTTTTAAGCGATGATAAAAACGAAATACGTAGCTTATAACTCGTAACGCTTTGGGCAAATCCGAAAAATTACGGAGTCGGTCTTCATATTTTACCGTGGTAGAATGCACACAAAGTGGTCTGGACTCTTCGTCCGTTGAGAAATTTTCAGTCCATGACGGCCACTCAACGTGTGGAAGTCTTAACCAAGGGGGACCTTGCCACCAGAGTGTATTCGACGCCAATTGTGATACGGTAAGGCCGCGAGATGCCAGGTCAGCTGGATTATTTTTCGTGTCAACATGCGACCATGGTTCGATTCCGACCTTTTCGATTATGAAGCTGACGCGGTTTTCAACGAATGTTTTCCATCGGTTAGGGGGACCTCGCAACCACGCTAAGACAATCGTGGAATCTGTCCACAAGAAAATTTTGTAATTTTTCAAATTGAGCTGAGCTGGTATTGTGTCCATCATTGTAGCCAACAATTCAGCACCACAAAGTTCTTTCCGTGGTATCGAAACAAATTTAACCGGCGCTACCTTGGTTTTTGCTACTAAAAGGTGTGTTGAGACAAAACCTTGGTTCTCAGACCGCAGATACAGAGTAGCGGTATAGGCCTTTTCAGAGGCGTCGCAGAAACCGTGTAGTTCGGTAGTGTATGAGGGGTTAAAATTAACAAAATGGGGTATTCGAATTTGTTCGATGTGTATATAATCATCAAGAAAATTATGCCAGTTTTCTAGTGTAGGGGGGTGTAAATCTTCATCCCAGTCTGTCCCATCCTTCCAGATTTGTTGCATTATGATTTTAGCCACAATTATTTTGGGTGATAGCCAGCCCGCGGGGTCAAATAACTTGGCTATTTCTGAAAGTACAAACCTTTTGGTGACTGCTTTGCGATCGGGGTGAGATTTCAATTTAAAGTAGAAATAATCATTTCCAGCGTTCCACCGCAGTCCAAGCGTTTTAGTGATGCTGGAATCAGAAAGGGTCAAAAATTCTTCATCTAGCAGATAATTTGGGGGTAAATCATTGAGTAAAAGATTGTTATTCGCCGTCCATTTACGTAACGTAAAACCGGCTGAATCAAGCACGTTGGGGAGTTGATACCTGCATAGTAAGCTGGCCGTAATAGTATGGGAGCCAGCCATAACATCATCGACGTACATGAAGTTTCGTAAAATTTCAGCTGCCACGGGGTAATCTTCTTCGGCCTCATTGGCTAACTCTAGCAATGTTCTGATTGCTAAGTATGGGGCGCAGTTGACACCGAATGTCACTGTATTCAACTGGTAATCTTGAAGGGGCTCGTTCGGGGATTTTCGGAAGATAATCCGCTGATATGGGGTCTGAGAGGGTTCTGTAAGAATTTGGCGGTACATCTTTTCGATGTCCGCGTTAAATACGTAGCGAAAAAGTCTCCAGCGAAGAATTAAAATGGTTAAGTCGGCCTGTAATATAGGCCCGACGTGGAGCATATCGTTGAGCCGCTAGATGAGGGGCTAGACGCATTAAACACCACACGTAGCTTGGTGGTAGCACTATCGGGTTTTAGTACTGCGTGGTGTGGCAAGTAGTAGGTTTCAGAGCCGTTGCTCTGGGGGGAAACTTTGTCCATTTGTCCATTTGGCCTAGAGTGGCATACTCGGTGATTACTCGGTCATAATAATTTTTGAGTTCGGGAATTTTTAGCAATCTTGTTTCATTGCGTAAAAATTGAGATATGGCGATGTTTCGGGAATCGCCTACATTAAGGGGGTTGGGGTAGTCGTGCTTAAAGGGGAGTGACACGACAAACCGACCATCAGGGTTTTTATGAGTCGATTTTTTATACAGGTCTTCACAATATATTTCTTCAGGGGTTGAGCGGCGCTTCTTCGGTACTTCTTCCAATTCCCAGAATTTTTGTAGTTGAGTTGATAGGGTGATTTCATTAAAAAATGAATGAATCGTAACACAGTTTTGGGGGGTGTGAATTTTGCCGGTGTGTATCCAGCCGAAAATAGTATTTTGGGCAACCAGGGATTGGTTAGAGTCCCATTGTACGCCGTTTTTAATTATCTTGGGGTAGACATCTCCTCCGAGTAGTAGGTCTACCTCAGTGCAGTTTTGCCTATACTTATCAGCCATTTGTAGGCGTGAGAAGTTCGCATCCTGGAGAGCGGATACTGGGTAATACGGTAGTTGATCTGTTAACTTATTGACGATAAAGGCGTCAATACATATATTGATTGCAGGGTTAATTGGGGACCCTATGCGCACTTGACACATGAGAGTTGATGTTGCCGTTAATGAGTCATTTATGCCACGGACCTCAGCATGAGATGACTGAGTGTTGATGTGGAGTTTTCTTTGAAGTCGCCTCGAAATAAACGACGCTTCAGACGCAGAGTCGACTAAGGCACGAATAGTGCATTTAAAATCATGATTATAAATATCTACTAGGGCGGTGCCCAGTATAATAGAGGGGGTAGTTGCTTGTACCTGGGTTGAGTACGATTGCAGCGTTTTTTCAGCAGCTTCACGAGAAGTAGAGGGGGTTGCATCTTGAGAGGGGTGAATATTAGTTGGGGGCGGAGCCCCGCGGGTAAAGTAGTTACCTCTATGTGATGGAGAAGCAACAGGGGGTATATTCGTGTTGTGCGGGGGGTTATGTGAGCGCATATCAATATCATGGGGGTTAGGGGCAGATATAACGGGAGCAGCTTGGGGTGCTGCAGGGTTCCGTATATTTGAGACTGAATTACGTTCATGGCGGTGCAGCAGCGAATGGTGGCTTTGTCCACAAGCAGTGCACACAAATTTGCTTTTACATTGTCTACGCTCATGGGAGGTAGCGAGACAATTTGTACAAATTTTATGTTTTTTAATTACATTGTATCGATTTTCAAGAGACATGCCAAGAAACACTGAACAAAATCTAACGGGATGTGAGTGGGGACACAAAGGGCATTTTTTATGTTTGTCGATTAACACGCTGGTATTAAAACTGTTAAGTTTTTTCTCATTTGAATTTGGTTTTTTGTAATTCGGAACTTTAGGCGCGTTTGAGACATTCGAGTGTGAAAAGGTTGAGCGGATATCTGCAACTGATTCTAATGTCTGGAACCGAGACGTCAGAAACGCATCCATTTGTTTCCAGGCTGGCAACTCTGTGTTGTGGGGCAAAGAGTGTTCCCACAAATTGAGCGTGGTATCGGGCAGATAGGTGGAACAAATATAAATAAAAATGGGGTCCCAATTCTTGGTGTCGATTCCTAACAGTGTTAAATTCGTAACGCAATCATTAATTGTGCGTTGCAAGCGTCGAATATTGGGCCCAGTCTCTTTAGGAAGGGGGGAAATATTAAATAAACATTTTAATTGCGCGTTCACCAAAACGCGCTTATTTTCGTACCTTTGTACCAAGTGTTGCCATCCCATCTCGAACCCATCGTTCGTTATGGGTCAAGTTTTCAACAGGTCTCTCGCTTCTCCTTGTGTCTTCTTGAGTAAATGGCACATCTTTTCCACCGGGGATAGGCGATTGTTGTTCTTATAGAGGGCCGTGAACATATCACGGAATGTTGGCCATGACTTATAGTCACCGTGGAAAATTTCTGTATCGCAGGGGGGTACTGATATGAGGGAATGTTGAGTTGCCTGTTCCTCTCGAGCAAGATGTCGCTTTGTCTTGTTGCGCAGAGTCTCGATGGATTCATTTATTTTGGCGATCGTTTTGGTATAAACCTCAAAAGTTGAAAAAAAAACGTTTTTCCAAAATGTCGATATCGATGTCATCTTTCACGGGATCAAACTTTTCGATAGCATCGTCGTATAGCGACGCGAAAGCTTCCCATAACCACATAGCTTCTGTTTTCAGGACATCCCACGCGTGAATCGACTGGCCGTCAACCGCGCTCTCATCCATATGAACTGAAAGCTTCGTGATGCGATCAGAGACACGTTCAATGATTTAATTGATGCCATTTTATCCCCAAATGCCCAAGTGGGGTATTTAGTTACCAAGAAAAAGACCGAGATGATCCGCGATATAAAAAGTGATCGATTGTTGAGTATAAACAGTAGGGGGAATCCTCGCAAACAAGATAATAAAAAAAGTGTTCAAATGGTAAAGGGAATCAAATTAATGAATAAAATGAGGAAAAAAAGAAAAAAAAATATTTTTCTTTGGTTTCGCCTCGTTTAAGTGTGCCCAGACTGTTCGGGATGACCCTCGTATACTTGTACCCGTTACTGTTTGGGTGACCCTCGTATACGGTTGCCCGTTATGTTTCGTCAAAAAGAACAAGTGACAGCGAAGAGCATAATTTGTCGACGACAATAAAATTTGTAAATATTTGTTTTTTAAATAAATAAATACAGTTGTGTTTGAAGTCTTGCCCGAAATATATTTTGTATAATAAATTGGTAGTAAATGCCAAATAAAATATTTAACGCCTGATTTACCTTTTTGCGTTTAATTTATTTTATTTATTAAAACAGGGGCTAGTAAATTTCAAATTTTCCTTTTTCTCTAAGTTCTATCAACCCTTTAATATTATTTAATTTAATAGTTTAATTTAATTTAAAAATTAAATTTATTAAAATTATTTATTAAATTTAATTTAAAAATCAAGCACGTTATTAGTTCTCACTTTTCAAATATTTGAACGTCCAAAAAATTTCCAAGATGCACAATATTTGTCCGCTACTGTACTCGCATTTGTTTTCTTATTTTCAACCGCCAAAATTACTTGTATTCCTAATACACAAGCTTGTTATATATTTACATACGTTTGCATAAACGTTTCTGCTTATGCATGTACACATTAATCACTCTTATATTCATGCGTATATCAATGTAGGTCAGTAGAACACCAATTTTTTTGACTATACACTTGCGTATTCTGCTTTAGTAATTTTTTGGGTGGTGACGTCACAAAAGTTATGTCTATAATTTAACAAATATGTGCTCTCAAAATACAAGCAAATGAAGATGTGCGCATACATCCACACATAAGAATATTGTCTTTATTCTTTTTCTCTGCCGGCAGCGAATTTGCGACGGCCAAAGAAACTTCTCTGCTATTTGTATTTATGTATGTATGTATGTAAAGTCTTTTTTCTTCACCAATGTGGGTACAGAAATATGTACATACAAATTTGCTTCTTCAATTTTGCTATTTTAACAACTCGTTGATTTAACCTTGAGCAAATTTGGTGTGTACGTATGTATATATATATATATATGTGCGCATGCCAACAATCATAAGCACATATATGTATGTAAATTTTGCAGTTTCTTATTTTTTTTTGCAGGTGCACAAGAAATCGAAAAATAAGAAACCGTTGGAAATGCAAAAAAACACAAGTACCGCTAATTATGGTCTTTTGCAAATTATCATGCAATTTTAAAAAAGGGGTACAGTCAACGCTGTTTTTCAAAAGGTGTTTTTTGAATATGGGGCCCAGCACGTAATGCCTGGAATTTTCCTGTATGGAAACACGGGTAGGGGTATGGGGTTTTGTTCTCCTTTATACGGAGGAAAACTTTATGTATATATATATATATATGGGGTCCGGAATGGGAATCCGGTGGGGTATTTTCTCCTTATGGAGGAAAGTTATAGGGGTACCGGGTTGTATCCGGCTCGAAGGACCAAAAACTGTGGGGGTTATGAGGGGGATTCATCCACGTAGATGTGGGCGGGGTCGTCCCACAGAGTTGTGGGGAGAGATACTTAGGACTTACCAGTTAGATGTTGTTAATGATGTCCTCTGCCGTTTGTTAATCGGCCACGATGGCGTGGTTGACGGTTACTCAGCGAGATGACCAAGGTGGTTCCGGGCTCCTGAAATGACTGCTCCGTACTCCGTCGAATTAGTTTTGCTGCAGTCCTTGTCCGCAAACTCTCTGATGCTGATAGTATATGTCAGGGATATACTAAATAAACAATCGTTGTTTTAGCACTATAACCACCACAGGAAAGTTTATTTAATTGCTCTATATCTAATACCTATGGTAAAAGGTATTAAAGATTCTGCACAACCGTACAAGCACTTTTATTTAGTTTTTTTTATTTTATAATAAAATAAAATATAATACAAAATACAAACAAGTTCACTGTTTTATCTTGTAATAAGAGTTATTTATTTATTTTAAAGTTATTATTTATTATTTTTAAAATAAATCACATAAATCTTTTGAACCTTTTTGTTTTTGTTTTTAATCAAAATTAACACTTTATTGCGACTTCACCGTCTTAAAATCCCAACGCAACTGAACTGAAATTTAACCGCGCATTCTTTTGCCCTTTTTACTTCTTCTTTTTTCTCTTTGCTCAGAAGAAAAAGGGCAAAAGAGTGTTTACAACGCATTCTGCCTTTTTGCCACGTAACAAAAACGACAGTATAGGATTTGCGGTTAAACACCAGCAGTCACTTAAGTTGATGAATGAACTAACGCTGAAACAGGAGTTGGAGCCGCTATAGCAGCAGGTAATCAAGAAGAAAAAGGAATCTGAGCACTTTTAGTTATTGCAGCTAATATTACCAACATACCTACAATTATTATTTCAAAATTATTTTTTATAAATTCGAAATAAAAAATATAATTTCAACTTCCATAATTTAACATTTAAGCAATTGCTAACAATAAACCAACATCACCAATTCGTTTAGATAAAGCAGTTAATATTCCAGCATTATAAGACTTAACATTTTGAAAATAAATAACTAAACAATGAGATACAAATCCTAAACCATCACAACCTAATAAAATTCTAATTAAATTTGGACTAACAATTAATAATATTATAGAACTTACAAGTATTAATACCAATATAATAAATCAATTAAAATTATAATCATTTCTTATATATTCCTTTCTATAAAAAATAGCTAATAAAAAAATTATTAAAACAAAATATAAAAAAATTAAATTTAATCACTCAAACAATAATGTTATAACAATTCTTATAGATTGTAAAGAGACTACTTTTCACTCAATAAAAATAACTAAATCATTTAAATTTAAAAAAAATCCTAAAAAATAAACTAATAAAACTAATTGAACAAATTGATAAATATTTCATAATTTAAAAAGAATTAATTCTTATCATTGACACCTCAAATCAATATTTTTATTAAACTTTTTAAATATAAATATAGTATACATACTTAAATTTTTAAAATTAATAAATTTAAAGAAAATCAATGTAAATATAAAAGTAAAAATTCACGAATTAATCCTTCCATAAAATAATAACCTGCTAAAAAACTTTTACAATGTTGTCTATAAGCATATAAATATAAAGTATATGCTGCTCTAAAAAAAGATAAAAAAGATAATATTAATTTAAAAATTCAAGATCAACTAATAATTCTATTAATTTAAGAAATTTCACCTTATAAATTTAATGTAGGAGGAGCTGCTATATTAACAGAACTTAATAAAAATCATCATAAAGATAAAAATGTATAAAATTTAATAATCCTTTATTAATAAATAAACTTCGTTTACCCAATCGTTCATAAAAAATATTAGCTAAACAAAATAAACCAGAAGAAATAGTCCATGTCCAATTATTAAAGTATAACATCCACAAATTCCTATATAACTTATAGTTATTAAACCAATTAAAACAATTCCTATATGAGCAACAGAAGAATAAGCAAATAATGATTTTAAATCAGTTTGACGTTAACAGATTAATTAAACTAATAAACCCCCAACTAATCTAATAAATTCCCAATTAAACCCATAAATTGTATAAAACAAAAAATTCGTAATAATCCACAACCACCTAATTTTAATGTAACACCTGCTAAAATGATTAAACCAGAAACAGGAGCTTCTACATGAGTTAATCGGATTTATTCCGCCAGTAGGTATGATAATAGCTTCTACATGAGCTTTAGGTAACCAAAGATGCACTAAAAATATAGGTATTTTTACTAAAAAAAAATATAATTAAAGAAAATAAAGTAAATCATAAATAAATATATAATTATTTATTAACAAAAATTTATTGTAGCAGCAATTTTATACAAGTAAGAAATTCCCACTAATATTGGTAAAGATACCAATAACGTATAAAATAATAAATTACTCCAGCTTGTAACCGTTCAGGTTAATATCTCCATCCTAAAATTAAAAACAAAGTAGGAATTAATCTTCTTTCAAAAAATATATAAAATATAAATAAATTTATTCTACTAAAAGTTAATACTATAATATTATTAATATTTAATAAAAATAAATTAACATAATTATTTAATTTATAAATTAATTCACTTAATATCATAATCTTAATAAAATTAATCCATAAGAAATTATATCACAACCAAATAAATAAGAAATAGATATAAAATAATTTCTATAATTATTTACAAAAATAAATAAAAAACTTAGTATGAATAAAACAACTTTGAACCATTCAATAAATATTACTTATTAAACATAATGGAAATAAAAATAAAGTTCTAATAATTATTTTTAACATTGTAAAATATTGAATTTTTGAAAATAATTATTTCCATGTGTACGAATTATTGAAAAAATTATTCTAAAAAAAAATTCATAATTTATTATTATTAAATAAATAAATAATATCAAAAACAAACTTAATACAAATATTCTAAACTTAATAACATCGATAATAAATGTTTTCGATTTGAAACAAAGGTAAATAATCTTATAATAAATAAAACACTTGATAAAATTAAACTTAAATTTGTTATCATTAGTTTTAATAGTTTAATAAAAGCATTGGTCTTGTAAACCAAAAATAAGATATAATGTTTTAAAACTTCAAGAGAAAAGAATTTCTTTATCACTAATCTCCAAAATTAATATTTTTAATTAAACTATTTCTTGATATTATTCAATGAGTTTTAATATCAATTATAATTATTTTTAATTTTGTATTTATAAATATAAAACATCCTTTAGCAATAGATTAACTTTACTAATTCAAACGACACTAATTTCTTTAACATCAGAATTAATAACTAAAAGATTTTGATTTTCATATATCTTATTTTTAGTACTCCTTGGAGGTATATTAGTTTTATTCATCTATGTAACTTCAATAGCAAGAAATGAAATATTTTCTTTCTCAATCAAATTAATATCTATTTCTATATTATTTTTTTATTACAATTACTATAATAATTATATAAGATAATTTTTTTTAATTCAATATAAAAATTTAGAAATAAAAAGTATTCAAACTATAGATTCATTTATTTAAGAAAATTTATTATCTTTAAAATAAATTATATAATTATTCAACTAATTTATTAACAATTTTATTAATAATTTATTTATTAATTACATTAATTGCTGTAGTAAAAATTACCAAATTATTTAAGAGTCCTTTAAGACCTGTATATAAATAATGAATAAACCATTACGAATTAAACACCCAATTTTACAAATTATCAATAATGCTCTAATTGATTTACCAGCTCCTTTTAATATTTCAGCTGCATGAAACTTCGGTTCATTATTATTTTCATGTTTAATAATCCAAATTATTACTGAATTATTTCTAGCTATATATTATACAGCAGATATTAATTTAGCTTTTAGTAAAGTTAACCATATTTGCCGAGATGTAAACTATGGATGACTATTGCGAACTATACATGCTTATGGTGCATCTTTTTTATTTGTATTTATTTACACGTAGGACGAGGAATATATTTTTGTCATATTTATATAAACCAACTTGAATAGTAGGAGTAATTATCTTATTCTTAGTGATAGAAACAGCATTTATAGGATATGTACTACCATGAGGACAAATATCATTTTGAGGTGCTACAGTTATTACTACCTTATTATCGCTATTCCTTATTTAGGAATTGATTTAGTACAATGAGTATGAGGAGGATTTGCTTTAGATAATGCAACATTAAATCGAATTTTTACATTTCATTTTATTTTACCATTTGTTGTTTAAGCAATAACTTGAATTCATATTGTATTCCTTCATGAAACAGGATCAAATAATCCAATTGGATTAAATTATAATATTGATAAAATACCTTTTCATCCATACTTTACATATAAAGATATTGTAGGATTTATTATCATAATAGTATAATTAATTTTTATTAGTTTTAATTAATCCTTATTTATTAGGAGACCCTGATAATTTTATTCTAGCTAATCCTTTAGTTACTCCAATTTACATTCAACCAGAATGATATTTTTTATTCGCATATGCAATTTTACGTTCAATTCCTAACAAATTAGGAGGAGTAATTGCTTTAACATTATCAGCTGATGTTTTAGCTATTTTACCTTTTTATCATTTAAGAAATTTTCGAGTAATTCAATTTTACCCAATTAATCAAATTATATTTTGAATATAGTAATAACAGTAATTTTATTAACATGAATTGGAGCACGACCAGTAGAAGATCCATACATATATTTAATTTTTAATTAACCGTTTAATAACTAAATGATGGGATAAATTATTAAATTAGTTAATGAGCTTAAATCAGCAAATGTTTTGAAAACATAAGATAGAAATTTTATTTTCTATTAACTTTACTAAAATAAATTAACTAAATTAAATAAATTAAAAAAACTTAATCGTAACAATAAATAATAAATATCATTTTTTCTCAATGCTCTTTGAACAGTTTTTGGGTGAACATGTTTGTTATAGTTATTAGCCATATCATCTGCTAGTTTTGGGGCGCTTATTCTTGAATTTTTCTTCACTTCTCCTACGATGTGGTTAACATCACGATTGGTTAGTTTTATATATTTATATTTGCAACTGAACCATTTTCCTTATATTTTCTAATTATATTTTGAAAACTTGAAAATGGTTAATTTAATACTTTTCCTATTTCTCTATAGCAACACTAATAATAAGGCAAGACTGTTACTAATTAATAACAAGTGCTGGCTTGTAATAAAAGAATTTCACCGAAATATAAAATATAACTGTAATTTGTTTTTAAGAAATGAAAAAGATTTATATTTTTTGCAAGATGTATTTAGACTTTTTTCTGCTGCATTTTGTAGTTATTGTGAGATTTACCGTTATGTTATTAATGAAGTTAATATTTTTTTTATTTATGAAACTAAATAAAACTGCATACTTTAAATATTACTGAAACGTTTACTTTCTCTAAACATACAATTATTGGGGTGTATTTAAACTTTAGCCCCTGACTGTATGTTAAAGTTGTCTGTTTTACATATGATATAATTTTTGCGTTTAAACGTATATGTAAATTACTTCTGTCATAACCTATGAAGTAAATTATCGTTAACAGACTTTTACATATGTATTTAACATAAAAAATGTTTTAAACCGTTTACATATGTACATATGTATTTTGTTATGGAAAGTCTGACAAGTCATATGTAAAAAACATTTCGTCTAAAGGCAGCTTTAGTTGTTAAGAAAAATTTACTTACAGCTTCATATACCTTTTTATTTATTTTTTTATGAATTCATTTTTGCAAATTTTCTTAATAGTGCTTTTTTATCTGTTACTTTAATTAATTCACTCTTAGTGGAGTCAAGGTTGTGACCTATAAGAGGTCACTATTCGATGCCTATGCAAGTTTTTTTTTTATAAATTTTTGGGCAATCAACTTATTATCATCTGGGAAAAAGTTACGAAATCAATACTTTTATAAGCAATTTCATGAACTATTGCTCACAAAACCATTGGCTCTTCTTGGGTGGCATAAATAACTCGCCCTCCCTTATAGTTCGAGTCTCTTCGAATAATTGTGAAAAATAACTCTTTCTTGTAAATTACAAGCAAGATCACATTGCAAGTAAGTAACTTTTAAGTTGCTTAAAATTTTTAATTTATGTTTTGTTCCTAATAAGCCTCATTATTTGTATTAAGATTAATCATTTGTGGTACATCCAATAGTTTGGTTTCGTTTTCCGGTATTACATTAAAGTTAGGGATTACAATATTCTTCTTAAAAAATAATCATGTATTTGAATTCCACATTTTTCAGTTCTCACAAAATAACTTCCATCCAAAGAATATGTGGAATTGTTACAAAAATTCGTTAAATTATGTTTAACATTAATCAATACTAAATTTCCGACATTTTTCTTTTATACAACAGTTCCAACGAAGTTTCTTCTGGAACAGTTTCTATAATTATTTTTGATTAGGATTTCAATGCTATCATTTGGTCGTAACATTTTTGGTAAAAAATTTTCTTCATTTATAATAAAAGTTGTATTTTCTATATTAACAATTCTTGTTTCTTATTGGGAAAAGGCATAATATAATTAGTTATCTACATCTTGTTTAAGAATTCCGGAACCGATATTACAAATATAATTACATCGTTTGACAATGAGCCAATGTTAAATTGTAAGTTTCTTAATTTGGAACTATCAATATTATACAAATCAATTTCATCATTAGTAAGTACAAATCTACTCAATACGTTATATCTTGCCATCAAGATGTTTTCTTGTATTCTCTCAATTCTATCCTTGAGTTGGTTAATTATCAGCTAGTAACTATTATATTTTATGACTGGTATGGTTTTTATAATATCTTTTGACATGCTGGTGTTAAACAAAGCTTATTTGCTTGCAATAGCAAATAGATATTTTGCATAATTTTTTGTATGTCCGTATTAATCTTTATCTGTTTACCTAAGTTTCCTATTACCCGCTGCTATTTCATGTCAATTTTTACAAAGTGAGTATCAATCATTTCTCTGTCCTCATTATCCATATTTGCGAATAGCCATTTTATGAATCTTCTCCCAAAATTTAGTAAACCTTATTTGTTTCTAATATGAATTACTATTGTTGATATTAAATATTGTGTCTCTATTATTTTATCCCGCAGACTCAATGACATTTCATCCTGTTTTTTTTTTTTTTTTTTTTTTTTTTTGAAATTTATTGAAACTTCTATTTTGATCTTTTGAATGGTCGCCCTAATATCTTCTAAATCATCACGTGCCCTGCTTCCGATTCAATCTTTGTATTTTCCACTGTGGCCACTGCGGTTGATATTATCAAAAGGAAAAGAGCAGACCAGATCATTTAAAAAGAGGACATATACAAATATTGCATGAAAACAACTCTGGTTTATTTTCTTTTCATCTAAAATTTTTTTTAAGGTCGTTTTATCTGTGCGATGTCAATGCGTTTCATCCTAACAGGACTATATTTATTATAAGTTTTAGCAGTTTTATGTCTTTGTCCCTGTATATTCTTTATATACAAACTATCAGGCTTATAATTTGGTACGGGTTCCCTCTTTAGATTAATTCGTTTAATAGCTTTTTGCTTTCTTGCGCTCATTTGCAAGGCAATTTTTGAAAAATCTAAGTCCGAACGGTTAATAAAATCCATAGGCCTAATTCCTTAAGTGAATTATAATAATATCCTATTGCTCTAAAGACCAACTTCTTTGTATTCATATTCTCGTTGCTTCTTTTAATCACTCTAATATGTTCAAAAAGCGTAGAGTGTAATCTTTCGACATCTAAATTTCCTGTGTGTGAATTTGGTGTGGTAAAGTGGGCATTAATGTTCCTCTCTGAACAAAATAATTTTATATATGCGCTGTTAAAATCGTTATCCAAAATCAAGGTTTCGGGCTTTCCCAAATAAGAAATTCTCTCATCTAATTTAGTTTTAACTGTGCTCATATTTTTATCGCTCAATGGTAGTCAAAAAGCAATTTTTGTGGATATGAAATATGTCTGCATGCACAATCTGGTTTGGCCTATTGGGTGTCTCGGTGAAGTTAAAAAGCTTTCTGAAGGGATTTCCCTCGTACTTATTTTCGGCACATACCTGACGATTATTTATATATTTAACTAAATTCGGATAAAAATTCTTAAGCCTCAATTCTTAAAAATTTTCAACTACCCCTTTATGATTTGTTTCGATATGCTTATTTTCGATCACATGCAACAAACTTTCCACGTTTTCAATGTCCACTGCCAATTTTGGGCATTTTACAAATTTTAAATTGTTATCATTTGAAAAAAGTTGGATTAGTTTATTTTGGATAACACTATAATCCGAATAGCCTAATTGGGAATAAATTCCCACTGTACCTTTATTCAATTCTCTCCTAAAAATGTCATTTAAAGGATGATCATTTGACAGATCATTCCTCTCGATGTAAATTATTTTATATTTATTAAACAATGTTTCTGTTTCCTTCTTTTTATGATTCAAAATTCTTATTTGCTTTCTATACTTATTACCAACTGTCTCTGACAGAGTTTTTTTAATTTTCTACGGTTTGAAATCCGTCCAAAAAACATGGAATCGCCCAAGCTGGTAGCCGTACCCGTGTCCACCAGGCATCTGGCACGAAGGAACCCGAACGTTAGCGTTACTATTGGTGATGTCCAGCCTGAGGCTGTTAAGGAAAATTTTCCATGGGCATGGGTGCTTGGTGTTGCACACGCCTATTTTCTAATGGATTCTGATGAAAATTTTCGCTACATCGATTTGCGTTTCTATTCAAATTTGAACTTGAATCATTAACGTTTCTCTTAGAATTTGGCTGATTAAGCCTTGGCTAAGACTGATTAAAATTTGAGTTGTAATTTCGATTGTTTTAATTTGGGTTGATAGTTCGGCCTACATTTTCCCTTTTACAATTTTGTTGGTAACTGTAATTTCTTTTATAGTGTTTCGTCGATAAAATTGCCTCGCTCATGAGGTTATTCTTGAAATATCATTTTGAAGCAACAATGCTTTTATATTTAAACTCAAGTAATTTATATAAATATCGTATATTAATTTAACATTATTTGTAGGCGCGAAGTTAGCATCCTTCACTACTTCTTAACTGTATTTCGTATTCATTTTTTTCAAGCATTGTTCCAACTTATAATGCAATTCTTCAATATTATTGATATTTAAATTCATGGCTTCTTCCCTAATGATAAAATAAGATTCCTTAACCCCAAAATCCTGTCATAATTTATTTAGAACATTTGTCTATGTGGGGTCTGTTAAGGTTTCCACAGCGTTCAAAGTTCGACTCTAAATTTTATTGGCTAAAATTGTTTGCACGATCGATTTATTGGCGTCTTCAGTCAATTATAATACCATTGTCACATCCCTAAGGTAATTTTACAGAGAATATTTAGATTCTACATCAAAGACAGGCAAGCTTCTTGCCTCTCGCAAGCAGTCAGTAAGGCCTAATTGTGCCATAATAATTATATATTTTCTTGTAAACTCAAAAATAAAATTTTTGCATAAAAAAATTTCTTAATTCATTTTAATTTCAAACATAAACTACAAAAAATAAAAATAAAATCTTCTCTTTTGTTTCTTATTGAACATTCATTAAGATGTTTAAAATTTCTTAACAGTATTCACAAAACAAATTCTTACTTTTGTTATTTTATCCGCTGACGAACTCCAATTCCAAAATCCTGTTTTAGTTGTTGTAGCCTTTCTTCAGTTGCTTAATATCAGGTAATAGTTGAGGGCTTACAATATACATATGTAGTTGATTGGCTGTTGTGTTGTAGCAGAAAAAAAAATTTATCTTTTCTTCTCAGCTTTATTGGTGCTGCAGTGATACTTGTTGGTTGTATTTTGGTTGCTAGGCTTTCTTCAAGTTTTTTTTTATTGTTCTGCTACTAAATTTTTTATTTTGAGTATTTTTGTTAAAATTTATTTGAATTGAGTTTTTGTTTTGTATTTTTAAAATAATTCGGCTAAGACTGATTAAAATTTGAGTTGTAATTTCGATTGTTTTAATTTGGGTTGATAGTTCGGCCTACATTTTCCCTTTTACAATTTTGTTGGTAACTGTAATTTCTTTTATAGTGTTTCGTCGATAAAATTGCCTCGCTCATGAGGTTATTCTTGAAATATCATTTTGAAGCAACAATGCTTTTATATTTAAACTCAAGTAATTTATATAAATATCGTATATTAATTTAACATTATTTGTAGGCGCGAAGTTAGCATCCTTCACTACTTCTTAACTGTATTTCGTATTCATTTTTTTCAAGCATTGTTCCAACTTATAATGCAATTCTTCAATATTATTGATATTTAAATTCATGGCTTCTTCCCTAATGATAAAATAAGATTCCTTAACCCCAAAATCCTGTCATAATTTATTTAGAACATTTGTCTATGTGGGGTCTGTTAAGGTTTCCACAGCGTTCAAAGTTCGACTCTAAATTTTATTGGCTAAAATTGTTTGCACGATCGATTTATTGGCGTCTTCAGTCAATTATAATACCATTGTCACATCCCTAAGGTAATTTTACAGAGAATATTTAGATTCTACATCAAAGACAGGCAAGCTTCTTGCCTCTCGCAAGCAGTCAGTAAGGCCTAATTGTGCCATAATAATTATATATTTTCTTGTAAACTCAAAAATAAAATTTTTGCATAAAAAAATTTCTTAATTCATTTTAATTTCAAACATAAACTACAAAAAATAAAAATAAAATCTTCTCTTTTGTTTCTTATTGAACATTCATTAAGATGTTTAAAATTTCTTAACAGTATTCACAACACAAATTCTTACTTTTGTTATTTTATCCGCTGACGAACTCCAATTCCAAAATCCTGTTTTAGTTGTTGTAGCCTTTCTTCAGTTGCTTAATATCAGGTAATAGTTGAGGGCTTACAATATACATATGTAGTTGATTGGCTGTTGTGTTGTAGCAGAAAAAAAAATTTATCTTTTCTTCTCAGCTTTATTGGTGCTGCAGTGATACTTGTTGGTTGTATTTTGGTTGCTAGGCTTTCTTCAAGTTTTTTTTTATTGTTCTGCTACTAAATTTTTTATTTTGAGTATTTTTGTTAAAATTTATTTGAATTGAGTTTTTGTTTTGTATTTTTAAAATAATTCGGGATTTATTTTTTTGGGTTTAAACTGTTTTTTAACTTTTAAAATAATTCAGTTACTTTTTATGAATAACACTGTTAGTCTTTATAATAGATTTATTTTATTTTTATTAGCGTGAACCTATTTTTTCAAGTATAAATAAAAAAGATTTATTTCTAAAGGATTTTTAATTATATTTATTTCGCGTACTTTAATCAACCACTTTCATTTAATGCTTAACTATAACTGACTTTTATTTTTCCTCTTAAAATATTTTTAGCTTAGACTTAGTATATTTGCATGAGCAGCACAACGATCATTAATGATGAAATATCTTTAATTTTGCATCTTAAAATATTTTTATCTTAGACTTATGAACTATTTCTGCATGATCAGCACAACGATCACTGATGATGAAATTCCATTGATCGTTAGACTATCAGCAGATGTGCAGAAAACGAAATCAATACTTTTATAATCATTTTCATGAATCTTTGTTTACAAAACCATTGGCTCTTCTTGGGTGGCATTTATGATGGTAGCATTAATGATGAAATTTCTTTAATTTTTTCCTCTTAAAATATTTTTATCTTAGACTTATGAACTATTTCTGCATAATCAGCACAACGATCATTGATGATGAAATTCCATTGATCGTTAGACTATCAGCAGATGTGCAGAAAACGAAATCAATACTTTTATAAACATTTTCATGAATCTTTGTTTACAAAACCATTGGCTCTTCTTGGGTGGCATATATAACTCGCTTACAAACAACACGCATACATATGTATAATTCATATGATGCTTGCTTGTGTATGCATGTACATTCTCCATTTGAGTAGTTTAAACTTTTTGTTGTGAGTTTGCATAGAAAAAAATTATTTTAAAACAATAATAAGAGTTAAGAGGCTTGTCTTCAAACGCTACGTCTTTTAGTCGTCATAAAATAAATAAGATAATGGTAAAAAAATGTCATCAATTATCAAATACAGTGTTATTTATAAGGTTAGTTTAAACAGCTGATATAGTTATGGTTATGGCTCGTCCAATATCCATTGGACAAATTACCATATAGTTTTTTCATATTTTTATTATTTTATTGTTGTTACATATTTTTATATTAATATTTTTTTTACCTATTATTAAATGAATTTGAATTGAATACAATATTGTTATAATTAGTTTCCAGCGATTTTTATATTCAATGAATTTGTTATCACTAAGCTACAACTCAAAAATGAAATAAAATGTGTTGTAGCCTTCACGGCATTAAAATGAAAACAAATAAAATCACTCTTGTTACAAGTGCAAACTGGTAAGCATCTCTTGCTTTTATTGATATATTTTACTGGCTTGAAACTAATTCCTTTGGATATTTCTTTTTTTATCTCTTTAATTCTCTCGTCCTTATAATTTCTCATTTCTTGAGAAATTATAAGCAAAAAAGTATTTATTAATTGGATAATAAATCCTTCAAAACAACCCTAATTTTATTCATGGTCCTTCAACTGTGAACTGGAAACCTATTCAGGATTAATCCACTAAGTAATCACGGAAAAGCTTGGAAATAAGTATAAAAGCAAGTACTATCTACAAACTTAAAACATAAATTAAGAAATGGCAATGTAAGTACAAATTTTTGAACACATACTTATATATCTAAACATACAAAAATCCCTTAAAAACAACTAAATTAAATTTAAAAGTTCCAACTTAAAAGAAAAAAAAAGTGTCTCTAACTTAAAAGAAAAATTTAAAAAGTGCCCAAAAAGTAATACAATGAAAAAATTTCTAAAACCTTAAAGCTCTTAAAAAAAAATTTTCTCATGTCAAAGCGCCAATATACCTATTAAATATAAAAATTAACAAGTGCCTATACTGATAACTAAAAGTTGCTAAGCCCCAAAGAAATAGCCAAAATAAAAAAAGAATTCTTAAAGAAAATCTAAATTAAAAGTTAAAAAAAATAAATAAAAATTGTTAACTACAAAGAAAATAAATCCCATACATACAAAATTAAAAAGTGTAAATTGCCAAAGGTGAAAAATTAAAAATGCATAAATAGAGAATTATTAGTTGCCAAATTTCTAGTTATTTACCTAAAATTGCAAAAAGTGAAAAAAAACCAAAAAGCCAATAAGAAAATCCTTGAAAACTGTTACATATTCAAGTTCAGTGACCCCTTTAATCTCTATGCAAAAAAATCTAAGTAATAAAGAGAGTGTTAAAATTTGTCAAAAACTACCACAATTCTTATATAAATACAGCAAATAAAAGCAAAGCATATACATTGTATATACACACATACTCTTAATAGTGATGATCATCTATTTAATTGTTCTCTTGTGAAACAAAAAGAAACAAACAAACAAAAACCGCACAGTGAGTTGTGTTTATAAAAAAATTGCCTCAAAATAAAAATTATGTATTAGTTCAACAATTTAAAATCAATTTAAATAAATTTAAATTTCTTGTGCTCTTAACAAAAAACTACAAACAAATATTTAAAAAAAAAGCAACAGTACAGTGTGTTTGCAAAAAAAAAAAAAAAAAAAAAAATTCTTAAAAAATTGTTATAATAAAAATTAAAGTTTGAACAAAAGGAAATATTTAAGAGAGAACAGTTCAGTAACTTTCAACGTTTTACAAAAAAAAAATCCTGCTTTTGTCATCGAATGTGTTCGGTTACTGTTCTGCGCCGACTACGCAAACAGATACGCATGCAGTACAGCATTAAAGAGAAAATACACGCATGGAAAATATGATTTAAAGTTATTAAACAAAATTTTTCTCTTTGAAATTGGCAATTTGGTTTTGTATTTAAAATTCTTATTTATGCACTTTTAGCACAGTGGTCATTACTGGTGTAAAAACTTGAAAAACTAAATTGTTTGAATAATTCCTTGAATTAATTTTACCTGTGTTTTGGCAATTTATGATCACTTTAAAATATAAAAAATAATTTATACTTTATAAAGAAAAAAAATTATTTGGCAATTTCTTTGTTCAAATTTCTAGAACTCTTTTTATAATCAAATGGGCAAATATTAAACTATTTTTAGTTTAATATTAATAACATCTAACATTTACAGTGGCAACATAAATATATTATTTTAAATCAAATTTTACACAAAGTAAAACAATTTTATTAACATTTTATATTATATAACCAATTTCAAATTTGAATATATTTTGTCCGCAATTTTCGTTGGAAATTATTACGTTGATTTTCGTAAAAATTTATTGGAAGAAATTAAAATTTTAAAATTTAAATAAATATTAAAGTGTCTGCTGAAATTTCTATTTCGCGATTTGATATTTTATTTTTCATCATTTACGCAATTTTTAAAAAATATTGAAAATTCATAGATACATGCGTTAAAATTCAATTACTTCGAAAGGGTAGCATTTTAACAAACGAAGTGAAATAGTTTGTAAATTATTATTGAAAAATACGAACTAAGAAGTATTTTTCTAAAATCCAATTTTCAAAGGATTTTTATAAAAATTGAAAAAAGAATTCTCAGAAATCCGAATTACACAGGATTTTTTCCATATTTTTATGTGAACAGACACGAATTACAAAGTGTTAGGAATCCCAGTTTTAACAGATTCATTTTACGTTTTATAGAAACTAAACTATTCAAAACTATTATTAAACTATCAATTTATTTTGATAATTGCGTTATCGAATTATAGAAGCAAAAATTATCTTTTTTCTCTGAAATTATACTGACAAACAAACAGGACAACAATGTCAGTCAGTAGTATAGATGTAGGGATACTGGCTCAAGGTATTTTTTAAGAGAAAATTTTGAAGAAAACTATGTAGGGATACTGGCTCAAGGTATTTTTTAAGAGAAAATTTTGAAGAAAACTATGTAGGGATACTGGCTCAAGGTATTTTTTAAGAGAGGATTTTGCAGAGACAGTTATTTTTTTTAAGAGAGGATTTTAAAGAGGCAGTTATTTTTTAAGAGAGAATTTTAAAGAGGCAGTTATTTTTTAAGAGAGGATTTTAAAGAGACTGAAAAATGGAGAGACGGAAATGAAATTGTATTTAAGTAAGTTTTTTTTCAAATGATCTTATAATCAAGTTGCATAATCAAATTTTACATGTAATAAGAAAAAAAATTTTTTATAATAGAGTAATAAATTCATCCAAGTAATGGCTTAAATGTGAAGTGCTAGATGATGTGTGTTGACATATTGATAAGTATGAGAATGTGATTAAGGTTTAGTGCAATGTACGATCACAAGTATATAGCAGGAATAGAGAAGCCGAACACAGCAGGTGTGCTGAGAGACACTCATGTCGATACATGTAAAAAATGCTAACAAGTGTAGTTATAGTTTACACATTAGGAAATATAAACAATCTAGGAGAAGGTCACTGAGTTTTGATTTTTGGTTTTCATTAAGCAGAAGCGATATGTGATAAGAATGTTTGAGAAGAATTTTGATTTACATAATTTTGTATTTGTAAAATGTTCTGTTATGTATTATGGTCAATATGTTGATAAGGAATCTTTAGGTTTTGGGTTAGGTGCAATGGTGTCTTTTACCAATGCTATGATTGATCTTATAATCAAGTTGCATAATCAAATTTTATTTTAGAAAATTCTAGTGTTCAAAAATTTGCTTTTTCGTAAAAAAATTAATTCGTGTTTAGTCGTTGTACTATTCTTGAGTGAAAAGGTTGTTTTGCTGAAAAACTAAAATTAAAAAAAAATATATATATATATATATATATATATATATATATATATATATATATATATATTTAAAAATGGAAAAAAGCAAGATCAACAATTTATGTTCAAGTCCCATTGTAATTTCGTTAGCTGCTATACAAACACAACTATCAATAAGCCCTTTCTCCTTCGAAGTTGAGGAAGGAGATATATATATATATCGATGGGCTCAATATTGACTACTAGTGATAGCAGCGAGGAAGGTTTAGATATTCCCAACAATCAGCTGGGATATCATATGAACTACTTTGATGATGAAGTCTTCGAATTTTTATATGATGACGAAGGAGATGATTTAATGTTAGCTGTGAAAGACTACTGGCTTGACGAAGAGGGGGGAAATGTATTGCTAAATATAAAGGAATAGCAGTTTGAAGATAATGTTTTAAGTTTCGATTAATATATTATAATTATATAAAAATATTAATAAATATAAAATAAAATTAAAAATATTTGTTTTTTTATTTTTTATTTTTGTTTTTTTTTTACTTTTATTAAACAAAACTGGGGCTATTTAATGATTGTTTTCTTTTAGTATGCAGAATTATCACGTTGTTGTTTTAGTGGTTATTTATTTATTGATTTTGTTATTATTATCTTATTGTTTTCTTTTAGTATGCAGAATTATCACGTTGTTGTTTTAGTGGTTATTTATTTATTGATTTTGTTATTATTATTGTCTTATTGTTTTCTTTTAGTATGCAGAATTATCAGGTTGTTGTTTTAGTGGTTATTTACTTATTGATTTCATTATAATTAACTTTTATATAAATTCGGTAAAAATTCAAAAAATTTTGACAGTTTATTATAAATTATACAACGATGAACAGCAACACGGAATTAATTACAACTTTTAACAAGTTAAACGTAAGACAGAGGCTAAGTATCAAGGATATGATAGATTTAGAAGACTATCATATAACTGGAGCAGCACGAATAACAACAAAATATGGAGAATCTATTGTGCTAGAGTTGGGAACGAGTATATTTTACCTTCCTAAGAGGTACAATTCGTTGAGCGACAAAGATGTTGAACTCTTATCTACGGGCGCTTACATGATAACAAAATTTCCTTTGAACGATGACAGGCATAGCTCTCTCTGCAGGCTGGAGTTAAAACCAGTTCCTCCAATGAGAGACTATTATCCTTTTAATACATTTAAATGAAAATTATTTAAATAAAGCAAATCATTATTATAACAAAAAGAAAAAAAAACTGTTTTGTTTTTCATTTACAATTTAATTGAATTCAGGCTATGATGAATACTATTGAAGACTTTCTAGAGAAATTTGGAAGTGAAATTTTCAAAGAACATTTAGAAGAAATACAAGTGTTTAAAAATAAATATGTAGATTATAGTGATTATAATGTAGCTTGCGAACACGATACTTCAAACGGAGATGTTGTTGGCATGTGTGGATGTTATTTCTTTCATAAAAGAAAACTAAAAGTGATGAAAATTATCGAGCAGTATAAAAAATTATTCAACCTATTGTCATCAAGATCCGAAAATCAAAAAGAAGAGTAATAAAGATGAAGTTACTGTACTTTGAAATTTTATAATTAAATAAACAACACACTTTTATATTTAAAAACAAAAAAAATTTTTATTTTTCGTTATTCATATTTGTACATATGTGTACATTAAAATTATTGTAATAAGATTAGTTTAGTTCTTTTATACTTATTATTAGTAAGGCATAAGAGTTAGAAGTCTTCTTTAAAAGGCGAGTTTTGAAATGAAAAAGTCAACAGTTTACAACTAACCTTCAAAGAGAATGAATAAAATAATAAAAAATGCTCTGCAGTGTAGTCAGGAACGTCAACCGCAAATATATGACGTTGTGTTTGAGATGGAGTACTTCCTCAACTTAAAATTAAAAGTTTCCTGCGGTTTTTCAACTCTCCATGGATTTAAGCCGATGATATGGTTCCATTATAAGAACAAGCATTTTATTGGATTCGGACAAGAAGAATGGCAACACCTAATGTGTTATAAGGACTATATTACCAGCACGCTTTCTCAGCGTGAATTTTTATCTTCAATTAATCTAATTGAAAATACAAGCGAGGAGAACACTGAGTACACATTCAAATATAAAAGGAATGTATGCTACTTAGTAATCCAGCAAGGAAAATTTAAAATAAAAATTAGTCCTGAAACATGGAAATCGATAATAAGGATAGGAGTTTTTTTAACAACGATACTCTGTTGGAATGGAATTCTAAGGAAGCAAATACTATATTTTTATTATAACTATTACATACCAACATGCTCGAAGCTAAAAAAGACTCAAATCCTCTTAAGTGATATCAATGGATTAAATGAAAGAGATATCGAAATAGATTTAATACGCCTCTGTTATGAGATTGGGAAAAAAATGCAAAGAAAAATAATAACCGATGTAAAAATTCATAGATTATATTTAAGGATGGAAAATAAATAAAAAATAAAATTGTATAAACAAATTATGTGTATGTGTTTTTTTATTTCTTTACTTTAAAATGAAGTAGAAACTGCAAACATAAGTGACCACAATTAAAGGAATTACTTTTCTGATATCTTTTATAGTTATATTTTATATTATATCCTAAATATCTTAAAACTTCTAGAGGTGGTTGAAGATTTCCAAAACTGTCGAAATATTCCACATAATCATTATCTTTATAATAGGCTACCCAATGTGTACCATCTCCTCTATGAGAGTCTAAATTGATTATTCCGCATTCAGTTTGCCGTGGAGTTTTAGGGAGTGTATCTCTCATATAAACTCCCCTAAAACAAGGAATATACTTTTTTCCAAACATTTTCAAATCCACTTCGGTAAGAGGTCTATTAGGTAGCTGCTGTATTAGTTTTTTGATGCTTTCCTTTTATTATAAAATATTCCATATCCCTTCTTATAAGGTTTGAGATAGAGACCTTTTCCCATTGCTATTGCCTCTAATGTTCTATTATGACGCTTATTCTCCTCGAACTGCTGCTTAGCATTGCTAGCTGTAGTAATAGCCTTAGCAATCGACGAGCCACCAGAAGCTAAAGCACCCAATGCTCCAAGTGCTGTAAGTATAGGTACAAGCGGTAGAAAGCCCCCAATTTTAGGAACGGTAATAACTCTTGGAATTTTCACTTCTGATTTTTTGCTAAGAAATGATTCATCAATAATTTTTTTTGCAGTTTTTATTGCCTTTTTGACATTTGTTGGTTTTTCTTTCCTTAAGACCAAAGTTGCTGATTTAATTGCATTGCGAAAAAGGTTTCGTTTGCAAGTTTTTTTAAGATTATTCACTTTAACCCCTTAACCAAATTTAACTTTAGACTTCATTGCGTTAGTAACAAGGTATGCATTTAGTTTTTCACCAAGTGTTCTATCTTTAGCTTTTACTCTCTTCCAAGCTTTATCAGCTAGTTCTCTATCAGCTTGATGTCGTTTATTAATATCAGAGTTCTGTGAATAAGCGACATCATGAATTTTACAAGCAGCATCCAAGGGATTGATTCCTTTATCTCCCCTTTGGATACGTTTATCTAATTTCGTTCCAGGTCCGCAAAATTGATAACCAGGTAGGTGAACCTCAACTGGTAGCGAATTAATTAGCTTATTTAGTAGTCCTTCTCCACTAACTATCTGTTTGCCAATAACATTTTTCTTTGTGTACACCTTCATTTATAACATATAGTTTCTGAAAATATGTACGTACGTAGTAATTAATATAAAGAAAAAGATGTTCACTTGCTTTAACTTTTCATTTGCAAAGATGCGTTTGATTAAACAACATTCAAATATTGTAGTGAGAAATGTAGATTTCAGTGAAAAAAATAATGTAACTAAACATAGTTGCCTTTTACCAAACTCTATAAGAGCATTAATAGTGGGACCGTCCAATTGCGGAAAAACTAACGTTATGCTTAGTTTGATTGAAAGCCCTAATGGATTGAAATTCAGAAATATTTACCTTTATTCTAAATCTCTACATCAACCCAAATATCAGTATCTACGAAAACTAATATCTTCGGTAAGGGGTATGGGTATATATACATTTTCAGAAAACGAAGATGTTTTACCACCTAATGATGCTAAAGTAAACTCTGTAATGATATTTGATGATGTTGCTTGTGAAAAGCAAAACAATATCAGATCATACTATTGCATGGGGAGACATAAAGATATCGATGCGTTTTATTTATGTCAAACATATACACATATTCCAAAACATTTAGTACGTGATAATGCAAACTTAATTATAGTGTTTAAGCCAGATGAACTAAACCTTAAACATATATATAAAGATAATGTTGGAATTGACATGAGCTTCGAAATGTTTCAAAACATATGTAAAGAATGTTGGAGGGATAAATATGGATTTCTTGTAATAATCAAAGATGATGAAATAAGTAACGGACGTTATAGAAAAGGTTTCGATATATTCATTCAAGCTTAGTCATAGTTGATTGTTAAACTGCTTCAGACGTATAAGAATTTATGTTTATTTGTTTATCACACATTAAGAGCTAGTTTACTGTTAATATAAACTGTTTACCTGTTTAAAGAAGCTGTTTATCTGTTCAAAGAAGCTGTTTAGCTGTTTAAAGAAGCTGTTGAGCTGTTCAAAGAAGCTATTAAGCTATTTTATATATCATAAACTTTTTTAATAATAAAGTCTCTTACACAATAACATGGAGGAAAATGTTTTAAAAGAGTTGGTAAAATCCAGAAAAATTTTGAAACAGAAATTTGAAGCTGTTAAGCGCGGTGAAGCAGAAACAATAAACAAGTTAGAAAATACATTTAAACCTCTAACAGAACCGTTAAAAAAATTAGTCAAGTTATCTAGCGAAAGAACATTTAAACCAAACGAGGTTACAAGTCTAAAAACTACGTTTAAACATGATAATATAACTAAGAACAGTGATAATGATATTATGACTAGCACCCCGAAGAAAAAAGAATATTTGGATTGGTCCTCAAAATCAAGTGGCGTAAAAGAAGAAGATGTTGACTTAGATAATGAATCCTTTTATTCACAATCTGATGATTGGCAATTTGATTTAACAGACCTATATAAAAACAAAAAGCTTGATACAATATTTGGACCTTACAAAAATCAAAATGGTGACTGGAAATTTGGAAATTCGGATCTAAAGATAAGTGATGAAAAAATAACGATAGGAAATAAATCTTGGGCGTTAACTCCTGGTCTATACTCATTACTCTTTCATAAAAGGCCAGAGCACTATGACTCATCAGAATTAAATATATATAAACGAATTTTGATGGATACAAGTGCACACAGAAGAAACTTTGATCCTAATAATCAACTAAAAGGAAATAGAGGTTATAAATATAAGGAAATAATTAATAAGCTATTTGCTACTACTCACATTGGTGAAGGTTTAATGAAAGTAAACCTTAATAAACCAAACTATGTATACTGGGATGATCCTAATGAAATAGTAGACCGGTTAAAGCTGTTGGTGGCATCACAACAAGCTGGTAACAAAAACCATTCTAATGAGATAATATCAATAATTGAGGAACTAAGGGAATCAAACATAATTGAGTAGTTGTAGTAATAATAAGAATGACTGTTGATAAATTTAGCCATTACTTCAAAAAGCATAGTAGTGACTTGAAAACTAAAAATCTTTTAAAAAAATTTAGTTTTATCCTCGATGGGAGCAATATAAACGTAGAAAATAGAAGAATTATAAATATAGCCTCACCGTTGAACGAATTTGATGCTGTTAATAAAACTTATATGAGTTTAGAAATCAAGCGTATACAAGAAGATTTGAAAAATTATATAAGCGAAGCATTGATATATTCAAACACAAACTTTATAAACAAGTTCGAAGAAAGAATTAATAAAATTGAACAATACATTTCCAATAATAATGAAACGGAAAAACTTAAAGAGGAGTATGATTCCCAGTTGAATATAATTAAGAATAACATAAAATTATTACAAGATTCGTTGACAAAGGATATTGATAATGATGTTAAAATCATTGAAAAAGCTGTAAATGATCAGATATACAGTGCAAATAAAGACTTTATAAACAGTATCGAAGAGAGATTTAATAAGATTGAGGATTATATTTTAAAGTGGATTAATAACAACTCTATTAAAGTGGATGTTGTAAAAAAAACAAAAGCTGGAACCACCACCTCAAATTAAATTATCATAATATAAGCAAGCATATTTAATATTCAAAAGTAACACAACGCACATGTACTCTATACAGACATGAATACTGATAAGAAAGAAATAATTAATGAACTACATTCACGAGCGCGGAAAAAGTTCTTACGACGTCGAGTTATAATGAAGGGAATAGACGATCTCTGGCAAGCTGATTTGGTAGAAATGGGGAATTATTCATCTAAAAAAAATGGATTTAAATATATGCTAACAGTCATTGATACATTTTCAAAATATGCTTGGGCCGAATCACTCAAGTCAAAAACTGCAGCAGAAGTTTGCAAGGCATTTCACAAAATATTTCGTATGGGGCGTATACCTAGGAATTTACAGACAGATGATGGCAAAGAATTTTTTAATAAGGAGTTTGAAGCATTAATGAGAAAACATTCAATAAATCATTACTCTACATATAGTGTTATGAAAGCTTCAATTGTTGAACGCTTCAATAGGACATTGAAAGAAATGATGTGGAAAGAGTTTAGTAACAATGGGTCTTATAGATGGATTAGCATTTATAAAGGTTTAATTAATCAATATAATAAAAAAATACACGGAACGATCAAAATGGCTCCTATTCAAGTAACTCATGAACATGAAAAACATTTACTGAATACTGTATACAATCATTTAAAACTATTTAAAGCTTCACGGTTTAAGGTTGGAGACTATGTACGTATTAGTAAATATAAGCACGTCTTTGAAAAGGGGTATACACCAAATTGGACAACAGAAATATTTAAAATAAGATCGGTACAAAATACTTACCCAGTCACATTTATACTCGAAGACTATGAAGGAAATGAAATAAAAGGTGAATTTTACAAGGAGGAGTTACTACGCACTCGTTTTCCTAATACATACTTAGTTGAAAAAGTATTAAAAACTAAGGGTGATAAAGCATATGTAAAATGGTTGGGATTTCCAAGTCAGCATAATTCTTGGATAAGTAAAAATGAAATATTGTAAAACTAGCAATAAGTTAAAATAAATGCATATATTAAATAAAAACAAACTGCAAATAGCGTTTTTTATTTATTTACATTCAATCATTCGTTATGTCAATAACATTAGCACTGAGCGGGAATTCTTCAATTTTAACGGCAAATTTCTTTCCACCAATAGAGTTAGCGGGAGGTTATGAATGTTCTCTAATTGATTTTCATTCATATAATTCGATTCCCAATGTAGACTATGATAATAATCTTTTCCATATTGGAGATCAAATAATTGAAATTCCTATAGGTTCTTATGAGTTGCAAGATATAGCTGATTATATAATCGCAGAATATAAGGAAAAAAATGATAATAAATCAATTATGATTGAAGCCAATAACAACACTCTACAAATTGAAATAACATCCTCACATGATACAATTTTCTTTGATCGAAAAAGATCTGTTGGTAGATTACTTGGTTTTAGTGGTGGTGTTTTAAAGCCTGGTATAAAACATTTATCGAATCATCCAGTAAATATTTTAAAAGTTAATGCTGTGCAAGTTAAATGTAATATAATACGAGGAGCATATATGAATAACTTTCCACCACACATACTTCATGAGTTTGCGGTGGATGTTCCTCCAGGTTATAAATTAGATGTTATCCCGAGTAATCTAATCTATTTACCAGTAAATGTGAAAGAAATAACATATCTCAAAGTTTGGATTGTTGACCAAGAGGATCGCTTAATAAACTTTAGTGGAGAAGAAATAACAATTAGATTGCATTTGAGACCAAGGGAGATATGATTATTTACAATAAAACGGCGCAAATAAAAGTTAGCGAAAACATTCCACTAGAGACTGTTAAAGCTAAAAGACCTAAATTAACAGAAGAAAATAAGAGGTTTCTAAGATTACTTAATTTAAAAGTAAAGAAAAATGTCTGATATACTAAATGTTATGGAAACTCCTATTTCGGATGAGAATATAATAAAAAAGGATTATCATAGTTACGTACCGTACATTCAATCATTTAAAAATAATGATGAGATACGAATTACTCTGCAAAATCAAGACTTGTATGTTCTTCCTAGTGAAAGCTACTTGTATATAGAGGGAAATATAAAAAACTCTAACGGGGAGAACTCTCCAAATACCAGACTAAGAAATAATTGTGTTGCGTACTTATTTGATGAAATACGTTATGAAATTAATGGTGTTGAAATTGATCGTACACGATACTTGGGAATGTCTAGCACAATTAAAAACTATGTTTCCCTTAATGAATTTGAAAGCAATATGATGAGAAATGCTGGATGGAGTGTTTCTGGAGACTTAGCCTTGCAAATATTTAATTTTTATGTACCCCTTAAACTGTTTTTGGGATTTGCCGAGGATTTCAATAAAATAATATTAAATAGCAAACATGAACTTATTCTCTTACGGAGTTCAAATGATGAGAACGTCTCAGACTCTAAAAAACTGCAAATAATGAAGATTATTAAGGATGGTATCTCTTTACCCATAGCATTTCGGAGTTGGGACTGTTATTTTAATCCTACATTCTCTGGCGGAAGAAATCATATTTGGAATGTTAAGCTATCAATTAACCGAGAGAGGCCTAGATTTCTATTATTCGTGTTAGAAAACAATAAGAAATATATTCACTCTGATTTAAAAAAATATAAAAGTACATTTAAATTCAGATTCTTATCCGTACGATGATTTAAATTTAAAGATTGCAGAGAATCGCTATGCTATTTTATATGATATGTATGCGAAATTTCAACAAAGTTATTATATGAAGTCTGCACAACCACTTCTTTCCTGTGAGAAGTTTAAGGAAACCCCAATTGTCGTTATTGATCTAAGCTATCAAAATGAAATGATTAAGAGCGGGCCTATTGATGTGAAAATTGAGTTTGAGACTGCCATCCCGATTCCTATAAACACAAATGCTTATTGTTTAATTCTCTATGATCGTTTGATGAAGTACAGCCCATTAACTGGAATTGTCCAGAAAGTTATTTAATGAATTTCATTACTTACATTGTTTATTTATTTATTTTCCAATTTAATGTAAAATAAAGTTTTTTTTTAACAAAAAACTTTTTTTTTTATTTTTTAACAAAATAACGTATAAATATCTTAAATTAAAATTAGCATTCTATTTCCATTAAACATAAATCATCATCATCATCATCTCTCAAAAATTGATCTTTATAAATAAAATCTAAGTTGTCAATATGATCAAGATCCATTAAGCAATCATCATCATTATTCATATTTTAAAATTTTTCTTTATAATGACCCCAAGCTAGGGTATTAACATTGTTCTTACATATAAATCTCTTTTCATCTTTATAACTTAATGATACTTTATTAGCTAAGGTTGTATACAAAGTATATAACTTAGACCTAAACATATACATTTCACCATAATAAATTTTGTTGTTGTATAGACAATTTTTATAGTCCGCTAAACTTAGCTTTCTACAAATATTGCTCTTTACTCCTTTTGCTTTTTTTATTTCTACCATATTTTCATTATTGAAGGAGTACATCTTAGACCTCAAACCAAAGAATTCCCTCATTATGACACCATTATTCTCATCTTTCATTATTCCTAACATTTTTTTATTTTTTTGTGGAATATTAAATTGGTTATTTATATTATATTCAGATGTATCAAACCTATCATCAATGTCGTTAAGGATATCTTTATAAAAATCATCTGTGTGAATTGTATAAATGAAAGAATCAGTATCCATATAATTAAGTTCTAAATTGGATTTATATTTTGGAAGCATGTAATCATAATGAAAATCATACATTTTCCACTTTGAAAGCTCTAAAATGGAAAGTCCCAGATATATAGGTTTATTGTAAACTGAGTAAGTTCTATTTAACTCAACTGCAATCATGTTTTCATCAAATATGCTTGTTGAATTAAATTCTGGTTTAGCAATAAGAGCGCGAGCACCTAATTTTTTACCAATATTTTCCTAAGAGTTAGCAATTTTAATATTCTTTCGTTTGTCGACATTTTCCATAGTTTTGCCGTAAACAGCATTGTTTAGCAGTTTAAAAAATTTTTTTAAAAGAATTTTTTGCGTTAGTTCTATGGGAATTATTTAAAGAAATATATTTTTTTAACCAATCTGATTGCTTAAATTTCAATATCCTATGAATTTTGGTTAGCTCTAAGCCATGCTTTAAACACTGCTGCAAATTTTTATAATAAATAATGTAATTTGTTTTATCGGTTAAATCAGCAATAAGTTTTTTATCTTTAGTATTCGGAGGGACTTTGTTTTCACAACAAAATGGCAAATCATTATGATAGTCATGAATCGCTTCCGGATATGTTAAATCAACCTCAAGAATATAACCAACACTTGAGTCATCACAAATGGAGTTCAGGGAAAAATTATCAATATCCATCCCTAACCCATTCAAATTCACTCTCCGGGAGATATTGAGACATTGCCCAACCATATAAATTGTTTGCATCTAGATACATTAAATATTTAGATGATATTTCATTATTATAATCTGCCATATATTTGTTGTTTGCTACCGAATGTCTTTTAGAACATTGGACAATTCCCCCTCTTATACCCTTTTGTATAAACGTGATCATATCAATGTCCGTCAGAAGTTCTAATTCAATGTTTGTTATCTTAAGCATAGCATCCCATGAAAGCCCTGGGGCAGTGTAATAATGACAGGGATCTAACTTGTATATGCTTTTACATAACAATCTGAAATTTTCAAAGACATCAGTTAGAAGAAGAACATCCGATTTAAGGTAAAGCATTAGGTAATCTTCTAATGTTTTACAACCGAATACGTTCCATACTTCTTTGGCATGATTATAATCATCATCAGAGCAATCAGTCTCAGTCAACATATTAAAAAAATCTTCTCTCTTGGGTAAATGGCATTCTTTAAGCTTTTCAAATGAATCTAAGTAATTATATGGAAAGACTCCTTTTCTCATTAGCAGTAAAAACTGTTTTTCATCTTTAAATATTGACTTTACTGTTATAAAATTGTTTTTAGATAAATTACTTGCTAGTAAGTCTAGACTTGATGACATAAATCTAAGGGAGTCCAAGAATCTAATTTCTACATTTTCATTCTCCACTCTAATAATTTTTGATAAGGATATATAGAGCTCTTTATTTAGTGGGATAATATTTATGGGACCATTGTCAATATGATTTAGTTCTTTAATAAACAAATGACAATCGTATGAGGAAAAGTTGTGAAAAATTACAGGAAAAAATGCGGAATATTAAAATTTAAATTACATTTATTATGCGCAGGTCCTCTATATTTGCCACTTAAATGACAGTGATCCTTTACCTTAACTTCACCAATGATAGGTTTTCCACAAATATGACATTCACTAGTTTCATTGAAATGTTTAAATTCTTCATCATTTAAAGGAATCATTGGTTTGATTTCTTTTATATAATTCTTATAAAAATATGTTATATCGTCTACCAGTTCCCTAATAAATAATTTAGGGGAATCTAAACCCTTAAGTGTTTTAAATATATCTAAACTACTGTTAAAACTACACTTAATATAATACGAAAAAGCATAAGGTATATGTTTGTTTATTAACGTTGTTGATGATTTATTAGGATCTGGAATGCATGTATCAATGTTTTGAAATATGCATTCTGTATCCGCATAAATCACAAACGGTATATCTAATGCTCTTTCATATTTTGTGAATTTTAAAATATTGTTTTCCTTACTTGGTAGATATGTTACGCTCTTACTGCATACTGGTATATGATTCTTAAGTTTTTCCTCACGAGTAAAATGTAGCAAGCAGTAGTCGCAAACATAGTTTTTCCCCTTATACTTGCTTGTTTGTCGTCTTATTAATCTATAAAATATTTTTTGTTTTTTTTTGTTTTATATGTTCAAATAATTTTAAAAATTCCATTTGTCTTACCTTGATATATTTTTTATCCATATATAATGGGCAGTGGTTGTGGTATGTATTTGTTTCTGTAGAAACAACAAATTAATATGGAAATTTTTAACATCTTTGGTTTTGTAATATGGACCAATAGCGATGTTTTGGTCCTCGTCGTATCCAAAAACATTTATGCTAACCCAATCATTATTATTTTCAAATGTTTTAACGTCTTTTATTTCCATTGGAAAGCATAAGCCTTTAAAGTTTAAAGTTCTGCCATTAATACTTATTTCTGTTGAGGTAATGTCTATTAGATACGATGATGTTCGGTCACAATTTTTTTTAAGATTAGAAATAGCAGAAACCACTGCCCATTTAAACCAAAACTCATCTCTGTTTCTCACGTTGATGCAGGCTTTTCGCACCGCCAACTTTTTTGGTGTAGGGATGTATGTTGAACCCTTTAGCGGTTGGTATTTGTTTAAGTTTAAATTCAGCCTTAATAATTGTATAAGGGTCCAACCACTGTCTCTTTCCTGAAACTCCTTCATTTTTTTAATTATCTCTTTTGTTTTAAGAGGGAAGGTATGAGCGAAATCGTCATTATTATTTGAAACATCTTCACCTCTAAAAGAGTATTTTCCAACGCTTGTGTATCTTTGAGCTTAGCATACAATGCAAAAAGAGTTGTATACGCGTTGTATACGCGTTGTATACGAGTTTGTATACGCGTTTTAAATGCTGAGTTAATTTTTTTAAGCTCAATGTTTGCACTATTTTTTTCATTAGCAATCACATTTGATGTGCTTGCATGAGAGCTTTCATGTGCTTTTAAATCTTTTTGATTTTGGAATTTCTCTCCGCACTCAACACAAACATTAAATAAATGTTCCATTTTTTATATTCTTTAAATTTTAGTTTTTCAGCAAAACAATTTTTCGCTCGAAAATAGTAAAACGACTAAACACAAATAAATTTTTTTACGAAAAAGCAAATTTTTGAACACTAGGTTTTTCTAAAGTAAAATTTGATTATGCAACTTGATTATAAGATCAATCATAGCATTGGAAAAAGACACCATTGCACCTAACCCAAAACCTAAAGATTCCTTATCAACATATTGACCATAATACATAACAGAACATTTTACAAATACAAAATTATGTAAATCAAAATTCTTCTCAAACATTCTTATCACATATCGCTTCTGCTTAATGAAAACCAAAAATCAAAACTCAGTGACCTTCTCCTAGATTGTTTATATTTCCTAATGTGTAAACTATAACTACACTTGTTAGCATTTTTTACATGTATCGACATGAGTGTCTCTCAGCACACCTGCTGTGTTCGGCTTCTCTATTCCTGTCATATACTTGTGATCGTACATTGCACTAAACCTTAATCACATTCTCATACTTATCAATATGTCAACACACATCATCTAGCACTTCACATTTAAGCCATTACTTGAATGAATTTATTACTCTATTATAAAAAATTTTTTTTCTTATTACATGTAAAATTTGATTATGCAACTTGATTATAAGATCAATCATAGCATTGGAAAAAGACACCATTGCACCTAACCCAAAACCTAAAGAATCCTTATCAACATATTGACCATAATACATAACAGAACATTTTACAAATACAAAATTATGTAAATCAAAATTCTTCTCAAACATTCTTATCACATATCGCTTCTGCTTAATGAAAACCAAAAATCAAAACTCAGTGACCTTCTCCTAGATTGTTTATATTTCCTAATGTGTAAACTATAACTACACTTGTTAGCATTTTTTACATGTATCGACATGAGTGTCTCTCAGCACACCTGCTGTGTTCGGCTTCTCTATTCCTGTCATATACTTGTGATCGTACATTGCACTAAACCTTAATCACATTCTCATACTTATCAATATGTCAACACACATCATCTAGCACTTCACATTTAAGCCATTACTTGGATGAATTTAGTACTCTATTATAAAAAATTTTTTTCTTATTACATGTAAAATTTGATTATGCAACTTGATTATAAGATCATTTGAAAAAAACTTACTTAAATACAATTTCATTTCCGTCGCTCTATTTTTCAGTCTCTTTAAAATCCTCTCTTAAAAATAACTGCCTCTTTAAAATCCTCTCTTAAAAAATAACTGCCTCTTTAAAATCCTCTCTTAAAAAAATAACTGTCTCTGCAAAATCCTCTCTTTAAAAATACCTTGAGCCAGTATCCCTACATAGTTTTCTTCAAAATTTTCTCTTAAAAAATACCTTGAGCCAGTATCCCTACATAGTTTTCTTCAAAATTTTTTCTTAAAAAATACCTTGAGCCAGTATCCCTACATCTATACTACTTCAGTCAGTCGTAGGCGATTCGCATTTGATGTGAAAAATCTAATTTCATTTTGCAAAAAATGTGACCAAGAGTTCTCAGGAGACTCTGAGTCCCTTTTAGATATAAAAAAAAGATATTGATTGGCGTTGGGCTAAAGTGGGAGAGTCTTTCGAAGAAGTTATGCTCTCTGATGAAAAAGAAGATGTTAAAGCTAATATTCAACAACAATATGACTCGTGTATGAACATTTATTACGCAACTCTTTCTAAACTTCTCGACACAGTAAAGTTGGCGAAAGAAAGAGCTGATACCCGAGTCAGGATAGGTTCAGCGTCTCAAATCGAAAATAATTGCAGTACTGGGCTTAAGCTTCCCCGCTACGATACGCAAATATTCTCAGGGAGTTATGAAGATTGGCCGGCATTCCGCGATACGATACGAAACAAGACCACGGAAACAGCAGGAGCAATAGTTAAAAGGTTCCCTTTAACTGATAAGAATTTCAATCTAGCCTGGCAAGATCTTAAATTACGTTAAGAAAATGTTCGAGTATTAGTCGACAATCAAATTAGAGAAAAGAAGATAGTGAATCCCTTCATGGCATTCACAGCGCAGTTTCTGATTACATAGCAATGCTACAAACTTTAGAGGTATCAGTAGAAGGCTGGGATCCCATTCTAGTAAACTTAATTTATTTTAAACTTCCGCACGAAACTTTAGCTCAGTGGGAACAATCACTTAATGCGAGTAGAGAGTTGTCCAAGTGGTCTCAATTGAGTGAGTTTCTTCTCAAGAGATGTGAGGTTGTAGAAAGAATTTCTACAATTAAGGATACAAAATCTTCTTTTTTAAGCCAAAATGAGCCAAAACAAAAGGTGCAAATATACGCATCCCAAGAAAAACTTAATTACAACTGTAAATTGTGTGATCAGGATCACAGTTTAGGAATATGTCCACGGTTTCGTAAGCTTTCAATTCAAGAAAGGGTAGATTTTGTTTTTAAAAATCAATTTTGTAACAATTGCTTGTCACAATCTCACACTAAAAGAAATTGTGCGAGTAAAAATACTTGCCTTAACTGCGGTAAAAAGCATCACACACTGCTACATATGAGTTCCGTAAGTAATCCCCGCAATAATATGAAACCAAGGTTCCCCAATAACAATGCGAGTCCATACCAACCTCAAAAATCGAATACTAATGTATCTAACAGTAATGCTACAGTTCTCGAATCTGATGATCCGTCATCAGACCTTCAACTTCTAATTCTAGTAATTTTCTACAAATCAATGCTAATTATGCTACAAATAATACAAGCGCATTGCTACGAACAGCTCTAGTTCAAATTGAATGTAGAGGTGAATTGTTCACTATTCGAACTTTGATTGATCCCGGTTCTGTACGAACTTTCCTGTCCGAGAAAGTAAGGGCTCGTTTAAACATTAACTCAAGAAAATCTTATTATGAAATTGTTGAAATCGGAGGCCAAAGTCAGAGGGCAAAAAAGGAATGTGATTTAGTCGTAGTATCAAAAAAAAAAATAAATAATTTTCCAGTAACAAATAGAATTTCTAAGTGAGCAGTCTGTTTTTTTTGTGTCTTTCAAATATAATAAAAATTTATTTGAATAATATAAAATAATTTTAAATAATTATAAAAATTTGAATTTAATTGAAATTGTATTTAAGTGTAGTATATACGCTAACGAGTCGGTGTTTATATCCGGAGTTTTTCTTTTGTTATTCATCGTATCGCATATAATAAATTATCTTTTAAAAGTTAAAACTAGAAGCTGGTAAAAAAACTTTTTATACTATAATAATGAACTCTAAACATGGGGGCAATTTTTTTGCCCCCCTAGATCCAGATCCAGATCCTGCTCCCAAGCGGAAAAAAGTCACAAAAGTAGACATTAACAATGCAAATATTTTCCCCAATTTAATTACAATACAAAAACCTAAAAATTACAATCCTAAATACATTCTTATTAAAAGTAATATAAAGGATAAAACATTAAAAGACTTTAACATATTTTTACTCTCGAAAGCATTAGAGTCAATTACTTATGAAAAATTAGAAAAAGTCTCTTTTACACGTGATGGTGATTTATTAGTGCTAACAAAAAATGCAACTCAAACAAACAAATTTCTAAAAATAAAAGAACTTATTGGTGTGTGTCCTGTTACAGCCAGTTTGCATCCCACTCTTAACACTACTAAAGGAGTCGTGTTTGCCCCACTTCTAAAAAACTTGTCTGAAACAGAAATTACAGAAGGTTTAAAGGAACAAGGAGTTTTAGAATGCCACAAAGTTAAAAAATTTATCGATGGTCAGCTTACAAACACTTGTCTACACATACTTTCGTTTGACCGCTTCACGATCCCTACTGAAATCAAATTAGGTTTTCTAGTTGTAAAAGTCTCTCCATATGTACCACAGCCTATGCAATGTAAAAACTGCTTCAAGTTGGGCCATACCAAAAAACACTGCAAATCGGAACAAAAATGCGAAGTCTGTTCCTCTAGTATACACGATCCGATGCCATGCTCTAAAGTTGAATGCGTAAATTGCAAGCACGAACATAATGCATTAAACAAAAACTGTCCAACATTTAAAAGAAGACAACTTATTATAAAAATTAAAATTACAAACAACTGCTCTTACAATGAAGCAAATCAAAAAGCAAACGATTCAACTGAAACAGTTTCAACGGAAATACCGAGAGAGTCGCTTGAAGATGCAATAGAAAAACGCAAAAATAGAATGAATCAAATTGCTAAACATTTAAAAGTTACAACCTCATCTGAAAAACAACAGGAAAAACCAACTAGCTCCAATAATAATACTTTAATCGCAGATAAATCCAACGAAAGTTCACATAAGAATAAACAAGATGGCAGTGCTCTCCTAAATCAATCTTACCCGATCAGTGAAGCTGCAAAAGATAATGTAGAAAATTATACTCTTAAAAATCAACTACTGACTAAAAACGAAGGTATTAAAACAAATATTAAATTTATGAAAGAATTTGCAGTTGATAGTATAATCCAAACAAACAATATGGATATAAACTAATACATAAATTTTTATATACTTTGATATTCCACTGGTGATATGCTTACTTAAATCTTTCCAGCATATTTTTAAAGGTATTGCTGGAGTGTATCGTTATAGTTTTAAATTTAATGGCCCTTAATATTCTTCAATGGAATATAAACGGTTACCATAACAATTTACACGAACTGCAAATTCTTGTTAACAATAAGTCACCAGATGTGATTGCATTACATGAAACCCATCTTAAATCAAATACTGTCAAACTAGGAAACTATGAAGCTATTTGCAATTTCAACTCATCTTGTGCTAAAGGTGGTACTGCTCTATTAATAAAAAAATCAATTCAACACAAATCCTTCACACCTAACCTTGGCTTCTATTCTGTTGGAGTTAAAATTGAAGCAGTAATAAAGCTTAGTATAATATCTTTATATGCGTCTCCATCACAGCCCATCACAAAACTTGACCTTGATTTACTTAATGATTGCATCGACTCCACAACATTAATTTTAGCTGATTTAAACGCCCATAGTCCTTTTTGGGGTTCACCATGCTCAAACCGTCGTGGCAAATTGTTAGAAGAATTCTATTTACAATCTAATCTAATTGTTCTAAACAACGGTTCTCCTACTCACTTCTCAACCCACTCTACACTAACACATGTAGACATCTCACTCGCAACTCCCTGCTTATATCCATTTATTACATGGCAGATCGATAGCCAACTACACGGGAGCGATCATTTTCCTATTTATATCGAAATCACCAAAGCTAACAATACCAACAGATGTATTTCAAACAAATTTTTCAAGTTTAAAACCGACATCGCAAATTGGCAAAAATATCAAAGTTTAGTTAACCACAAAGTTTTTAATTTGCAATGGACGTATAATAGCAATAAGGATGCAGCAAGACTAAAAAAAATTCTTATCGGATCTGCAAATGAATCTATTCCCAGAACCTCTTCTTGCATAAAACGTAAACCAGTGCATTGGTGGAGCAAAGAACTTGCGCAAATGCGGAATACCAAACAATTCTGCTGGTACACATTTAAAAACTGTCCTACACTGGAAAATAAAATTGAATACAGGAAAGCTAACGCGGTTTTTAAAAAACACGCGAAAATTGCAAAAGCAGACTCTTTTTTTAAATTTACTTCCGAAATTAGTCCTTCTTCTTCATCTAAAAAAATATGGTCAAAGCTTAACATGTTACAGGGTAATAATAGTAGACTAACAATAGAGTGTATAGATCATTTAAACTCTACTTATTCGGAGCCTGATAAAATTGCAACACTATTTGGTAGTGTGTGGTCTGGACAATCGGGTGATCGAAATTTCTGTCAAAGTTTTATAAATAACAAAAACTCTATCAACATTGCAATAAACTACGACCCACATTCTACTTCAAAATTCATTGAGTCTGAAATTACCTTATTAGAATTGAATTCAGCGCTTAATTCTCTCAAAGGAAAAACACCTGGTTTTGATAAAATAAATTACCCAATGCTAAAAAATTCTCCAGTTTCATTCAAAGAAGTTTGCGTGAAACTATTCAATAATATAATCGAGACTGGTAATATTCCTCAAGAATGGAAAATCTCAACCGTCATACCCTTACTGAAACCTGGCAAGGAAAAAAATAAACTAGAGAGTTATAGACCAATATCTCTTCTACCGTGTGTAAGCAAGTTATTGGAAAAAATTATGGCTAAAAGACTTTGGTGGTTTCTTCAAAAAAACAAGCTCATACACCCAAAACAGGTAGCTTTTAAGACCCGAAAAGGTACAAATGATATTTTACTTTATGTTGATCAACAAATTACCAAAGCCCTTTCATCTGGTAATCACCTCACCATCGTATCAATGGATTTTGTAAAAGCCTTTGACAGAGTAGGCATTCATACTATCGTTTCACTGCTAATAAATTGGCGTATTGGACATAAAATGCTTAATTATGTATTTAACTTTCTATCCAACAGAAAATTCAGAGTAAGGATTCACGGTTTTCACTCTCCTGTTTTTCCATTATTCAACGGCATTCCACAGGGCTCTCCTATCTCAGTGATATTATTTCTAATTGCTTACGAAAAAATAAATGGCATCATTTTAAAACACCCCACATTTCAGCATTGTATGTATGCTGACGATCTTTGCTTAATTGTAAAACAATATAAACAAAAAAATATCGACCTAGTCAAAGTTGATAATCTCATCGATGAGTTAACAGCTTGGTGTGATGATAATGGCGCTATGATTTCGTTTGAAAAAACTAAAGCTATCCATTTTTGCCGAAAAGTTAATTGTTCACAACAGACATTATTTATACGTAATCGTGCTATAACTATGGTAGATCAAATGAAGATTCTAGGTTTAATCTTTGATAGTAAATACAACTGGAAAGAACATATATCATATCTTCACAAAGCTCTAGAAAATCGATTGAACCTTATTAAATGTTTATGTGGTATAAATGCAAATTCTCATCCGAAAACCATAGTGAATGTTATAAAATCATTGATTGTTTCAAAAATTGAATACGGTCTGCCCTTCTATGGGCATGCTACAAAAACATCATTAAGCAAAATTCAAACCATTTACCATGCCGCAGCAAGGTTTGGTATTGGAGCCTTTAAAACCACACCAATTTTAAATATCTTAGCAGAATCCGGATTACCAACGTTCGATAACTTAATAATCTTTAATACTGCTTAACTTGCCACTAAGATACTTGTGCCATCTGAAAAACAAATTCTGCAATTCAATCCTAAGTCTAAGCGTAATAGTAAATTAAAATCTGCAGTTCAGCGTATAACAGAATATATAGAGTTAATTGGCATTAGCTCTTCCCCTAAAAGAGCTTTTATTTGTTTGCGACCACCTTGGCATCTTCAACAAAATAGTATTGATACCTCGCTATTAGCATTTCCTAAAAATTCTACTACAGTTGTAAATTTTATCTCCCTATTCTTACAAAAGAAGGAGGAATATAAACAAAATGGGTGGTTGTTATGTTACACAGATGGGTCAAAGTCTGTCAATGGGTTCTCTTACGCTTTCATTGATGATAGCTTTAACGTTATTCAACAAGGCCTGCTACATTCGCTCACTCCAATTTTTATTGCGGAAGCTGTTGCAATCTTAAAAGCCATCAAATGGATTAAAAATCAACGAAATAAATATGTTATCTGCTCTGACTCTAAATCTTGCATAACAGCTATACAAAACTCTACAAATAAAGATGATATTATTTGCGAAATTAGAGACAACTTAATTCGTTTTCCACACAAAATTAAGTTAATGTGGATACCTGGCCACTCAAATATAGTAGGAAATGAAAGAGCTGACACAGCGGCTAAAGAAGTACCAAAGTTACCAATGATATTACAACTTACCCAAAATAAAATGGTTATACATTCAGCTATACGTGATTACATTCATAATAAACAAAATATTCAATGGAGGTCTTATATGCATTACTATCATCAATTTAATCCTTGTTGTAAGGCACCAGCTTATCCAGTAGGAGTTTCTAGAAAAGCTTTGCAAATATATATACGATTGAGGCTCGGCCATAGTAGATTAACTCACCAACATTTGATGGAAAAAAAACAAACACCAAAATGCCTTTTCTGTCCCGAACCCAAGATGACGATGCAGCACCTAGTCAACGAATGTCAACACATCTCTTCAATATGTAATGTCAATAATATATCATTCTTTAACTTACTTCTAAATATATCAAAAGATAACGTTAATAATTTGACAAAACTCTTAAAAACTTTAAATATTTATGACAAGATCTAATATATGTATTTATCGCCTTTAGTATATAGTATATGTTAATCCTCTTTATGTATTCATATTTAATTTTTTTTTAACAAAGAGCCGATGGCCCTAGCAGCTAGTGCTCGTAGTACCTAATAACTTTTTATAATTTATTATTTCTTAGTTATTCATTAAATAAATAAATAAATAAATAATTTTCGTTTTAAAATATCGGCCATAGTGTTACCTAAAGTGACAAATCAAATTCCATCAGTGTCGTTTAATGTTACTGATCTAAATAATATATCAAATCTCGAGCTAGCGGATCCGCATTTCAATATATCGGCTCCAATCGACTTGGTACTTGGGAATGATAGTAAGCGTTTAATTAATCTTGAAGGTATTAAAAGAGATATTTGTGGTTCTGCATTTGCGTACAGAACAATATTTGGGTGGGTTCTTAGCGGCCCAATTAAGGCACGGCCAACATTTTCTCTTTCAACATATGTTAATTCTACAGAAGATAACAGTTTAGACTTGTTAGTAAGGAAATTCTGGGAGCAAGAAGAAATCCCGTCAACTCGACTTGTTTCATCAGAAGATGATTACTGCGAAACATTTTACAAAAAGCAACTAAACGGTTATCGGATGGTCGTTACATGGTGAGATTGCCATTTAGGCAGATTTTCCTACTTCTCGCTTCTTAGGTCCTTCGAGATATATTGCTCTCAGCCAATATGCTCGAATGAAACAAATGTTGGAAATAGACCCTTTATTAGGTACTCAATACAATGACGTGCTTACTGAATATATCACTCTAGATCATATGGAACAAACTACATCTTGCGAATTCTTCTCAGAGAATAAATATAACTCTTTTTACCTTCCGCACCATGCGGTGATGAGACCAGAAAGTAAAACTACAAAGGTCAGAGTAGTTTTTAACGCCTCACGAAAAACAAAGTCCGGGTTTTCACTGAACGACGTTCTTTACACAGGTCCCACTCTGCAAAATGATCTAATGTCCACAATATTGAATTGGAGGCATTATATGTTTGTTTTTAACGGGGAAATTAAAAAAGTGTACCGCCAAATTTTGATAGACGCAAAAGACAGGCCTTTTCAGAGAATTCTTTTCCAAAGATCCCCCCGGGAGGCAGTGAAAGATTATCATTTAAAAACCGTAACGTTTGGCATTAATTGCGCTCCTTTTCTCGCCATTAGAACCTTATTGTAATTAGCATCTGATTCTGAAAACAATTTACCAGGGCGAGTACAATTTTGCGGAAAGAAACTTATGTCGATGATATCCTCTCCGGCGATAATTCGATTGAAGGCGCAATTAAAGCGCAAAATGAACTGGTACAAACGCTAGAATCCGGAGGCTTTTTACTTAACAAAATTACCTCGAATGACTCAAGATTGCTTAATTCTTTTCCCAAAGAAAATCTTTATGATTCAAACTTTCTCAAGTTTTATGATTCGAGCGCGACGAAAACTTTCGGCATTCGTTGAAACGCGCTTACTGATTCGTTCACGTACGCTTTTGAACCTTTTTCTCACTCTACAAAAATAACTAAGAGGAAAATATTTTCATCGGTTGCAAAATTATTTGATCCCGCAGGCTGGATATCGCCGGTAGTTATCGAAAGCAAGATTCTCATCCAGCAACTGTAGTTGGAACGAATCGATTGGGATGATTACGTAAGTTCCGATTCTCTTCGAATCTGGAACGAAATTATTACCGATTTACCAAAAGTAGAACAAATCCAAATCTCTCCTTGGATACAGTTCACTCCCGTTAATACTGTTCAAATTCATGGATTCTGTGATGCCTCAAAATTAGTCTATTGCGCTACGGTCTACTTAAACATACAAACCTCATCTGCCGCAGTATTTTCCAATTTGCTTATTTCAAAAACCAAAGTTGCTCCTTTAGCATCTATTACCTTACCTAGGTTGGAGCTTTCAGGCGCTGTTATGTTAGCGAAGTTAGTAAAGCATACTATATCCACAATTAACATCAACTAGGACACGACATATTTATGGTGTGATTCATCTATTGTCCTAGGATGGTTAGCTAAACCACCTGCAACATGGAAGGAGATTTATGTTTCAAACCTAATAGGGCAAATTCATCAACTACTTCCTCATGCTAAATGGCGCCATGTTCCGACCCACTGCAATCCAGAAGACTTAGCATCAAGAGGTTGTAGACCACAAGATCTTATAAACAATAATTTGTGGTGGCAGGGACCTGCTTGGCTGACAAATCCTCTTACAGAATAATCCATTAAAATTTGGAAAAGGTTTTCCTCTTATACTAGAGCGTTATGATTTCTAGCGTATGTTTTCCGCTTTATAAGGCATTTTAAACGTTCGTTTGCGGAACCAATATTTTCATTGTTGTATACGAGTGCTCATCTAAGTCAAGCCGAAGTCAATTTCGTAAAAACAACTAGCTCAACAGAAATGCTATAAGTTTGAATACGATGCGCTCACCAATTCTCATACTATCGCAAAAGAGAGCTCATTGTACGTGCTAAATTCATTTCTTGATTCCAAAGGTTTTTTGTGAGTAAACGGCAGGCTAGCTAATTCATTGCTACCATATAATGAAAGACTTCCCGTTATATTGCCTTACGATTCGCAATTTTGCCATTTATATTTAGCGCACTTGCATGAAATTCTAGCACACGCCGGTTGTAATTTAATGTGTCGTATGATATAAACTGAGTATTATATTTCTCGTTTAAAACTCCGTATAAAAAAATTTATACGTTATTGTAAAACATGCATAATACATAAAAGACGAGCATGTTCTCCGATTATGGCAGCCCTGCCAGCAGATCGATGTTTTCTCTCCTTTCCTTTTCATGTTACGGGTGTTGACTTCGCAGGACCGTTTGAGCTTAAAAATTCGACTCTTCGAAAAGCATCGCTTATAAAACGTTACGCATGCATCTTTGTATGTTTTGCTACGAAAGCGGTTTATTTTGAGCCTTGCTCGAATCTAACTACTGCTGCGTTTCTGGCAACTTTTTCCCGATTTGTTAGTCGACGAGGTTTTCCTCTGAAAATCGTCTCCGACAATGGTCGGAATTTTCTTGGTGCAATTCGAGCATTCCGTAGAGAATTACGTGCCTTTATCAACTCAGTATCAGACAACATCGCTGAAAAATATATAACACAAGGCTTTGAATGGTCATTGATTCCCCCCAGGCCTCTCATATGGGAGGGATCTAGGAATCAGCCGTAAAAAGTTTAAAATATCATTTGAAAAGAGTTGCAGGCGCTCATCGTTTTACTTTCGAAGAGTTCGCTACGGTATTAGCTCGTATAGAAGACGTATTAAATTCGCGTTCCATATCCACTGTCTCTGAACACCCGTCTGATTTAACGGCTCTTACTCCCGGTCACTTTCTCCGGGGTGGTCCTATGATGGCTCTACCTGAACCATCTTGCGAAAATCTGTCTCTCATTAACCGTTGGGAAAAACTAAAGGATAATCATCACCAGTTTGCCATAAAATGGAAAGAAGAGCATTTAAAATCACTTCATAAAAGATATAAATGGAAGTTTCTAAGACCCAATTTGAAAGTGGACGATTTCGTAATTATAATCGAAGGCCTTTTACCTCCAAATGAATGGCGTCTAGGCAGGATTGAAAAAGTTTATTGTGGTTGAGACCAAAATGTTAGAGTTGTTGATGTACGCACAGCAGTAGGTAGCTTAACTCGCCTCATCGCAAAGCTTTGCTATTTACCTTATAATAATGTAACTAACATGAATGACGGCAATGCAGCCAAATAGAGATCTATTCATTTCCATTCCTACCCTTCTATTTCCCATTATAGTTCTCGTTTATTTCTTTAACCGCTACTCTATCTACACCTATACTTACTAGTTTTCTATTTCTAGGAGACGTTCTCAAGCACCGCGCGACCCAGCTGTCCATAAATGCCAATTGTGCCATCGTTACCATTCAATACGATTTTGTAAAACCTTTTTGGCGATGCGACCGGCCGAACGTGGCATAGTGGCTCGTCGATTCGAATACTGCCTAAACTGCTTTGCGAGGACGCACAACGTTTATAGTTGCGACAGCCCCGATACCTGTATGTATTGCGGGCAGCTGCATCACACGCTTCTGCACGACAGAAGGCGTACAAGAGACAGGGCTCCAAGGCGCAGTGTGCATGATCGCAGGCAGGACCGACACACAGAGCGCGCTCGCCACGTTAGCAACAGCAGGCAGGACCGCCACGCAGTACTCTCTCGCCAGAATAACAACGGCAGGCAGCGCAGCATCAGTCGTCGAAGCAGTCAGCGAAATCGTCCGAATCTCAACCGCATTAACAGCAACAACCGCCATCGCAACAACAGCAAGCCGCCTCCCATCAGCCGTAGCCGTAACCGAAGCAGCCGAAGAAACAATACCAACAACACCTACCGGCTTCAACCCAACCAACAAATTCTGTCGGAAGCATTCGGTCTTTAGCGGATGTGTTATGCGCAACTACTTTACCACACTAGTTTGCACCAGTGCAACGAGGGGCGCCATGGACAAATTACCATATAGTTTTTTCATATTTTTATTATTTTATTGTTGTTAAATATTTTTGTATTAACATTTTTTTTTACCTATTATTAAATGAATTTGAATTGAATACAATATTGTTATAATTAGTTTCTAGCGATTTTTATAATCAATGAATTTGTTATCACTAAGCTACTTTGTGATCACTAATATTTTGAAACAACTCAAAAATGAAACAAAATGTGTTGTAGATTCGCGGCATTAAAATGAAAAAAAATAAAACCACTCTTGTTACAACTGCAAACTGGTAAGCTTCTCTTGCTTTTATTGATTTATTTTACTGGCTTAAAACTAATTCCTTTGGTTATTTCTTTTTTTTTATCTCCTTAATTCTCTCGTCCTTATAATTTCTCATTGCTTGAGAAAGTACAAGCAAAAAAGGATTTATTAATTGGATAATAAATCCTTCTAAACAACCCCAATTTTATTCATCCATGGTTACGGTTATGGCTATGACATTACACCATGTCAGCAATAATCAAATACAGTGTTATCTATAAGGTTAGTTTGAAGAGCTGTTTTATATAATTATTGTTATGGCACGTCCAATTGAACTTTAAGATGGAAAAAACTTATGGAGGCAAATACTTGTAGAAGTAAAAACGAAGAATGTTCCAAAGGAATTGTGATCAGTGTTTTCTTGAACGTTAATTGAATCACTCAACTTGAAGGAAAAATTGAATGCAAGTATGTTTCAATTTTTTAAAGTGTGAGTGCATTCGTAAAAAAGTGTGAATGTTTTAAAACTTAAAAGCTAAAACTTGATCGTATAATCTTCAAATTAGTGCGTAAAATATATTTAACTTATCAACGAAAAAAAGTACTGCGGCAAAAGCCCCAAATACAAGTTCTCTAAAGTATCCGATGGGCCTACCCCCAGCAACAACAGATTTCATTTGTTATCCGAGGACGAAGAAGCTTCAATAAAGTACAAAGCACCCATAGTTTCTTAACTATATTTGGATTGATTAGGGGTCATCCCCCGAGTGTTAGTCCGAGGGAAAAAATTGGAACAGAAATAATCTCCAACTCGCTCACTACAAAGAAGCGTTTAAATTTTGAAGGACATTTGATTTGTCAAGAAAATGCTACATTTCATTCTGATAGTTTCTACACGCAGAAAAAAAACATGTTTCTTATATGGTCGCAACAATCCCTCTTTGCTCTCTGTAACAAAATATATTTGCTGTTAACAAATTTGTGTCGTTTGAAACAATAATTTGGTTACTATAAAAAAATTTTTGTTATCATTTAATCATTAAATGGTTATAACGCACTCAAAGGCGACATGGTTTATTTGAACCATATTAAAGTTCTTACCACAACCAAAGTTTTATAGCTGTTCAAAAATTATATTTTAATTTAAACCATAATATATTACTTTAAAACAAAATACGTTCAGTTTGTTTGTATGTAGACAAAATATAATTAAAAAAAAAATGTTTAGTTTTAAAAATATTTTGGTTTTGCTCCGAAGCCAAAGGCTTTTTTTATCAGTTCAGTATTTTGTGTTGTTGGCAAGCTATCGGTTAAGCTGTATACATATAATAAAAAGTGTTAAGATATTTTAAAGAAATTGCGTGTCAAAAATAAAAATATGTTAAAATAAATGAATAAAGCTTCTAAAATTAAAAAAAAAACAAAAACAAAAAGTATTAAGAAAAAGCAATAGTTTTTTTTATAGAAAACAGTTCCAATATAGACAAAGAGGCAAGCAACATGCATACATAATTTCCAAATATGCATACATTAAAAAAATTGGGGACCATAATGTCAGATTGTTCAATGTACAGAAATGTAACAAAATATGTTAATAATTTTTTATTAATAATATTATTTAATTTATTTGTAGAAAAAATAATTAGTGAAAAATGGGCAATAAAAGTATTTTTAACAGTTAATCTATCAGTCCCTTGGGCGCAGAATTTATGTATTTTTATTACCTATATTTTCAGTTTCTTATTTTTTGAATATTGTTATTTTTGTATGCTTTGTTTTTTTCAAAGCAAATTAAAAATTTATTCGCATCACCCACTTTTTTTTGGCAGGTTCTCGAACAAAAAAGTTGCTTTGTTGAATCAATTCGCCGATAACCACACAAGTGTTGCCAGGGAAAGACAGGAACAAGTTACGCTAACATTTTTTCATTGAAAATTACATTTTCAAAAATATTTCTTAAATAAAGAGTAATTGAATGTAAATAGTTTTATTTCATATTTCAGGGAAAATAACAAGGCAACAAATTAAGAAAAACAGAAAATAAAAATAAATAAAAATCATATTCAGCCGGATGATACTCATGAGTATTTAAATCAGGACGAAATACTTATATTCCAGAATGGAAAAGTTCAATAAAACTAGTTAAAGTAGGATTTTTTTAATAAGTCCGTTTGAACTTTTTCTCTGAAAGATTGAGCTTCGATAGAATTTACTACTTTAGTTATTTAAAAAATACCGTTATTAAAGATAAATTTAAGTCTTATTTGCTTAAAACATCAACATTAAATTGGTGAAAATTTTTCCGTAATATAATCCGGCACTTGTTCAAGGAAATAAACGGCAAGTTGTCAAACTTATCAAGCGGAGTAACTAAAGCTGCTAATAATATTCCCAAGTTTGAAAATAATACTAAGTTTTTCGGCCGAAATGAAGCTCATATTATTTCACAGCTGAAAAAATTATTTACAGAAACATTTTGCTGCTTCTAAATATGAAGAAAAAACATTTTGTGATTTCTCACTAATAAACTATATCTTAAGCTGACAGGATCTAATTAAAAACCAAAGTTTCATAATATGCTTCACTATTCTTATATAATGAAGAAAGATGGTCCATTAAAACATATATCATAAATGAGGTTTGAGTCTGTACACAAGATTTTGAAAAATATTAATAGTTCAAATAAAAAAATTAACATTTTAAAGACAATTTATACCAAGTATAAAATAAAATTATTAGATTTTCTGATAAACTTTAACGATATAGCAATTCTAAAATTAAAGGAGGGACTCTTAAAACTCTGCTATTAGCAGTATTAAATAAATATGGAATCAATTCTTTATTACCTTTACATATTCTGTGTTATTTTAAATTTGAGAATATAAACCAAAAATGGTCGTCCACATAGGAACATATGATGATGCTATACCTTTATTCGGGCTAATAAACTATATATATTGTATTAACGGTTCCTATAGCTTGTGTATACAAAGGCTCTTAAATTATTTATTTGATTCACATTATCACGCTTTTAAAATTGAATACGAAGAAGTTTATTTTTCTATTAACGTTAAATCTTTAGAATCTAGTTTTACCGGATATATTTGTATTTCAGAAGGAAACAAATGCTACGAATTTGTAAATTTATATACGTATTTAAAAAAATTTGTATTCAAATATTGTAATAAAAAATTGTTAATAAATAAAACAATAAACAGCTATGTGCTTCATTATAAAGCAAGTTTATACTAGCCGATACTATAATTTTGTAAGTAGCTTTAATTACATATATTTTTTTACTATATTATGGTGAATGTGTTTAACCATTAAGTGTTCCTATTTAACCATAATATATTAATTTTTATATAATGACGACATTATAATATGTTTGTACTTTAACCATAGCTATTGTTATTATTTACAATATTATTTTTATATTAGACAACAATATGTTCCAATAACAACCATATTATTATTGTTTTGAAAAATAATATAATTTTACAAAAACCATATAATTCAACCATAATATGTTGCTCTTAGATTATGGTTACGTCAACCATGTTTTTTCTTTGCGTGTAATTTTTCTTCTTTTCTTTGGAATACGTCCGCATATATTTGTTAATAATTTTTTTTTTTTTGAATCTTAAGCCGAATTAGTAAAATTTTAATTCATTTATAATATTTACGGTTCAAATCCTGGTTGCGAAAAAATAAAAAAATATCCATTCATACTTAAGAACAGTTATTATGATACTAGAACAGCATCTATAATATTGTGAAGGAAAAAGTATAAATGATAAAAAATAAAAAATTGCATTAGTGGCCAAACCGATTGTTAGTAAAACAGCAAAAAAAAAAAAATGTACAAAACGAGTTACAGAGACAACAATAGAAATACTTTAAACTCTGTGTTGTATAGTGTGTGAACACTTTTGCATGTCACTATATTGAAATTAAATATTCTTTACTTCGTCAGTGTACAATTCAACAACACACATTTTTAGATTTTTATTTCTTAAGTAGACATGAACGATTTTTTTATATTTTTATATCTAACTATTTGTAAGCGTCAGCATAATTCGTGAGAAACTACTGACTGCATTTTAAGTTGTCTAGAATTAATTTTTAGTATATAATCTGGAAATTTATTTAATAAAATTCATAATTAATTAGACCATCAAAGAGTTTACCTAGACTTTTTAATTCTCAAAAAGTGGGCATTTTGTTACTCTTTTGAAAAGGCTGAAAAGGTAAAAAGAAAACTTAATAATTAAATATATTACAGTTGCTTAAATAGATGATGTTTACAATACACACAACCTTAAATAGAATGTTGATGAAGGATTTAGCTGTTCAGAAAATGCTACATTCTGGTAGTGTCTAATTTTTTTTATTTTCTTTGGAAAACATCCGCATACATTTGTAAATAATTTTTCTTTTTAAAATATTCTAGAAATTAAATAAAAACATGGACCTTATGACAAAAAAGTAAAGTTTTAATTCATTTATGAAAATTTATTGAAAATCAGTTTAAAATATATAAGGTACAATAGTATTAGAATTTACTTAAAAGTACTATGACATTTTCAAACTACTTAATTAAATATAAGAAAGTTTTAAAAAGACAGTGTTAAGGAAAAGTTTTTTTTTTTTTTTTTTCAAAAAACCTTATACAAACCTTAAAGTTTCCATGAAATTTGTTTAACCAACAGCGTGAAGTCTCTTAAAAATGAACTAATCATTTTATTATCAAAATTTGAATGAAATAAGTCAGCGGTGAATCTACGCGGAAGGCTATGTATTATTTATGAGTTTTTGTTCTGCATGATTTGAAGCTTTTTTGTATAAGTTTTAACAGCTTTGCCATACCAGACTTGGCAACCATAAGTCCAAATCGGTTTCATACACACTTTATATAACAATATTTTGTTTTTTAAGGTAGGACTTGATCTCCTCTAAGTAAAGGATACAGTGCTCAACCACACCTTGTTGATTTGTCACATGTTGTTTAAACCAAACTTTTTATCTAAGATTCTACCTAAATTAAAAAAAAATTTAAAAACTTAAAAGGAAACTTGATCATGAGGCTTCAGAGTAAGTTAAAATTGTTGTTGTTTTCACGTACTCGAAAATTTTGCAGGAAGAAAGGGAAAGGAGAATGTAAAAATGTGAGGAGGGAAACAATTTTCTGCATGGTTTGCCTAGTAAAATGTTTACTGGCAGGTATTAACCAAATATGTATCTTTTTTCACTATATATTTACAAAATTATTTGCGTAAAAAAATGTCTGAAAAAAAATTTTGAAAATGAAAACAAGTAAAAGTGCTATATTCGGCGTTGCCGAATCTTATATACACTTCGCCATACATTTATAGCCACATGTATGTATATATATATATATAGAAGAATGAATTGATATTTGGGGTGAAGTTGAGTTGCATATGGGTCACCTTGGCGTCTGTTCTGCACTCTCCTTCATTAAAGAATCTATTGATATATAAGCGCGAAAAGCAAGGCTCTTAGTAAGCTAAACGTTTGCTGAAAGAAATATTCTGAAGATGTCAGATATATGGTTTTCAGCTTGATTTGTACAATTATAATATAAACGAGTAAGCTATGCCGAATCTTATATAGCCTTAGTGAAGTAACTCCAATCAAAAAATCAAATATTGGGGTGACAGAGAATTAAAAAATAAAAACAAATTTTGGTACTGCATATATATATATATATATATATATATATATATATATATATATATATATATATATATATATATATATATATATAATTTTACATTAAGGTAATATCGGCTCTTAATGTGTTAAGCATTTTTTTTAAATTTTAGTACTTCCTTAAAAGCCTCTTTAAAAGCTTTAAAAAGATACCCATATTGATATTTCAAAAAATTTTTTAAATTTCAGAATCCCGTAACTCGGAAAATATTGGCGAGCGTCAATTTTTTCACTTGATGTTTTTTTTTTCTTATTTTTAAATCTCTGTCCCCACATACATTTATTTTTTCGATTTTAGTTACTCTAGTTTTCCAGATGGCATGAAAAGATTAGAGGTGGGCGTGGTGATTTCCTGCTGCCTCGAAGGACATACACCGATAATGCTGATTTTCAATAGCAATTTTTCAACAGTATGTCTGATCGATTGACGTATTTATTTTTTTGTGAAATTAACACTAACACGGACGGACAGACGGACGTAAGTCTATCGACTTCGATATGCATAAGGATTCAGAATATATATACCTTATGGGGTCGGAAATGGATATTGTAAAAATTACGCACGGAATGACAAACTTATATGTACCCTTTTTCCACTTTTTGTGGTGAAGGGTATAAATATCACTCAATAGGGCAACTGTGGTTTTTTCGGAATATAGGGTTTTTTAGAAAACCTTAAAATATTTGATAGTGGTTAATTATTTTTTGTGCATTTTCGGTTTTAAATGAAATTTAAAATTTTTTGTTGCAAGTAAAGTTTTTTGCAAAAATTAAAATTTTTGGTGGAAAATCACTCAATAGTGCACATTTTTTTTTGGTTGCGCATATGGAGTTTTCAGAACACTTTTAAATTCTTAGTTATTTTTTGTGCATTTTTGATTTTAAATAAAACTTCAAATTTTTTATTGCAAGTAAAAATTCCACCAAAAATTTTTAATTTTTGGTTAAATTCATAAAATTGCCATCGGAGTATATAAAAAGTATACTTTTACCTGTCTATAGTATACCAAAAGTACACTTTTAATAAAAATATACTTTAATTCAATTTCTTTTAATTTATATTTAAAAATTTCCAATGATGTAATCGTAATTGAAAATATCTAATAGCACAATACTATTAATTTGAAGTGCAATTGAATCTCTCATGACTGATACTTATTATAAATGTATATATATACAGTACTTTTCGTTTATAGTCCATTCCGCATAAAGGCCAAAAACGGATGTAAGCCAAAACAGTCCTATTCACTTGCAGGTTTTTTCGAATTTCATACAAATTATTTGTTCTTAAGTCCTTTACGCCTATAGTCCATTTTCGTTTAAAGGCTAAATTTTCTTTGCATACATAGCTAATATTGTATAGAAAAAAACTTTCATATAGTCCACTCTGTTTTTTTAATACTTTTTTTAAACAAACTGGCAACCTTTTTTATTTAGAATTCTGGCAACTTTTACAAATGTCAAAAAAAATTTAAATAAACTTTTATTTTGTTTAAAAAAGTGATATTATTGAAGAAATTGCATACTTTGTATAAAGTCCAAAATGTGTATTATATCTGGATTCAGTTATGGTCCATAAAGTGGCTTAAAAAAAATTCGGTTATAGTCCTAATTCGATTATAGTCCACAAAATTTGTGCAACTGTAGTTGTGGACTATAAGCGAAAACTACTGTAATGGGTTAAGCATTTGCATTTCCTCATTCTTTATGTGCAATTTCGTTTTCGTAATTTCTTGTAATAAGATCTTCAATTCTATTAACTTCCATAACTTTGCTCCTATCAAGGTTTCTTCTATGATGTTTTCGAAATTTGTTGTTTCTTCCTGCTTTTCTTCATTTTGCTATACGCGGGATCATTCCAGTTAAATTCAACAATTACTTCAATTACTGCCTGTGGTAATTGAAAGACGCATCTAAATATTTTTATTCATAAAAAATTAACATCGTTTGAAAATTATCAAAATGGACCAATGTCGCCTATAGGCAACAACAATTTTATAAATTTATTTTACAAAAACTAAAAGCTTTTTTTTTAAGTTCTCTTTCTTCTAAAAAATAATACCACCGCTTTAAAAATATATATTTCACTTGGTATCGCATTTATATTAGGTCTTTACTTTTTGGGTAAAGTTCGTGAAAATGAAAGGAAGAAGAAGAGCACTAAAGGCGCTCTTATTAGAATAACTATTTTAACTATTTTTATAAAATATTGCTAACGACTTTGATTTTATTTGTTTATGTTTTACAGATCTTTCACAAATATAAATATATAAATAACTTGCACAAAGAAAAAGTTTGGCCAAGAAGAAGAAGAAGAAATTTACTCTCAAAACCGCTCTCATTTGCCAAATTTTTAAGTACGGGAACGCTACCTAGACCTATTATAATAACGATTTTGAACATACGATTTTTTTCAAAAATCACTTGAATATTTTAAACTTCCAAGAACTCCTACTGAATGAACACGTGCATAAAATAAAACAAATAGCATTGAGCTTTCTTCACACAAAAGGTTGCACAATGCAAAAAACAAGGAGAAAAAAAAATGCCTATATGTAATAATGGGCATGAAGGGGTCAATAAAATGTATTGAATATCAGCTTAAAATATGTAAGATACAATGTATAAGATTTTTCCTAAAAGTAATACAACACTTAAATATAAGAAACTTTTAAAAAGACTATATTAAGGAAAACTTTATTTCAAAAAACCGAATATAAACTTAAAAATTATAATGAAATTTGTTTTACTAATGACCAGCAAAGACTCTTTCTTTCCAAAAGAATCATAGTGATTGCTTAAGGTGTTTTAGACTACGTGTATAAGTCATATGGAATGTCAAAATTGCTATCCATATGTAATTTCCATAATTTAATAATAATTTATCCATATCTAATTTTTTGTGAAAATTATTTAGAACTTTACGATTTAAGTGTAAGCACAAAACTGTCTTTCCTTATAAAAATTGATTTAATATATATAAGAGGTTTGCTAAGTTCGTTTAAAAGAATACGAGCTGCAAACTACATGTTCTCAGGTACTTGGCGACGTTCGTATAAAGTAAATCCTACCGATGTATTTTCACAGTTGAAATTGTTAATTGCCTTAATAGAGCAATTAACATACAATTCTTGATCATGGTTCATGCATAAGTTTGCATTGTTATAAATAATTTAATTTTTAGGATGTTTTCTGGAGTTTTTGCTACCTGAAAGATGCACACACATTTATATATATAAAAAAACCATAGGATGCTAAAAAAATTTAAACTTCTGAAAAACCAATAAAAGCTTATTATATCGAAGAAACCTTCTTTTTATTTGTTTAAAATAATAACATATAAAATTAATTTTTTTTCTTTACATACATACAAATACTTAAAAATAAGTGTTAAATACTCGTCGCACCAAAAAAAAAAAAATGATCATGATTTTTGAAGTATCTTTCCACAAAAAAAACTAAAAGGAGGTAATAAGGGCAATAATTCAGATTTCAATTCATTTTTTACTATATGCTTTAGGGATGAGTTTGGCTGACGTTGTTGTTGTATTCGTAGAAGTGCTTGAAAATACTATTTAGCCGATTATAACAACAAAAGTTAAAAAAATATATTTTTTTTATTTTGAGTGGAAATTTTAAAAGTAAAAGTTTGCATCACTGAAAACTTCTGTTGTCATAAGGTTTTACATATCAAATAGAGCGTGCTCTAAATAAGAAAATTAACATGAAGTGTACATTATCACTTTTTGGTTCGGTGACTATTAAACAATTATTTTTAAGTATTTGTATATATGTAAAGGAAAAAATAATAATAATTTTAAATGTAAATATATCAAACAAATATAAAGAAAGTTTCTTGGATATAAAAAGCTTTTATTGCTTTTTAATAATCATATGTTTGTTTTGCAGAAGTTTAAATTTTTTTTAGCCTCCTATGGTTTTTTTACATAAAGGTGTGTGTGCATCTTTCAGGTAGCGGAAACTTCAGAAAACATCTCAAAAATGAAATTGTTTACAACAATCCTTTCTGCAATGGAAATTTTAAATTGTTTTTCTTTTTTACAACTTATCAATAACACTTGCGTACTTATGCATGAACAATGAGCAAGAATTGTATGTTAGTTGCTTTATTAAAGCAACTAACAATGTGAAAATACACTGGTAAGATGTACTTTATACGAACTACGCCACGTGCCTGAGAACTTGTAGTTTCGAGCTCGTGTTTTTAAAAACGAATATATCCAAGTACCTAAGTGCAGATCTCTTTATATATATATATATTTTATTCCAATTTTTGTAGGATGACAGTTTTGTGCTTAAACTTAAATTCTGAAGTTCTAAATAGTTCACTGTTTTTAGTATTTATGTTTTTTAGACGACAAAATATTATGTCATATGTACATAACATATGCAAGTTTGATCATAAGAATTAGAAACCGTATGTTAAACACTGATTTTGACATACACACGAAATTACATATGGATACCAATTTTGACATTCCATATGAGTTGTATACATAATGTAAACACACCTTTAGTGGCGAATCCATGGGGAAGGTTGAGTATTATTTTTAAGTTTTTGTTCTGGATAATTTGAATCTTCTTTGTATAGTTTTAGCAGTTTTTCTATACCAGACTTGGCAACCATAATTTAAGATTGGTCGGATTCATCTTGTATAACAAAACTTTGTTTTTTAGGTTATATCTTGACAGGAGGTCAGTGAAAGATACAGTGCGCAAACAACTTAATTGACTTGTCACATATGTAAATAAGGTGATATATTCTTGGGAGTACAAGTCCAGTGAAGGAGTTAGTTTTGGAGATTTCTTGTATGGAAATATGATAGCTTGAGTTTTATTATCGTCAACTCTTATTTTCCATTTGTTGAAGTATGTTTGGCTTGAGTTGCGAGTCTGTTGCATTCTCTTGACTAATGCATTCGATAGCTTGTCGCAGATTAAAAGCACTTTAGTCAGCATAAAAAGCTACTTCTTGATTTCTGTAAATATTTATATCCAAGACATATAATGAATACAGTGTGAGAGAAAGAACAGACCCTCGTGGTAAACCTTCTGGTATTTGCCTTTCACTAGAGTTTTTCCTATTGACGCAGGCAGCAAATGATAGATTGCTTAAAAAGCTTTTTAGTATCTTTTTGTACATAAATAGGAAAATTAAAACTATTAAGTTTAAGCGACAAATCGTGACGGATATAATAAATGCGTTAATATTAAGGAAGATAATCCCAGTACTTTTGCGATTATTTTCAATAAATTTAATTACCATCTTTAATAGATTAAGGAACTTTGAGGCAAATATCTTATGTGAATATTAAATATCTTTATGTTAAATAAACTACTCGTAATAAAAATCAGGCATGTTTTTAAGAACAGTGGCATTAATTTCACCTAAACTTGGGACTTTATTGTATTTTAATAATAATACATAACTTTTTAGAGTCAATAGGTAACTTAGAAATTAATTTTAACAAAGACTTATTTCCATCCCTGTTAATGAGAAATTTTATATATCTGCTTAACTGCGTTATAATACTAAAAAGGTAGTTCGATTGTACACAGGAACAGAAATTGTTTTTGATTGAAAATGCTTTTTGATGAAAATGACATGGTTTGAATTCAAAATATTTAGGTAGAATTCTAATACCGAAAAAGATATGCAGGAGGTCGTTAGCAAAATGTCTACGATAGAAGGTTGAACAGGTTAACAATTTTGAGCAAATAGATAGAAGAAATATTCAAACAAAATTTAACCGGCAGAGTTTTTTGAAACACTGTTCCAATGGGTGTCACTTAAGATTACAGTGCACTCGCGATAACATAAAATAATTAAAACCAAGGCATTTTATTTCCCCGTTTCCCCAAAAAATAACAATTTATTATATGTGTAAACATTTTTATTTTTTGTTTTTTATATATATTTAAATCATATTTATGTATTTTTTTTGCACCAGAAGTTGTTTTTTCCAATGATATCTGTCCGTCCGTATTAGTGTTTAAAACGAGGCCGAGGCAAACCTGATTTCACAAAAAAATAAATACGTCAATGGATAGTGTCGAAAGAATTGCTATTGGAAATCAGCAATATCGGTCCATGTCCTTTGAGGCAGCAGGCAAATCACCACGCCTGCCTCCAATATTTTCATCTTCAATCAAAAAAATAAATGTATAGGCGATAGAGAATTAAAAAGTAAGAAAAAAACATCAAGTGAAAATATTGGCGCTCGTCCATGTTTTCCGAGATACGAGGCTCTGAAATTTTCAAATTTCTTAAAATATCAATACGAGTATCATTTTAAAGCTTTTAATGAAGTCTTTAAGGAAAAACTAAAATTTTTATAATGCTTAACACATTAAGAGCCGATGTCAATTTTATGTAAAATTATATATATGCAGTACGAATTTTTTTTTCATTCCCTGTCACCCTAATATTTGAGTTTTCGATTGTAGTTACTTCACTCAACTATATTTGCATATATAGTGAAGGGATGTAAGATTCGGCATAGCCGAATATAGCACTCTTAATTGTTTATGTTATAATTGGCATCTTCAGGATATTCCTTTCAGCGAACGTTCAGCTTACTAAGAGCCTTGGCTTCGCGCTTATATATCAATAGATTCTTTAATGAAGGAGAGTGAAGAGCAGACGCCAAGATGATACATGAACAACTTAACTTCACCCCAAATATATTCATTGTGCAATATCAAAGATTACCAAAAGATTGGAGTTACTTCACTAAACTAGATTTACATAGATGGTGAAGTGTATATAAGATTCGGCATAGCCGAATATAGCACTCTTACTTGGTTTTAATAAATTTTGAACTTCTCCATGTCAACTTGTCCATGTCAATTTTCTCAACAGCATCCTGTATGAATTCTTTATGTGCAATTTCGTTTTCGTAATTTTTTCTTTTAATAAGATCTTTAATCCTATTAACTTCCATAACTTTGCTCTTATCAAGGTTTTTTCTATGATGTTTTCAAAATTGGATGTTCCTTCCTGCTCTTTTTCATTCTGATATACGCGGGATCATCCCAGTTAAATTCAACAATTCTTTCAATTACTGCCTGTGGTAGACCTCTTGGATGCATCTAAATATTTTTATTCATAAGAAATTAACATCGTTTGAAAATTATCAAAATGGACCAATGTCGCCTATAGGCAACAGAAATTTTATAAAACTATTTTACAAAAACTAAAAGCTTTTTTAAGTTCTCTTTCTTCTAAATAGTAATACTACCGCTATAAAACAATATATTTCACTTGGTATTGCCTTATTAATATTAGGCCTGTTTCTTTACTTTTTGGGTAAAGTTCCGGAAAATGAGAGGAAGAAGAAGAGCACCGAAGGCGCTCTTATTAAAATAACTATTTTAACCATTTTAAAATATTTCTAACGACTTTTTTATTTGTTTATGTTTTACAGCTGTTTCACAAATAAAAATATATAAATAACTTGCACGAAGAAAAACTTTGGGCAAGATGAAGAAGAAATTTATTCTCCCAAAACCCCTCTCATTTACCCAATTTTTAAGTACGGGAACGCTTTTGGTGCAAATTGGGATCCCACGGGATACCAAAGTAGAGTAAAGAATCAGACCTAGTTAGTTAGTGAGTTAGGAGTGGCAGCCTCTCACGACGAAGCTCACTTGAGCACAATCAAATGGCCCACTCTGATACCACAAGGAAGACGGCACGACTCCCTTACCCAATTGAGAACCATGAAGATTCTCGGATGAACTTCGCTATATCTCCTATAGAAGTAAATGATAGCTCCGTAAGAGTCATGAAGAAAGGAGAGCCCAGAATTCTAAATCTTCTTCTAGCCAGGGATGGACAGTGGCACAGGAGGTGCAGTACGGTCTCTTCCTCATCCTCCGAGCCACAGCTGCGACAGAAATCATTAGAGGGCAGACCCAGTCTTTCAGCATGCCTGCCGCATAGACAGTGACCAGTAAGTGCCGAGACCGTGATGCTTATAGATTTCCTGTCCAGTTCGAACAGCTGCCTGGTCCGTTTGAGGTTCAGTGTAGTCCACAGTTGTCTGGAGATACAACAGGAACTTTCCTCCACCCATTTTTTAAGAGCTAAATTGGGTTAGTGATTCTTTATGGCCATTTTAACAGTTGCGAGGGGAATTCCAACGTCGGGTAGCGAGGAGATTCTATAAAGAAATTTGCCCCGTTTGGCGAGATCATCAGCCGCATAGTTTCCCAGGATATCCCTGTGACCAGGGACCCAAAACAGGTCAATCTGTGATCGCTCCGATATTATGTTTAGTAATGAGCGACATCTCAGGAGTAGCTTAGATGTACAGTATGCACCAGCAAGCTCCCTGATTGCCGCCTGACTGTCCGAAAATATCCGAACGGCAAGGCCAAAAAGTTTGTCCTAAGCGCTATTTCGGATGTTTTCAGAATGGCCATTACCTCGGCTTGAAAGACGCTGCAGTGGTCAGGGAGTCTAAAGGATAGTCTCAGTCCAAGGTTATTGGAGAAGATCCCGCAACCGACCCTGTCGTCCATTTTCGAGTTATCGGTTTAGATGTCAACAGTATTGCTCATAGCCACTTCGTTACAAGCCCATTCCTCCCTACTTGGAATATGGATCTGAAACCCGTGGTCCATAGCAGGTGTAGAAAAGATGTAGTCAACCATTGATGGTGTGGCCACATCCCGAACGATAATCTTGGAGTGACCCATGTCCGGCCTAAGCCAGCGTAAGAAGGCATTAAGTCTGGTTGCACAGCATTTGGCCTGTTGCAATACCAAGAGTTTAATTTGGTTTGGAGTTTGGTAACCAGTGAAGAAGGGCATACAGAGCCTTTGCAGAGGTAGCTTGGAGAGCCCAAGTAATCAAAATAGCGGCTGTTCTCCTGACTTTATCAAGAGGCTTTTGTTTAACCGCTTTCTCGAAAGCGGGCTACCAAAAAAACAGCACCATAGAGAATATTCGGCTCGATTACTGCCTTATAGAGCCAGGAGGTGATTCGAGGCTGCAGTCCTCGTCTTGGTCCTATAGCTCTCTGGCAGAGGTAAAGCGCGCTGGTCGCCTTTCGAGCTCTTTCAGCAATATTCGCCTTCCATTGAATTTTGGGGTCAAGCATCACCCCAAGTATTTCAAACTTCTACTTCCACTGAGCACAGTGCCGTTTAGCTTAGGTGCAGTAAAAATCGGAAGTTTGTATCTCCATGTGAAGAGCATCCCTCGGTTTTGCTGGGGTTAACATCGAGATCAAATTCACGGCACCATTGAGACAGAACGTTGAGCGAATAGTTCACCCGTTCTGTAAGTGTTGTTAGGTGTTTTCTCGAGACCGCGATAGCAATGTCATTAGTATAAGCTATCACCCTATTACCCGTTTGCTCCAGTCGCCGTAGCAGCGTATTGACTGCCAGATCCTAGACAAGGGGAGACAACACACCACCTTATAGAGTGCCTCTTTTCACTACCCTTTCCACGTGATAATTTCCCAGAGTGCACATGATGATACGTGTCTTTAGTAGTAGGTCAGTGAATCCTACCAGATTTGCATCAAGATCAAGATTCAAGAGGGCCTTTATAACGGTATTGGGACAGACGTTATTGAAAGCTCCTTCTATGTCAAGAAAAACCGCAAACGTAAATTCCTTATTTGACTTTTCAACATCGGATATTAACACGTGCAGCGCCGTTTCCACAGATATCCCTTTCGTGTAGGCGCGCTGCAAGCTAGAGATAAGCGCGGGATTTATGGAGTTTCCGATCTGAAGATCGAGAATCCTTTCCTGCGTTTTAAGTAAGAAAGACGACAGGCTTATTTGCCTAAGGTCCTTAGGTTTAAAATGAGATGTCCTTCTCGCTTTAGGGATGAAAACAAATCGGGCCACACGAACACTTTCCGGCATGTAATTATTTTCAAGCAAGCATTGTAGATCCGCAATAGCCAAGGTTTTATAAAGTCCATGCCATGTTGCAAGGCCGCTGGGATGATCTCAATTCCAAGAGACTTGAAGGCATCAAATGACATGATGGCCCACTCTCTGTGAGCATTGGACACCTGGAAAGTGGGTGGGCAAACCAACGCGGAATTTATAGTTCCTGTCATGTCGCTAATCCCTTAACTACCAGGGAAATGAGTATCGAGCTGTGTCTCCAAGGTATCGATTACAGAGTCCGTCCACTGACCGTCCGGCCTCTAAATACTCTCAATAGTTCTCGGAGACGTGCTAAGAATCCTGCGTAGCCTGCTAGTTTCGGACGAGCTTTCTATGTTACCACAGAAATTTTTCCATGAGGCTCTTTTGGATCTTCGTTGGGCACACTTAAACTCCCTTTGTTTATTCTTATAGGTCAGCCAGCTTCCATCATTTTTGGCCCTATTAAAGAGCTTTCTGCATTCTCTGCCTAACTCCGCGATCTCCGTGTTCCACCAAGGGGGTTTCGGCTTAGCCATAAGGTTAAGAATTCAACTGCCCGATCAATATCGCAGTCCGTTTGCTTCCTATTTATTTAGGAGTGGGAAACTCCGGAACCTACTGATTCCAGATGTAAATTATAAGTTAAATAGCTGTGGTCAGAAAAGGAGCACTCTTGAAAAACACTCCGATTTCTGAAAATATCAGACAAGCGCCCGTTTGTCAGTGTAAGATCAAGGAGCTCGCACCTCATATGGGGATGAGCGTTTGCATCGGCACCAATGATAACCGCCATTTGACGGTTGTTGGCCTCTGCAACCAGAAGCTTCAACAGGTCATGTGGTGGTGAATCCTTATGATCATGGGCCATATAGTTGGGGACCACCCAGACATCCTTCGAGCCCATCTTTACTGCTATAGCAACGCTGTCTCTGTCACTGAATCTGCGATGAAAAAGAACGTTAATATTATACTTTATCATAATGCAGGCTCTGGGCTTAGCTTGACCTGTGACGTAGAGATTTTCGTAGCCGCCCATAGATAGTACAGAAACCCGATCATTGGCGATCCATGGGTCCTGGTCCAGAGCAATATCCTCTATTTTTTGGGACAGGCGGAGGAGTAGGGCCGCCGAAGCAGCATGAAATGATAAAGGTTAATTTGCACAACATTCATCATCGTTGTTTTTGGCCATAAGGGTAGCGTCGGAATCACCCTCGTTAGACAGGAGTGACTCCTCGATTTCTGCAAAATGTTCGGGTCTAAGCCTCATTTGCCGGAAAGTCCCCGGCAAACCCGAATGAAGAAATGACACTTCTTGTTCGTCCGATGTACCTGAACCGCATGTAAATGCCGGGCCGTCTGTATTGGTTCAGTTTGTCCCGCGGGAGCCTCTGGTACTCAAGGTCCAATAGGAGGTTTAGAACTTTTCCCTATGTTGTCACCTTTACAGATCCTGAGAGATATCGAATCGAAAGCGTAGTTGATCTCCTTCTTACAGGCGTTGAGTGGGGCGAGGAACTCGTCGTTAATAACGATGACAGCGTCGCGGAAGTGGCCTTTTGATTCGATTACTTTAGCGACCTTCCAGTCGGCCGTAGGCAGCTCTTTGTTTCTGAGCTTAATAAGTTCCAGAATTTCATCCGGAGTGGAAGGATCTGCCGGGATCCGGTCAAAGGGTCTTGGACGGTTCAGAATCTAATCCTTGGGTACAGCTGAAAGCTAAGCACCCGACCAGATTTCACCCAGACTGTGAATTGCCTGCTTGTACAAGTCCGCTGAGCGCTGATTAGCAAAAGCAATCAATTTAACGTGCCTCTGATACCAGCCCGCATCACGGCATGAGGGAGAAGGGCCAAGATTGGCCGAAATTATGTCCTTATAGACACTGCGAAGAGCCGCTTGGCCAAAACGAGGCTAGCCCTAACTATCCTGTTAAGGGGACGTAAGGCCATCGGCTTAAACGTAGAAGTCTTAGGCCGCTTAGGCAGCTGAGGGACTGTCGTGGCGGTTTCCTCAGCCCACCTTTGTCGTTTCTGGGATGCCAAGCTAGGTGGAGGGCGAGTCTCCAAGTTCTGTTTGGCCCATTTAAGTTTGGTCTAGTCCCTTTTCCAGACAAAGTGTTCTGTCTGTTTCTCCAGACAAATATAACAAAGAACTCGACACAATTTACACTATAGCTAAAAATAACGGTTACAACTGCACTACTATCGACAAACTACTTAAACATTACAACACTAAAAACAAGAAGAAAGCAAACAAGGAGACAATCGATACAACACGACGACACATTTTTACTTACACAGGACCAGAAATATATAGATTAACTAACCTTTTTCAGAAAGAAGGTTTACAGACAGCACTAAAGACGAGCAACACCCTACGAAACAATCTCAAGACATCTAAAAAAATTACCGATAAATGTAGTACCAGCGGAGTAAACAGAATTACTTGCACCTGCAACCGTACATACAAAGGACAAACTGGACGAACATTAAAAATAAGGTTCACAGAACACATACGATCATATAAACGGAAAAGAGATGACTCTAACTTTGCAATACACCTTAACACATATGAATACGAGCCAAGGGAAATGAATGTATGATGTTAATACATCCTAGTAAAAAAAGGACGAAGACTGGACATTCTTGAAAACATGGAAATATACAAAGCAAGAACGTTTAACGAAGATATTATTAACCAACAGGTAAATACAACCTCCGACACAATTTTTACACCACTTAAACTATTAAAACAAACTTACAACAAAACACCCACAGATGGTCGCACTTACCTACCCAATAATAGAAGATTGAGATATTAAAACTATATACCCAATAAACATGACAGATATCAGGCAATCTACCTGTATAATACCATTTAAATGACACCATCCTAACAGACAAAACTACCTGAACTTACCACTATTTTGGCAACAAACACCTTAGACTATCTAACCAGTACTAATCAAAACTTGGCTTAAAAATGATGTCTTTACATCGAAAGCACTCGCCAATCGTACCAAATAAACAGCCAGTGACGACGGTCTTCACCGAAAGATATGACAACAGTGTTCGGATCTAGCCCATCGAACTTTTGCAGGATCCGAAAGGCAGATCTTCTGGTCCTGTATGCCCGCGTCGACACGTTAATATGTGCACTAGAAGAGGAGGACGTGCTGGGGCTAGACTACGTGTTATTTGGGCTAGCTTAACCGATGCCCCCACAGCAGTAGTTAGATAGTTATTCAGGGGCGCCCGTCTTTCACTCTGTTTTGTAGCAAAGGTGATTGAGGTGCTTGAAGAGGGCACTACGCAACCTTTGGAGATTGTGGTGAGTGATGTTGAGGCAGACAATAGAGTCGTTGCACCCAACTGTGTTCTGGAGGTAGAAGTCTCAGATAAAGGATGCTTTTGAATTGCCAGCTTTTGCCATTTCAAACCAGTTGACTCTCTTTTGGGGTTGGCCATTGCGGTCTTTTTTGTAATTTTTAAGTTTACAGTTTTTTCCATGCGAATTGGGTTCCCACTCATAGCCGCTATCTCCACCCGCATGTGTAGTCAACTTAAAGGTCCCATGGTTATCTTTGGAAGCAGGGAGGTCATACGAGGGTTAGCACCAGGCTTTATGAGGATAGGTGCTCAGAGACAGACCGTTGCTAACTGGGAGTAAGTCTCAACTAAACCTACACCACAGACTTAACGGTGACGGATATCGAACGTACTATGAGGCCTGCCAGGGTTTTAACGGGAAGGAGATGGTTATGATCTTAAACAGAAGCCTTTCCCACAAGGTTTCACCCCTGTGATACTAGATCCAGAAGCCATAGCCACCAGGCCAAGTCAAACAAAAATCGGAAAGAAAGGTCCTTGGACAGAAAAAGGTCGTGCCGGGGGGTACAGATCACTCAGCGTTACCCAGGATGCACTGCGTGGAAGTGATCTATGTAACACTCATATTATTATAATGATCTTGAACACTTTAAATACACACGATTTTTTTCAAAAATCACTTAAATATTTCAAATTTCCAAGAACTCCTACTGAATGAACACATGCATAGAATAAAACAAATAGCTTTAAGCTCTTCTCACACAAAAGGTTGCACAATGCAAAAAACAAAGATTAAAAAAATTAAATTAACGAGAACTAGAAGCATATAAATACAAAGTTGCCTATAGGTAACAATTGGCTAATAAGATGAATTGAATATCAGCTTAAATTATGTAAGGTATAATGTATGAGATTTTTCTTAAAAGTACTAAAACAATTAAATATAAGAAACTTTTAAAAAGACTATGGTCATGAAAAGGTTACATAAAAAACCGAATATAAACTTAAAAATTGTAATGAAATTTGTTTAACTAATCACCAACAAAGATTCTTTCTTTCCAAAAGAATCATAGTGATATCATTGCTTAAGGTGTGTTTAGACTACGTGTGTATATCAAAATCGATGTTTAACATATGGTTTATAATTTTCCTATCTAAGCTTGCATATGTTACGTACATATGACATAACCTTTTGACGTTGAAAAGAAAACTTAAATACTAAAAACAGTGATATCAACTATTCAATTTTTTTTTTTTGCGAAAATTATTTAGAACTTTTCGATTTAAGTTTTAGTACAAGACTGTCTTTCCTTATACAAATTGCTGTAATATATATCGGAGGTCTGCACTTAGGTACTTGGCTAAGTTCGTTTAAAAGAACATGAGCTACAAACTAAATGTTCTCAGGTACTTGGCGAAGTTCGTATAAAGTAAATCTTACCAATGTATTTTCACATTTGAAATTGTTAATTGCCTTAATATTATTATCATTATTATTGTTATTATTATTATTATTATTATTATTATTATTATTATTATTATTGTTATTATTATTATTATTATTATTATTATTATTATTATTATTATTATTTTTATTATTATTATTATTAATATTATTACTATTATTATTATTATTATTATTATTATTATTATTATTGTTATTATAATTTATTAATAGGTATAATTTCATGCTACAAATTTTTATCTATGTGTGGCATAACATATTGTTGTAAGCCAGATTAGCACGTTACAAAGAAATAAAATTGATTCTTAAGATAATATATTATTTTTTGTTTTAGACATATATATATATATATATATGTATAACATTTGCGTAAGTGTATTAAACGATTTTATGAAGCAAATTCATTTATCAATAATCATATATATTTCAAGCATTTTTTCAAGATATTTATATAAGTCATTATACTCTGCACATTTAAAATAACAACTAGTTCACTTTCATTAAGAATTCCCTTACCAAAGCATTCCAGTCTATATGCCTTATATAAAGGGCATTCACCAGTAAAATGTAGAACATTTTCAGGCTTATCTAAGTTGCATATTGAGCATATACCATCAGTATTTTTCCGAAAGGCTCTACCGCTTATATCTAGTAAACCACATCTAGTTCTTATTATTAGCCCAGTCGAATAATTGTAATGCAATATTGGTTTTGTGTAGAAATTTAGTCGAGGGTATAGATCGTGTAATTGTGAATTGAGTGCATTGTCAATGTGTGCTTATCTTTCTTTTTCCATCAGTTGATGTAAAATAGTTTTAAAGTTCTGGTTAGATAGGGTACACAAGTTATCGATTTAAGAATATTTTTCCTGCAATATAGATTCCCACTCTGAGTACCAATACAATATGTTGTTTATTATTTATTCAGCTAAGATAAGATGTTTTTCTAATATAGTAAGTGTGCAATTTTAAGGTGGTAATATATATATAGAGTGCAATCCTGTCTCCAGGTGTAGTGCATAATTTGGTGTTTTACTTGGTAAGCATTAAAATCTTTAAAAAATCTGAAAAGTTTTTCAACTTCGTCGTATTTTTTATACCCCCACATTGTGAAGCATAACGCATTATTGACTTTGAGGCCGCTTTAAATATTTTAAGATTATTATTTGTGGATTGTTTATATATTTCAGCCAAGTAGAATTAATTGCCAGTTTGGCGTTCGACAATATATTCTTTAAATGTTTTTTAAAAGACATGTTATACGTAATTTCAACTCCAAGGTATTTGTATGAGTTAACAATCTCGATCAGTTCTTCACCATATTTTCAATTCATATTTGAAGAAATCCTTGTACGGTTATGAAAAACAATTTTTTTTTGGTTTTTTTGCTTTTAAACGCCAAGTTAAACAGTAGCTAGGTAGTTTGTCTGTCATGGTTTGCAAGCCACAAGAAGATTCGGAAAGGATAACAATATCATCAGCATATAAAAGTATTTTGACATTGACGCCAGCAACGTTAACACCTCCTGGAAGTTGATCAACTAAGTCATTAGTGCACCCATGTTTTACTCCAATTTCTACAGAAAATGAGTCAAAAAACGAACCGCCATATAGGATTTTGCTTTCAGTTGTTTCATACAATCCCTGCAGCAATCTTACTATTTTTGTTGAAAGCCCTAGCCAAGACAGTATATAAAATAAACAGTGCCGAGGGATAGTATCAAATGCACATGAAAAATCAACAAAAAATGCATAGGTATTTTTGCCATTTGCCTTATTACTGTACATGATATTTGACAGATTGAATATATTGTCTACAGTGGAGTAATGTTCTCTAAAACCGGCTTGATATTCATTTAAAATGTTATTATAATCAATCCAGAAAGTTAAGCGGTTGAGAACACTTTTATTAAATATTTTGTCTACAGTATCATTTAAAGATAGCGGTAATTTGCTGGGTGATTTGGATCACCTTTTTTATGCAATGGTATTATGGTGGAATTTCGAAAACATGCTGGTATTTTTTCATGCAAAAAGATTTTGTTGAATCTATTTAATAATTCTTGCTGGAAAACAGCAGGAGCATATTTGTAGAATTCAAGTGTAATGCCATCATTACCTGGAGCTTTATTCGTCTTCAATATTTTAATAACCGTTAATACGGGATCAATGTGGTAAGGCATACACCAACTAATTGTTGGAGGCTCATAATTTCTTTTTAACATACAGCTAAAGTACGAATAAAAATCATCAACACATAAGTTAGAGGAAGATACGAAATTACGAGCTTTCATTGTATTTGACAGTTTCCACCAATCACTAGAAGTTTTTACTATATTAAATAGCTCTAATAATACCAAATAATTGTAGTTTCTTAGTTTTGCAGACCATGAGGTATTTACGTCTAGAGACTATGTAACGGTTTTTATTTTCCATACTGTAGTTCCTTCTGTAACATTTTTGGTTCTCTTTCATAACTGCATGTTATCTAGCACACTTCCAATCAAACCATTTTTGCTTGGGTTCAAAACGAAAAGAAGTATTAGGAGATTTAATATTACCTTGCTTGATCATGATAGTTAAATTTGAGACGTAATCATCAATCGGTGCATCTGTAGTGTAGTTATATTTAGAGTTAGTTACTATGGCAATCAATTTTTCTGCATATTTATCTGCATTAGTTTTGCGCCAGTATAACTTGTTTGAAACAGTTCTACTTCCACAATTATATCTGCCAGGTATTAGTATTTTTAGCCATATGGGCATGTGATCCGAGTATGGCTTATTGCCAATATAAAACTCTTCAATGTATTGCAGAGAGCTATAAGAACATATACAGTTATCAATAAAAGAATTGCCCCTTCCACGATGAAAACTAAATTCGCCTTCAGCATCATTCTGGATTCTTCCATTAAGAATAATTCCACCAACGTTTTTCACGAAATTCATCAATTTCCGACCTTCAGTATTAAAAGTTTTGTCCTTAAAATGTCGTGCTTCCCGGATATGTAACCGGTTTTTCAATAACTCTGTATCTTAAACTCTCCATAAATTGCTGAAATAATTCAAAATCGTTGTTCCAGTTTGTGCAGTTCAGGTACCTTGGTATAACATAAATTAGTGTGTTATCGATTCTTAGGGTTAACATAATATTACCCAATATATTTGTAAACTTTAATAAGTTTGTTTGTTTCAACACCTTTTTGAACCCATACAAACAACCACCACTGGCCCGTCCCGCATTGAATATTTTTGTTGCCGGTATCCATTTCAAAATGTAATCTTTAAAATAGATTTCACATGACTTTTGTTTATTCTCAAACACATGTGTTTTGAATAAGAAAAATATATCAAAATTACGCATATATGTTATAAAATTGCAAAAATTTATTGCTTTTAAAAGATTTGTCACATTATATGATGTCAAGTTAAGGAAAATGTGTTGCTATTGAGATTCAGTAGTAAACATCTCATTACCGTTACTGCTGGGTGTTTCATTTAAAGCTATGACATACATGAACCCACATAAGGTTTTGCAGAAAGGACAAATCATCATTAGAATAAGCCATAATTTTGCCCTTTACCCATGTAAATTTCCTGTTATAGTTAGTTTTTTCCTGACCTTTTTCGTTTTATTTAATTTCTGTTCTCTTAAGTTCTTTTTGAACTTTCAGGTTTTCAAGGTGAATTTTAGAAAATAAAAATTTTTTTTATATTTATTTATTCCGAAGTTTCGTTGGATAATCCCAACTTCATCAGGGAAATTTTATTTTGTCTGGTAACAATAAAAGTATAAACAAAACAGATTAAATACATACATAACAAACAATTATTTAATCCTTTATTTTTTAAGAAAACCACTTTACTTACATAATATTTTAATTTTAACACAACAAAAATTATTCAATATATTTAACATCTAAAACGACAAATATTTTTTTTTTAAATATACAAAATTTAAACATCAAATAAAATAACATAAACATAATAGCACACCACTGTTCTTAAAGTTAATATCACAGTATACTAAAATAAGACTATAGAATAATTGGCATTAGTTTTGTCTTTGTCATCTTTTTTGTTAATTGTACTGTTCCATTTTTGTTGTATTCGAAGAGTTTCAAATGTGTATCGTTTGTTCTCTCGTCTCCCTTTGTCCAGTATTTTTACATTTTCCAAATCAGTATTTAAACTTCTTTTTGTTGTTCCTATATAAACTTTGTTGCAGCTTTCTGTTGAGTTTCCCAGACACCTAATTTGATAAACTACGTTGCTTTGCTCCATTTTTTCAATTTTTGTTTTTTTAAAGAGAGAATTTATCGTTTTGTTTGATCTGTATGCCAATTTAATTTGTTTGCTCTCTATTATTGTTCTTATTTGTTTATTTTCTGTGAGTTTCGGTATATATGGAAGGCTATAAAATTTGACGTTGCTAGATGTGTTGTTATTATCTGTGTTTTTATCTGTGTTTTTAAGCTGTTATTTCTAAGTATTTCTCTAATAATTTCAATGTTCTTTGTTACAAACTGCTTTTCACGGATTTTAAATATTTTATTTATGAAATTTGGACCTGTATTTATTTTTTGTTGTATTGGTTGTGTCGAATGATAATTTATAAGACGTCTAGATGAGATTGACTTTGTGTGCCAGTCAGTTATACTCTTGTTCTGCTTTCTATAATTTCCCATGTCTAAATATGGAATGGAATTATTTTCTTCTTTTTTATAGTAAACTTCAGCTTATTGTGATAGTTGTTAAATGTTTTTAAAATAATTTCTTTGTCATTTTTTCTTATAATCGCAAATAGGTTGTCGACATATTTCGGGATGATTTTTATGTTTACGTTTTCCTTTTCAAGGTCTTTCGTTACTGTTTCTAGTAATTTATCCAGAACTATGTTTGCTATCGTAGGGGAAAGGGGGTTTCCCATAGGCATACCATATGTCTGACTATAATACTTATTTCCATATACGAAGTAATTGTTATTATTCAGACAGAATTGTAGTATTTTTAAAAACTGTATTTTAGGGATTTTTGTATATTTTTGTAGAATTGACCATTGTTGCATTATATTGTTTATGGCAAGATGAATTGGAACGTTGGTAAATAGGGATACTACGTCTAGTGATACAAGAGTTTCGTCATCATCTAAATTAATATTCTCCAATTTTTCTTTAAGTTCTAGTGAGTTTTTCATATTAAATTTGTCAAGTACGAGATTATTAAGAATATTTCCAATGTATTTTAAAAGGGTGTAGCATGGAACTTCAATTGATGAAGATATTGGACGTAATGGCATATGTGGTTTGTGCGGGTTTTGGTAATCCATATAATCTCGGGGCTGTCGCAGAGTTTGAAGTTAATTTGGCGTTTTCATATTTTGTTATCCAGTTTTGTTTATATAAATCCATACTATTTTGTTATCTGTTCTTTGTAACTTTTGGGTGGGGTCAATTCTAATTGTTTTCTATGTTGTCTTGTCTTCTAGTAATTTTTCCATTCCTCGTTCATAGTCTTCCTTGTACAAAATGACGGTTTTTTTACCCTTGTCTGATTTTGTTATAATTATTTTGTCCTTGTGTCCTTCCAAAAATCGTTTGGTATTGTCAAATACATTTAGAATAAACTTTTCCTTTAAATTATTTTTGGCTGTTCGTTTATAGGTAAGAATCCGGTTTGCAATTTTTGATCTGGCTATTGCTTTTTCTCTGTCGTCATCTAGTGTTTGAACCCATTGTTCAAGATCCGCAATTAAATTTATGTTTGAAAATTTTTTTCTATTTACCGGAAGTGTAAATTTTTTTTCTAAAGATAGAAGCCACTTACTCTCATCGCGGAATTTTATGTTTGTTTTATTTATAAGCCAATCTTCATTAAAGATAAGGTTGTGCTTTTTCAGCTGTTCCATATTTAGTTTTTCCATTTTGGTTTGATGATTCTTCCTATGTGATATTTTAATTCTCTTTATTCTATTCTTTTGTTTATTGATGAAATCGTCAAAGTCTGTGTTACTTATTTGTACTTCTATTAACCTTTTCATGTTCTCCGTTTTCTTTTTTGTATTTCTTATATTGATGTTTGTCTCCTTTATTTCCAAATTCATTATTTTCATGTGAAGTTTGTTTTCTACTTTTTCTAGTTCAAAGAAACAGTTAAAGAATTGAAAAGTTGCCGTATATTTTTAGTGGTGTTATTCCAGTGTGTCGGGATTCCATGTCTTCTCCTTATAGCAAAAATATAAGTTGTTCTGTTTGTTTGGCTAGTTTGTGAGTTTCTTTGCAAAATCCTTTTTATAATCTGCAAATTTCTATATCATATTTTAGTTAAATGTGTGCAAAATAATTAATTTCTGTAATTTCTTCTATCATGATAATTATTTTTAATCGGCGGGCCCTCCCATGATATTATATTTATTTTTTTCCTGACCTTTTTCGTTTTATTTAATTTTTGTTTTTTAAGTTCTTTTTTAACTGTCAGGCTTTCAAGGTCAATTTTAGAAAATAAAAAATTTTTTTATATTTATTTATTCCGACGTTTCGTTGGATAATCCCAACTTCATCAGGGAAATTTTATTTTGTCTGGTAACAATAAAAGTATAAACAAAACAGATTAAATACATACATAATTAACAATTATTAAATCTTATATTTTTTAAGAAAACCACTTTACTTACATAATATTTTAATTTAACACAACGAAAATTATTCAATATATTTAACATTTAAAACGACAAATAATTTTTTTTTTAAATAAACAAAATTTAAACATCAAATAAAATAATATAAACATAATAGCACACAACTGTTCTTAAAGTTAATATCACAGTATACTAAAATAAAATTATAGAATAATTTGCATTAGTTTTGTCTTTGTCATCTTTTTTGTTAATTGCACTGTTCCCTTTTTGTTGTATTCGAAGAGTTTCAAGTGTGTAACGTTTGTTCTCTCGTCTCTCTTTGTTCAGTATTTTTAAAATTTTACAAATCAGCAGTATAGTGGTTGTCAATAGAGTGTTGTGCCAGAGCCGTCGTGTGTTTTTTGTTTTTTAATGTCAGATTCGTGTTCACTGGTTCTTGTATTTAAACTTCTTTTTGTTGTTCCTATATAAACTTTGTTGCAGCTTTCTGTTGAGTTTCCCAGACACCTAATTTGATAAACTACGTTGCTTTTCTCCATTTTTTCAATTTTTGTTTTTTTTTAAGAGAGAATTTATTGTTTTGTTTGATCTGTATGCCAAGTTAATTTGTTTGCTCTCTATTATTGTTCTTATTTGTTTATTTTCTGTGAGTTTCGCTATATATGGAAGGCTATAAAATTTGACGATGCCACATATGTTGTAATTTTGTGTGTTTTTATCCCTGTTTTTGCTTTATTCACGTATATACAAAACTCTCCAAGTCGAACCGTGACACTTTTATTTTTAATTCTCCTGCTTATCTGTCATAGGGTGTATCGCATGCATTGTTCATCGTCTGTGAAATCTTTTTGAATATATATTTTAGTGCCTTTTAATTTTTCTCTTGCTGATAAAGCCAAATTCAGTTCCAAACTAGACCCCAAATTAAAAACAAAATGTTTTCCTCCATTCAACATACGTGTTGATGAAATATTCGCATTTATATTTAAGTTAAGATAAGATAAGTTAGGTCTATCAGACGTATGCCTTTTTAACTTTGTACTCTATCTCTGTGGTTTGTAGTGAAAGAAAATTTATATGCTGAGTATTCTCAGTTGATTTATTTACCAAATTTTTTGTCATCAAAGAGAAAATACAATAAATAGATGATCTCAACAACTACTTTGCCATTTTTTATTTTTTTAAGTCCTTAAAAGGATGTTAGAAAATATACGTCTTTCAGACCAAACGTTAACTTCTCCGTACAAAAAAAATAACGTTATCTTTCTAGGGTTAATTTATTTGAACTAATTTTATTGAACCCGGCCTCGGCATCTCTCGCGTTGTTATTTTTTTGTCCAGTGACTACAATGTTTGATAAACGGGACCTTCTGTCAATAAATTCAATACGCGATGTAAGTCTTATTACTTCATATTTTAATTTATGATTTTCTTCTTTCAACTCCTTTTGTTCGGCATTTAATGTTTATAAATCATCCTTTTTCGCAACATCTTTCAGTTTTTCATCAAAAAGTTTGCAGCATATCCCATGAAAAAACGTCTACATTGCTTTTTTAGTACTATTTATAAGCTCGGGCAATGGCATTGATCTTTAAATATTCATTTACTTTAGTAGAGTATACTTTTAGCCAAAAACGATAATTGTAGCTTGGCTGCAATTTATATGCAAGCAGATGTATAAACAACAACATCCACACTTTATAATATAATTTTTATATGCAAGCCGATAAGTATATATACAACAGCAATAATGCCAATATTAATATGCAGGTGTACAAATTGGTATAAATGAAAACGATAATGTTTATGTGGAACCACGGTATATATCAATTAACATACAATTCTTTATCATTGTTCATGCATAAGTATGCATTGAAGAAAGGATTGTTATAAACAATTTCATTTTTAGGATGTTTTCTGAAGTTTTCGCTACCTGAAAGATGCACACACACACACCTTTATAAATATATAAAAAACCATAGGACGCTAAAAAAAATTTAAACTTTTGAAAAACCCATAAAAGCTTATTATACCCAAGAAACCTTTTTTTATTTGTTTAAAATATTCACATGTAAAATTTAATATTATTTTTTTTTCTTTACATACATACAAATTCTTAAAAATAATTGTTAAATACTCGTCGCACCAAAAAAAAGTGATCATGATTTTTGAAGTACACATACAAAAAGAAAAAAAAAGCAAAAGGAGGTAATAAGGGCAATAATTTAGATTTCTATTAATTTTTTACTATGTACTTCAGGGCTGAGTGAGGCTGACGTGGTTGTTGTATTCGTAAAAATGCTTGAAAAACCCGTTTAGCCGATTATAACAACAATAGTTAAAAAATAATTTTTTTTTTAGAAATCTAGCTTTTATCGTCTTTGTATTTTAAGTGGAAATTTGAAAAGTAAAAGTTTGCATCACTGAAAACTTCTGTTTTCATAACAGTCCACCCTAAATACGAGCGTAAGACGTTATTTAACTGTCAAAAATTTTCATGCCCATACAAAATGTATGACACCAACCCAAATAGCGCGGCGCTAACGTTGGACAATTGAAAAATCCAATTTTGACTGCGCGTAAAAAGTTAAGTTGGCTGCAAAAGAAGTGTTGCTATTGTTTTTTCTTTGTGGTATATACAAAAGTATTTCCAACAGTAAAGACATTACAGCTACTTTAAGGTCAATTTCGCGATTTTATCTCTCTTAATTATTTTAATTTTGTGGTTTTTAGCAAATAAGATAAGTAAACAATATTGTTCGTTTCACAACGTTGGCGCTCTTATTTAAGGTACTCATTACAGCGTAAAAACTATACGCTAAATTACGTCGTGCCTAACGCCCGTATTTAGGGTGAACTGTAAGGTTTTACATATCAAATAGAGCGTTCTCTGAATAAAAAAATAACACATGTTATAACTTATAGGACTTTCGCTTCTTTCCTCAGTTTTGTTTGCATTATTTTTCTTCTTATCAAACATCGATTAAAACATACGCAACAATATAGGAAAACATCTTTACTTACTGGCTTCTATATAAAATGAAGTTGTGCTGCGCGATTGTATGCAAGTTGTATAATTTGTAGACGAAACACCCAACTTCATTACTATCAAAGTTGCACAACAAATCGCAATGTGTATAGCTTGCATAAGGTTTTACATATCAAAAAGGGTGTGCTCTAACTTATAACACATAGGAAAGAAATAACATATGTTATGTTTCATGAGGTGTACATTATGTGTGTTGATTTACATATAGAAAATCTGACATTCCATATGACTTGTACACATAATGTAAAAACACCTTTAGTCAATTTTTTATAGTTTCAAAATTAAACGATCAATATTTTTCATTACATGACAGCGTCAAGTCTTTACAAGTGAACTAATCATTTTTTGTTCAAAATTCGAATGTAGCAAGTTAGTGGGGAGTCTATGGGGAAGGTTGTGTATAATTTTTAAGTTTTTGTTCTGGATAATTTGAAGCTTCTTTGTATGAGTTTTAGCAGTTTTGCTTTATTAAGCTTGGCAACCATAATTTAATATTGATCGAATTCCTCTTGTATAAAAAAACTTTCTTTTTTAGGTTATATCATGACAGGAGGTCAGTAAAAGATACAGCGCGCAACCATCTTAATTGACTTGTCACATAAGTATGTATTTAACATGTTGTTTATACAAAAGTTGTTTATGCATAATTATACCTAAATATTCAGTATTTTCATAAATAGGAATGATATATCATTGGGAGTACAAGTTTAGTAAAGGAGTTAGTTTTGGAGATTTGTTGTATGGAAATATGAAGTATGTTTGGCATGAGTTTCGAGTCTTTTGCATTCTCTTGATTATTGCATTCGATAGCTTGTCGCAAGATTAAAAGCACTTTAGTCAGTATAAAAAGATACTTTTTGAATTCTGCAAATATTTATATGCAAGATATATAACGAATACAGTGTGGGAGAAAGAACAGACCCCTGTGGTAAACCTGCTGGTATTTGCCTTTCACTAGAGTATTTCCTATTGACGCATGCAGCAAATGATCGATTCTTTAAAAACCTTTTTACTATTTTTTTTATTGTAAATAAATAGGAAAATTAAAACTATTAAGTTTGAACGACAAAGCATCGTTACAGATATAATCAAGAAAGATAATCCCAGTACTTTTGCGATGACTTTTATTATTTTCAATAAATTTCATTAACATCTTCAATAGATAAAGAAACTTTGAGGCAAATAGCTTATGTGAATATTAAATATCTTACTTTATGTTAAAAAAAACTACGAGTAATAATAATCAGGCATGTTTTTAAGAATAATGGAATTAATTTTACCTAAGCCTGGGGCTTTATTATTTTTTAATAATAATACATATGACTACTTCAAAAGCACCAGTTAATACTATGTTACTACTACTGTGCAGAGACTCATTGTTGAGACATTCCACGATATATTCAACGCAAGTATCCATAGCTGATGGATTACTTATGCTTATAGTGTGCAAATTAGCAAATTCATCAACAATTTATTTAGCTTTATCTCCGTCAGTTTGAAGAATTTCGCCGTTCACGTGCAGATCAGAAAGCGGCAATTTCTTGCCTTTAAGTGCTTTGGCAAGCTTCCAAAACTTTTTAGAGTTAGTAGGTAACTTAGAAATAAATTTTGACCAAGACTTATTTCTATCCCTGTTAATGAGAAATTTTATATATCTGCTTAACTGCTTTATAATACTGAAAATGTAGTTCGATTGTACAAAGGAACAGAAGTTATTTTTGATTGAAAATGCTCATTGAACATGGTTTGAATTCAAAATAGTTGGGTAAAATTCTAATACCGAAGAAGGTATGCAGAAGGTCGTTAGCAAAATGTCTGCGGTAGAAGGTTGAACGGGTTAAAAATTTTGAGAAAATTAATTAATATGGGTAAAAATATAGTAGCTAGATAGAAGAAATATTCAAAAAGTATTTAACCGGCAGAGTTTTTTGAAAAACAGTTCCAATGCGTGTCATCAAACATAAAAAGGTCATTTAAGGTATTCCAGTGCACTCGCGACAACATGAACTAATTAAAACCAAGGCAGTTCACTTTTGCAAGACTGTTCATATTTACGAATGGCATTTAATTTTCCTTTTTTCCCAAAAAATAATAATTTATTATGTGTGTAAAAATTTTTATTTGTTGCTTTTTATATACATATATTTAAAACATATTTATGTATTTTTTTGCACCAGAAGCAATTCCCGAAACAATCCGGATTCATCAACGTTATAAAGCTGGTCATTGACCAATCCTAATTCTTTAATTTTACTTTTTAGCATCACTTTGAAAGAATCTACCAAATAGGGCTGTGAAAAAAAGTTTTTCTCCAGATATTTGATGCAAGCGAACTCCGTATCAATTTTTGAAGTTTTGAAGCTATCCATCGCTGGCATTGAACCTTAAAGCATTTTCTTTAATTTTATTATGAAGATCTTTGCTCTTTTCTTTTAACATAAGTCTATTTATAGAAAACTTTTTGTCTCTCATTTTCAGAAACCATGGGTATAAAGCATGTTCCATAGTCTTTCTTTTTCCAGATCCACAGAAGGTATTTTGAAACGTTTGATAATAAAATTTCTGTTTTTTTTTTATTCAACATATTGAAGATTTTTTCACCCCAAATTTATTCGCTAAACTAGTAACACTGGCTCATTTTTGCAAATGCTGCAAAACTTCGGAAAGCTGAATGTGAGCGCGAACTAAAATTGTATGTGAGGAATTTTGACTTAAAAAAAAAAAGCAAAAGCAAATAGCTAGGGAAATCCGAAAATTATTATGCAATCAAGCCAGAATTTATTAAAAACTCTGTTTGCAAAGATTTCATCACTGTTAATAGAATGTTTCCACCGCACCTGCTTCGCTCTCTATTCTTGCTTCACACTCCAATCATGAGCGAATCAACTTGCTTTGCCATACAAACTTTTGAGAGCATGAACAATTTCTTTCTTCTCTAATTTTTATCGCAAGTTTATCTGAACTAGCTGTATAAAATGTAAACAAAAAGAGAAAAACAATGTTAAAAGTGGTGTGTATTATATAAAAATCAATTAATTTCATTAAAATTTCAAATGTAATAAATTAAAAACAACAAAATTAATACGAAAAAAAAAAAAATTTTTTTAAAAAATTATTTGAAAGTTGTTTTAGTTTTTGCGCAGGTGTCCAATCGAAGCATGTAGCATTTGTCGTGTAAACGGTACGCTTCGCAATCATAATTCGAAGAGCGAAGCAATTGCTTCATTTTGCCGTGGAAACATACTATAAGATAAAAATCCCTTAAAAAATTCAAAAATAAGTTGTTCATATTTTAAAGCTTTCACACTAAGTGCATATTTTAGAGCAGGGGTTCCCATTAAATTCCTGATCACGGACCCCTAGTATACTAATTTTTTTTCGCGGATCCCTCTGAAGCCCAAATTCATAATAAAACTTTTATTATTTTTGTAAACACTGTTTTTTCAGTTCTGCATGCGGACCCCTTGGATGGTTGCCACGGACCCCCGTTTGAGAACCGTTGTTTTAGAGTAATCTATGGAAGAAAAAAATTTTCATATTTTGGGGTATTCAAATTATCGCGAGTGTACTGTAATTAGTAAACTTAAGTCAGACCTCAAATTTGCAGTGTTCATTGGTTTACAAGTAAAATAACTGATCGTATATTTATAAAAACTTGCATGGAGATATTCTTAATATTATGTGTTTTAATTTTATGAGTACATCTCCTTCGTGAGAAGCCGATCTTCTCTGTATATTTTGTAGCCTCTAAGTTGAAGTATATGATGAGGTTTTAAAAATCTTTCGTTGAGCAAAAGGATATCACAACTTTTGTCATGGAGAAATACTTTGAGCTGTGAAGCGGCTGAATCCTTCGTTATGCCTTAATCGTTCCAGTCCTTAACATGAACGTTTTGGGTACCTGTTGAATTATATGGCATGTTTAAGCATCATACCTAATACTCCTTATTTGTCAAACTTATTTTGACATTTTTAAAGTGCTTCAACAGCCTCGAAGAATATTTCCAGTAGCCTTTAATTAAAAATATCATTAATTGTTAACAAGGTGTTTGCTTTTCGATACTTTAGTCTTTTGTTGCGAAAGCTTGAATTGCAAATATTACTTGAAAGTTCATAACATGAGGAACTGAGGAAGGTTTTCATCACGAATGCCAAATCTTGTGTAATTTGGTCGCTTTCTAAACGTTCCAGTTTTGGCCGTTACAAGCTGGCGTATTTCGAAATTCTCTTTGCGACAAGAGCACTTTGGGTTATCAGCCTAAACTGAAAAATCGTGGTTACCAGCACAGGCCATGAATACGTTGACTCTGACAGTTTTTAGCATCGTGACTATACACTTGTAATACGGGAAGAGTTTTCGGTAACAATGGGATACCGCGGGATCTCAAAATTAAGTACGGAAACGCACCTATTATTTTTTTTTTTTGTTTTAATGTTACTCCAGTCTAATTTCGATAACTTAAAAACAGATGGAAACGCACCTATTATGTCGTACGCAGTGTTGCCAGATAAATTCTGGTTATTATCCCCAATTTGAATCATGGCGTCCCCGAATATCCACAATTTTGTACCCCAAAAAGAAACAAATTAAAATACGCATCTTTATTAAAAAAATAAAAACTTTTTAATTAAATGTTTTAGTCTATATTATACAGAAAAAAACTATATACATATTTATTAGTTTCTTAGTTGACTAAATGTGTGTATGTATAATATGAGGGCTGCTCTATATATTTCTGGCCTAATAGTGAAAATGCGAATATTTATAATCAAAGATGGTTTTATTTTTTTTTTCAAAGTATTCTCCAGAACGATTTAAACACTTTTGCATGCGCTCAAACCAGTTGTCGAAGCACTTTTTCCACTCCGATTGAGACACCTCTAAAACATGGTTTTTGAACACTTCAGCAGCTTCTTTTGGCGACGAAAATCGTTGACCACGCATTTTTTCTTGATGTGCGGAAACAAGAAGAAGTCATTTGGTGCCAAGTCAGGGCTGTACCGGTCAAAACGCTCTGGTTTGAGCCGATGTGTGAGAGCTCGCATTGTCATGGTGAACAATGATTGGTCTTCTCTTGTTGGTTTTTCAAATTTCTCCTATGACTTCAGGCAAACAAATTGTAGTGCACCACTCAGAAGTGACCGTCCTACGTTGCTCAAGCGAAACAGTCGCCACATAACCAGTTTTGCCGAAGAAACAGGCGACCATTTGCTTCGAAGTGCTTCTTCCACGAACAACTTTCGTTGGATTTTGCTCGTCTTTGAAGACACACACGGTCGAATGTTGTTTCATTTCGGGCTCATACGCATAGATCCATGATTCGTCACCTGTGACGATCTTATAAAAGTCTTTTGATGCACCGCAATCGTATTTTTGCAACATTTCTTTGCACCAATCGACACGAGCCTTTTATTTGAGTGACTTTCAAATTGTGCGGGATCCAACGAGAACAAACCTTTTTTACGGCCAGGTGTTCATGCAGTATCGAATGTATGCTAATGGAAGAAATGTCCAAGGATGTCTCTATCTCTCGGTATGTCGCATGTCGATCTTGCATTATGAGTTCACGCACGGCATCAATGTTCTCTGGCACAACAGCCGTTTTTGGACGACCTTCACGGAAATCGTTTTTGAGCGAGCTTCGGCCACGATTAAATTCATTATACCAATTTTTCACAGTGCTATAGGATAGTGCTTTATCGTCATACAAAGACTTAAGTTCATCAATGCACTCTTGTCGTGATAATCCAAGTCGAAAATTGTGAAAAATGATGGCACGAAAATGTTCACGAGTTAATTCCATTTTTTTCTATATTAATTTTTTCAAGTCACTGTAAACAACACAAATAATGGTCGTACGTCAAAACGTTTTGAATACGATTATGCTTAAAAATGACAAACTTTCCAATGGAAATGTCAGATTGAACTTGGGAGCACTCAGTGTTGCCAGGCGTAAAAGCGTAATAGCCAAAAATGTCTTTTGCAATGGAATTTTTTTTGTGCTTCTGCCTATAAACATGTGCAATTTTGTTTCACTTGCTTTTGTATGTAATAAACTTTTGAGTCTATGGATATTTTAGAAATTCTATACACGGGATCAAATTTATTTATTAATGGTTTAAATATTGTTAAATGGTAAATTTTTTAGTTTGTCATATTTTCGGGGAATCTTTTAATTTTTTTTTCCGCTAGTACGATTAACTGTTTTAAACAATTTTCTTTAAAATAATTTGGGAACAACTGCAATTCTTTAGAACACTCTAGGCCGATATCTATGTCGGTGTTTGCTTTATTAATATGCAATTTAATGGAAAGTGCAAGAAGTAGTCATATCATTCCTTGACAAGAAATTCGACAGAGTTGGGGATTAATTTTTCCACTTCCGAGCTGCATAAGTTTAGTGAATGGCACACTCATTTAACTAATTTAATTAACTCTTTTTCCTTTTAAAAAAAATATAGAGACTTTTTTGAACCCCACATATTGATTGCACCGTTTGTTCCAATGGCAGATAAATTATAAAGACCTAAGCCCATGTTCATAAAAAACAGATAATGCCTCTGCTGTTACTTTTACTTCAACTAAAATGCCCAAAAAACCCTCCGATGACTTATAAATCAATAGTATTTACAGGCATTTCATTAACATTAAATTTTAACTGTTTTAATAGGGCAGGCGCTACAACAAATTTTATTATTGCCTAAAATTTTCTTCTATGCATTTTTATCGTTATGGCATTGTTATAACTTTGCAAACTTTTTGAAAATAAATCACACAGATGATCAGTTGGTATTTTACTAGAATGTTAATTTTAATTGCGTACAAAAATATTTAAAGTGTATGTATAGAACATATAAGTTTATGTCATGATGCTTCCGAAATGTTAACTCGACTAGACAGTAGTACAGTGAAAAAAACATTTAAAATATAAAATTTAATGCCAAAACAAGTGCCGATAAGAAAAAAACTAAGAATAAGAAATCCCTCCTCACAAATTTCTGTTCCCATAGTTATGTTGAAATCCCCAATTTGAGGAGAAATACCCTTATCCGGCTACTCTGGTCGTACGACAACCATCCCTACAAGAACAGTGACCATCATTTGATCCATCAAATGACAATCACTGATGACGGAAATATCCATCATCGCGTACAACAAAGTTTCTATCACATTCTTAAAGGAAAATTGAAAAACTTGATGGAAACTTTTGTGTACATGTGTACATGTGTTTTTGCATCTCTCTCTAACTAATGAATTCTTCCCATTATGATATACATATATCTGCACTGCTCACTCTACAGCATTTTGCTATTTAGTGATGACAGAAGTTTTCATCACATTTGATGGATATACCAGTCACAGTTCATGGATATATCCCTCAATTGAAAAATCGAATGTTTTTTAATAAAACAAAATTTAATATTTCAAATATATAATGTTAATTTTTTTAATATCTTAATAATATTTTAATATCTAAATAACTTTTTTTATAAAAATTTTAAATAAAATACTTAATTTTTATCTTTTTTTAAATATTTTTTTGTTGTAGTCTGTGGTGGCTTCGCTTAACTGACTTCACACTTTTTTCAAAATCAAGCGCTCCTTGCTGTTGGAAAACACCTTAAAGTAAAAGAAGAGATACATTTATGTATAAATAATTTAATACGCATTAACCAAATAACTTCTTGATTGACTTATCTGTAGTACTTACCTCGCGGAAAGTTATTAACCAAAGAGAGCTTTCAGTGGGCATGCTTATCCCACCTTCCATCCCAATTATATTTTTCGAGTAGGTCGTCAGTAAAAATTGAGCGCATCACAGAACTGACATCCTGCGATGTCCCCTTAATCAAATGTAAATGTGACGTCTAAAATAATATGTAAGATTATAAAAATACTTTATGCATGAACTTAAGTTCTTTACTATTGCTTCAGTGAAACCTGGCGACTCCTCCAACTTTCTCTCCAACTCTTTCACCGCTAGAAGGTTATGCAAAGGGAGCATGCTGGCGACTTCATCAAGTTTTGAGTCATAATTCTTCCCAGTCAGCCGACAGACGAATTTTTCGACCTTTTTGATTACCACCTTGCAGTCCAATCAAAATTTTTAGTCAATACGAATTGCAAAACTGCTTTAAATTTAAAATAAATTATAATTTTATTCTCACTTTCCTCAAGTTTTCCAAGCCCAGTTTAGCTTTCCATTTGACCCTGGACCTAATCTTGAAAGGGAACCTCTGCGACGGGCAGTCATCTTGACGTGATGCAGAGGCTTAAGTGCAGTGATCCGTGTAGGCCGTGCTGGTAGGGATACCCATGCCAGAGGGGCTCATGGTGAGTGCGAAACTAAGAACTGTCCCCCCCTCAGTGTCTGATAGCGTCTGTTTCCCCGATGGGGCGGCTATCAGCTACCCTGCACCGAATGTTTTCCCTTTCAACGAGACTGGGCATTCGGTCAGGGTACGTCCGTTTTTCTGGGTCAGCTAGATCCATGGTCCACTGTCCGAAATCCACGAGCGTCTGTTCACCATATTGGTGCGGCTTAGTGGTCTGCCTAGTCCACCCTAGGCAGCGTCTACATTCGCAGTATGTATAAAATGCAACAAAAACAAAACATAATGGAAAAGAAAAATACATGCCCCATGTATCCGGTCGGGGGCTTCATAATCTCCGGAAACCCTATTCCCGCGGTGTCGATTTCAGGCCGCGGTGAATCGAATGTGTCTGAGATCTAGGCTAGTCAGGTTGGAACGCCAGGCCTGACTGGTCTGCATACGTCTGGTGTCACAGAAAACGCAGGAGGAAACTCTGGGAAACCAGGGTCATCCAAATGCGCACGAATTGCACAAAATTGTGCACAAAAAGGCAGCGAAGCGCCTCTGGATTTCACTCCAAGCACTTCCAAAGCAGCCAAGGTCCGTGCCGTCAAGGCTAAAACCCCTGCTTCGGGCGCTGTAGGAACACAGCAAGGCTCCACAGCTAACCCAGTGCCGATTGTGAGCATTGGAACTGCGAACCAGATTTCGGGTACCAATGTCTCACCTCCCCCCGCCAGTAAGGTAACTGCGAACAAGACTTCGGGTTCCCAAGCTGTGCCTCCAGCCGTAAAAGGCAAAACAGTTCCCCCACGGCACGCCCCACCTGCCAGAAGGGCCTTTTTAAAACGGCGTGCTGCCGAGAAATGCGTGGATCAGTTAGGCAAAAAGCCATCTGAGTCCCTCACGAATGAGGAATCTTCCTCGCTAAAATGGGCAAAACTTCATCTAGCTGGCCTGCAAAAGCCCCCTTCTACATCTACGGATGGGCCTAAACGGCAAAGATCTGAGGAGGAGGCTCAAGTGCAGAGTCAGCAGCCCGCTACAAAGCGTCCAAAGTATAAATCTATGGACAGGAGCTTCAGTAAGGTTGCAAAAGGTAACCTGGTACGCGCCGTCATTGACAGGAATGGCGCAGATAGTTCCATCTCCCATGCTAACTGGGAGGTGGTACGCAAGAAGTTGATGGGAGTGTTTTGGAGAGTCATTAAAGACAACCCAGGACCCTTTCCTCAATGCGATGATGCAGGTTGGTTTCGTGGACGTGTCAAACTCATGGCATGTTCAAACGAGCGTTCGGTTATGCTGTTAAAGCAGGCCGTCGCTCTTTTGGAAGGCCTATGGGAAGGAGCGAAGCTTGACGTGGTACCTCTTGAAGAGATACCCCGCAGGCCTAGAGCCACGGCACGAATACCGGACGAACCTGCTGAACCTAAGGATATAATGGAGCTCATTCGGGGAGGAAATCCTGAACTACCAACCAGTGACTGGAAGGTTGCAAAGGTTTCTGAACCTGAGGGTGCATCCAGACGGATTGTTGTCCTGTTGAGTCGGGAATCGCTGGCGCCGCTTCGGGAGAGACGAGGAAGGATCTATTACGGTTTCGAAACGATCCTTCTTCGTGTCTATCGAGTCGACGACAGGGGTAACCTGACTCCGGAGGATGATGAGCCTAATCCGGAAAATGTGGTGAACGAGGAGACTGCCAGTCTGATCTCCGAGGAAGGCACCCTATCAAACTCTGAGTTTGTGGGTGAATTCTTTGAGAGAATGGACGAGGCAGTTGACGAGGACGCCCTCTTGGATTCGGACCAAGATGACGCCAACGTCACAATCGTATCCGCAAACAGGGATGGTGAAGGTGACTGCACCGCTGCACTACTTCTCCGCATCTCAGAGAGAGGGGAGGAGGTCGTTTTAGCCCAGGAACCATGGCTCCATCGAGACAGGGTTTGCGGGCTTGGTGTTAGAGGCTTTAAGCTGCTATATATGAATGGTCCAGGTAAGATCAGATCATGCATAGTGGCTAAGAGCAATTTGAATATCTTCATTCTCTCTGATTACAGTGATGAAGATACGGTAGCAGCTGCCTGGGAGACAAATGGTGGAACAGTTATATTAGTCTCCAGCTATATGGCGCATGAATGCGAAGCACCACCACCAATGTTTCGCAAGGTGGTCAATATGGCAGCTACACGGAACCTGCCGGTAATTATTGGAGCAGATGCCAATGCACACCATGTTGTGTGGGGTAGCTCGGATTCCAACGCAAGGGGTGAGTCTCTTTTTGATTTCATTCTTTGTAATAATTTAGACGTTGTAAACGTTGGGTCAGAGCCCACTTTTGTTGTAGCAAATAGAAAGGAGGTTCTTGACATCACGCTAGTTAGTGCTAAGCATTTAGATTTGATTAGGGCATGGAGGGTCTCTGGTGACTGCTCGTTCTCTGATCATAGGTATATTGAATTTGATGTGGTGATTCGGGTATATGGGGTTATTCCCCGACGGAACAGAAGGAAAACGGACTGGGAACGTCAACGCTCCCTTCTTTCTGGTTTTCTTTCGAGCCCACCGAAAATAGAAAATGGGCGGGATATTGAATCCGCGGTGAATGCACTTACCAGTGCGTTTGAGCGCGCGACTTCGGAATCTTGCAGATTAAATATCTGCCGTGGAAAGAGCAAACCACCCTGGTGGAGCTCGGATATTGCGGAGGCACGAAAAGTCTCCCGTAGGCTCTTCAATGAGGCTAAAAGATCAGGAAACTGGTCTGCTTATAAATCCTCAGTGAATAGGTTCAAAAATATGGTAAGAAATGCGAAGCAAAAGTCTTGGAGATCCTTCTGCAGTGTAGTAGAGGGCTCCTCCGAGACGAGCAGACTTCGTAGGATTCTATCGGCAACGCCCATTGTCCCTGGTTTCATTAAGAAACCATGTGGCAATTGGACCTTGAGTGCACAGGAGACCCTTGAGGTTCTCATGGAGACTCACTTTCCGGGCTGCGCTCCCTTTAGTGGAGAAGACTCAGCCTCTCTTGACTACCGTGCATCAGTTCCCTTCCCTATAAATAGCGGGGCCTGACGGCATTATACCGGCTGATTTGCAGCATAATGCGGATATTGTTATACCATGGTTAATCCCGATATACACAGCATGTATCACATGGGCGTATATCCCTGAACCGTGGACTTTCTGCTCTGTAGTCTTCATTCCCAAGGGAGGGAAGACTTCACATACTGAACCGAAGGACTTTAGACCCATAAGTCTATCCTCCTTCCTTTTGAAAACTCTGGAACGGATAATTGACCTTCACTTGAGGATGACAATTAATCCGGACCGACTCTCCGCCTCTCAGCACGCGTATGTAAAGGGCAGATCTGTTGAGACGGCACTACACACGCTTGTGGGATGCATAGAGAAATCCCTAGAGCATAAGGAATATGCATTGGTTGCCTTTCTAGATATAGAAGGGGCCTTCAATAATGTGAAACCGGAGGCCATCAAAATGGCCCTGGAGGGACTGAACGTAAGTCGGTCGATTATAAACTTTGTATGGAATCTATTGACAAACAGGGTCATTACTTCCAGCATGGGGCTAGCTACCATATACAGGGTAGCTAAGCGTGGCACACCACAAGGGGGGGTATTATCTCCCCTTCTCTGGAACCTCGCCATGAATGCATTACTGACAGAAATGGACTGCAAGGGGTTCAGGACTGTGGCATATGCGGATGACGTAGCGGTTGCAGTGTCGGGAAAATATCCCGACACGCTATCGCAATGCCTACAATCGGCGCTGGGCTGCGTCAGTAGGTGGTGTACTGAGAGTGGGCTTAGCGCGAACGCTCGGAAAACGGAACTTGTGCTCTTCACGAGAAGAAACAAGATTCCGACCTTTCCGCTACCAATCCTTAATGGAGTGGAGCTTGGGTTGTCTGACAGAGCGAAGTATCTAGGTATTATCCTGGACTCGAAACTGTCATGGACCCCTAATGTCCGTTTTCGGGCGGATAGGGCCTCAGTGGCCTTGTATGTGTGTAGAAGGGCCATAGGCAAACACTGGGGTATTAATCCCAGGACGTCGCACTGGCTCTTTGACACGGTGATAAAACCCATATTGATGTATGGGGTCCTCGTATGGTGGACCGCAATGGGCAAACTGAAGAACTGCAGTATATTGAACAAGATACTGCGCACCTCGGCCTTGATGATCACTGGTGCAATACGCACCACCCCGTCGAGGGCCCTTTTTACAATGCTACACTGGCTACCGGTCGATCTTATGGCCAAGCAATTGGCCATGAACTCGGCGGTCAGACTGGATGCAGCGGCGGCGTGGAGGTCGGGAGACTTTGGACATGTGACCATCTTGGGCCATTCCTCGGTCATTCCCGACAACATCGATTACTGCGCTCCCACTCCCATGTCTGACATTGACTTTGTGGTATCAACGTCAGGCACGTCGAGTATGTCTCGTGGGGATGTGCTTGATGTCTATACTGACGGGTCAAAGACGGACACGGGGGTCGGGGGGGGCGTCTTCATTCCTAGATTTCGGATCAGGATGAGGTTCAGGCTCAATGATCAATGTAGCGCGGTACAGGCTGAGATCTCAGCCATTAGAAGGGCGACTTGCTGGATGAGGTACCACAAGATATTTGGAGAGAATATCCGGATTTGTACTGACAGCAAGGCGGCGATTAACTCCCTATCAGGTGTCTATACGACATCCAGATTGGTTCGTGAATGCCGGACATCTCTCAACGAGATGGCGAGACATTCCAACCTGGAACTGTTTTGGGTGCCAGCTCATTCGGGCATACCCGGAAATATGGTTGCGGACGAACTTGCCAGACTTGGATCCCGGTTAGAAGACCGAGAAATAGATCCACTGGTGGGGGTCCCATTGAACTGCTGTAAGGCTTTACTTCGGCAGGAACTCTTTAGGGCTGCACAGTCTAGATGGTCTGAAGAGGTTACCTGCAGTGTCTCGAGGACACTGTGGCCTCAGTACGATAGTGGGAGATCCATAAGTCTACTGAGGTTTCCTCGGGGGCAGCTGGGCACACTGGTGGCTGTGCTGACAGGGCACTGCGTCATTGGTGCCCACGCTAGAAGACTGAATCTTCCTCATCATGACTACTGTAGGAGTTGTCAAGATGAGGAAGAGGAGGAAACGGTGGAGCATTTGCTCTGCCACTGTCCGGCTTTTTCTAGGAATAGAGCGGCTATTTTTGGCAGTCCGAGACTGCTGAACCTTGCAGACTTGTCTGTCTGCGATGTTGCTAGGATAAACTCGTTTATCCGGTCCTCGGGGTGGTTTGGATGTGGATCTTTTGATGGTGCCGTAGGGACCTCAATCTGATCCCAACACATCCTGTTTCCAGGCAACACAATGGGACCTTTGGGACCCAAGTGAGTCGGTCTCTCTTTTTGCACCGATGGCCTGTGCAACCTAACCTAACCTAATCTTGAAAGGGAAGGAATGCCTTAAATGGAAAAATACTTTAAACCAATATAATTTTTGCGACGTTTTAATAAACCTTTATATTTCCCATCACTTTTGGACGACGATGATATTGAAGCACACATCTTGAGTGTTTCTACCGAATACTGCTGTTGACTAAAAATCAAAGAAATACATAAAAATAAGGAAAAGTTTTTCACATTAAAAAACAACTTACAATTTTTCCAACTCGAATCTAACTCTTTAAAGGCTGTGGCGGTTTTAAACACCTGCAACATTCCTGTGAAGTTTTGGGTTTCCAGTGTCAGGTTCATTGGACACAATCTCTGTACTTCAACTGCTTGCAATCCCAAATGCAACTTACCTTTCCAATTCCACATTGTACTAGTAAATTTATTTAAATTTATTTTAAATTATTTGTTTTTTTTATTTATTTTTTATTTAAATTTTGATTTTAATAATTCACCATAAATCTTTTATAATTACTTAATAAATGCGCAATTTTCTTAACGTCACGAAATAAAACATATATTAGTTGTTTCACTCTTGCATATGATTTGTTTGTTTGGGGCAAACAACGTTGCAACTGACAAGAAATTTCTCTTCCTTATTTTTTCTTTCAAAAATTACAAAAATTCCTTAAAACCGGCTAACTTTTTACAACAAATTTAGTAAAAATTTTGTTTGACTTTTAACACAATTTTAATTAAAAAACATTTTGCAAGCTGTATTTTATAGTTTGCTGCACTATTATCTATAAACTCAAGCGAAAAATAAGATTTAGTCTATTAAAAAAAAATTCATCCCAATTCAGTACCAAAAACACTACAACGGCAACGCTGTTCAATACAAAATTGTTGCAAATGTGTTAGTGTACAAATTGTGTTAGTATTAGTTTCTGTCAAGCATTTCTTGCTGGGATGTTTACAACATATAATGAAGATGTGAGGGAAATTTCCATTCAGTACCCAGCAAGAAATGCTGGACAGAAACTAATACTAACACAATTTGTACACTAACACATTTGCAATAATTTTACATTGAACAGCGTTGACGTTTTAGCGTTTTTGGTACTGAATTGGGATGAATTTTTTTTAATATACTAAATCTTATTTTTCACTTGAGTTTATAGATAATAGTCCAGCAAACTATAAAATACAGCTTACAAAATGTTTTGTAATTAAAATTGCGCCAAAGATCAAACAAATTTTTTATTAATTTTGTTGTAAAAACTTAGCCGGTTTTGAGAATTTTTTTAATTTTTGAGAGAAAAAATAAGGAAGAGAAATTTTTTGTCAGTTGCAACGTTGTTTGCTAAATCATATGCAAGAGTGAAACGACCAATATATTTTTTATTTCGTGACGTTAAGAAAATTGCGTATTTATCAAGTAATTATAAAAGTGGTATTGTCAATTATTAAAAGCAAAAATTAAAGAAAAAATAAATAAAAAACAAAGAATTTAAAATAAATATACTAGTTTAATGTGGAATTAGAAAGGTAGGTTGCATTTGGGATTGCAAGCAGTTGAAGTGCAGAGATTGTGTTCAAAACTTGATGAAGTCGTCAGCATGCTTCCTTTACAGAACCTTCTAGCGGTGGAAGAGTTGGAGAGAAAGTTGGAGGAGTCGAAAGATTTCACTGAAGCAATGGTAAAGAACTTAAGTTCATGCTTAAAGTATTTTAATAATCTTACATTTATATTCTTTTAGACATCACATTTACATATGATTAAGGAGACATCGCAGGATGTTAGCACTGTGATGCGCTCAATTTTTACCGACCACCTACTAGAAAAATATAATTGGGATGGAAGGTGGGATAAGCAAGTCCTCTGAAGGCTTTGTTTGGTATGTACTACTACGAGGTATGTACTACAGATTAGTCAATCAAAAAATTATTTGTTTATTGCGCATTAAATTATTTATACATAAATGTGTATCTTTTTTTACTTTAAAAAAAAGTGTAAAAAAGTCAGTACAGCGAAGCCACTACAGACTGCAACAAAAAAAATATTTACAGAGATAAGAATTAATTATTTTATTATAAATAAAGTAATTTTTTATACTGTAAAATATTATTTAGATATTAAGAAAGAAACATATTATAAGATATTAAATTTTGTTTTATTAAAAAAGTTCGATTTTTCAAATGAGGGTATATCTATCAATCGTGACGTGTATATCGATCAAGTGTGATAAGTACTTCTGTCATCACTACATAGGAAACTGCAGTAGTGTGAGCAGTGCGGATATATGTATTTCATAATGGAAAGATTAATTAGTTAGAGGGAGATGCAAAATCACATGTGCACAAAAGTTTCCATCAAGTTTTCATTTTACCTTTAAGAATTTGATAGAAACTTTGTTCTACGCAGTGAAAGATACTTCCAACATCAGTGATTGTCATTTGATGGATCAAATGATGGTCACTGTTCTCGTAGGTAGCTTCCCAGCAAGGAATGCTTGACAGAAACTAATACTAACAAAATTTGTACACTAACACATTTGCAACAATTTTATATTGAACAGCGTTGCCGTTGTAGCGTTTTTGGTACTGAATTGGGATGTATTTTTCTTTTTAATAGACTTAATCTTATTTTTCGCTTGAGTTTATAGATAATAGTCCAGCAAACTATAAAATACAGCTTACAAAATGTTTTGTAATTAAAATTGTGCCAAAGGTCAAACAAAATTTTGATTAACTTTGTTGTAAAAAATTAGCCGGTTTTAAGGAATTTTTGTAATTTTTGAAAGAAAAAACAAGGAAAAGAAATTTCTTGTCAGTTGCGACGTTGTTTGCCAAATCATATACAAGAGTGAAACAACTAATATATGGTTTATTTCGTGACGTTAAGAAAATTGCGCATTTACCAAGTAATTATAAAAGTGGTATGGTGAAGTATTAAAAGCAAAAATTAAAGAAAAAACATAGAATTTAAAATAAATATACTAGTTCAATGTGGAATTAGAAAGCTAAGTTGCATTTAGGATTGCAAGCAGTTGAAGTGCAGAGATTGTGTCCAATGAACTTGACACTGGAAACCCAAAACTTCACAGGCATGTTGCGGGTACTTAAAAACGCCACAGCCTTTTAAGAGTTAGATTCGAGTTGGACGAACTTATGAAATCTTTAAATCCAAAATTGTAAGTTGTTTCTTGATGTGTAAAACTTTTGCTTAATTTTATGTGTTTCTTATTTTCAGTCAACAACAGTATTTGGTAAAAACACTCAAGATGTGTGCCCCAACATCACTGTCGTCCAATAGTGATCGGAAATACAAAGGTTGTTTATAACGTTTCAAAAATTATATTGGTTTAAAATATTTTTTGATTTAAGGCATTCCTTCCTTTCAAGATTAGGTCCAGGGTCAGAAGGAAATCTAAACCCGGCTTAGAAAACTTGAGGAAAGTATGTGATTATAAAATTATAATTTATTTTAAATCTTAAGAAGTTTTACAATTCGTATTGACTAAAAATTTTGATGGAGTGCAAGATGGTCATCAAAAAGGTTGATAAATCCGTCTGTCGGCTGGCTGGGGAGACTTTCAACTTAAAACTGGATGAAGTCGTCAGCATGCTTCCTTTGCAGAACCTTCTAATGGTGGAAGAGTTGGAGAAGTCGAAAGGTTTCAACGAAGCAATGGTAAAGAACTTAAGTTTACATATGATTAAGGGGATATCGCAGGATGTCAGCACTGTGATGCGCTCAATTTTTACCGACCACCTACTAGAAAAACATACGAGTAATTGGGATGGAAGGTGGGATAAGCAAGCCCTCTGAAGGCTCTCTTTGGTTAATAACTCCCTGCGAGGTATGTACTACAGATTAGTCAATCAAAAAGTTATTTGTTTATTGCGTATTAAATTATTTATACATAAATGTATATCTTCTTTTACTTTAAGGTGTTTTCCAACAGCAAGGAGCGTTTGATTTTGAAAAAAGTGTAAAGAAGTCAGTATAGCGAAGCCACTACAGGCTACACAAAAAAGTTTTTAAAGAGATAAGAATTAATTATTTTATTATAAATAAAGTCGTTTTTTATACTGTAAACTATTATTTAGACATTAAAAAAGAAACATGCATATAAAAGAGAAAATTTAAAATTTTGTTTTATTAAAAAAATTTGGATTTTTCAAATGAGGGTATATCCATCAATCGTGACGGATATATCCATCAAGTGTGATAAGTACTTCTGTCATACATAGGAAACTGCAGTAGTGTGAGCAGTGCAGATATATGTATTCCATAATAGAAAGATTCATTATTTAGTGGGAGAAGCAAAATCACATGTACACAAAACTTTCCATCAAGTTTTTCATTTTTCCTATAAGAATGTGATAGAAACTTTGTTCTACGCGATGATGGATATTTCGATCATCAGTGATTGTCATTTGATGAATCAAATAATGGTCACTGTTCTTGTAGGGTTGATAGCTTTCTACAAAGAAGGTGGTGTGCGACATAGATAACCGACTAGATTAGACACGGAAGGATAGGTGGCATCACTTAGTTAACCACTTTGTTTTTACGAGACAGAAAATTTTTATTTTGTATGGTTCTGTCTCTTTTCTTATAAGGAGTTAATGACATTTTATTTTGTTTACATTTTATTGTCAAAAACTCCGTATAGATATATGTGTGCAGCATTCTTAGAACGAAAGATCAACAGTACAAAAGTGAATATGTAAGTATTTATTCCTCAAAAAAATTTAGGCAGTTTTTTAGAATAGTTTATTTGTTTAGGAGTCGCATGTGCATTATGAGATGTCCTGGGCTGCAGAGAATTCACCGGTTCCCGAACGATCCGACAAGGTAAGTTTATTTCAATTATAATAATTAGTGTGCATTTCGGGAACATTTAAAATTTTCCTGAAATTTAAAACTTTTAATGAAATAGAGTTGTTTTTTTTTTTTGGAGCTCCAATTGGAGTTGTGCTCGTTATTAGAAACAAGTGAAGTGACATTTATTTTATCCAAAATATAGAATGTTCTTTTAATAATTAAAAATGCATATGCATGTATATATGCTTTTATCCAATTGGCATATGGATACGTGTTAATCGTGTGTCTTAAAGTGTAGAAATTAAGAAAGTGGATTAAATCATATTCCTGTGAAAGTAAATTAAAAAAAGTAAAAATTGAACAAGAAATAAAAAGTGATATAAAAGACAAAATGTTTTGTGGACTCTCCAATGCAGATTGTAAAGGATTCAAAACGGAAAATTAAGCACGAAAGCAAAGCGGTAAAAAAGGCAAAATGTGTTGTGAACTAGAATTTAGAGAAGAAACCAAAGTGGTGATATGTGTTGTAGAATTTCATTAGAAATTGTGGATGTGACTTTGTTTTTTGATTAACACAATGTGCTTTTTATGAGAACTTGCCTGCAAATGAAAACAATTAGTTTGACCGATGGATAATTGCCAGAGGGAAATGTTACAAATAGACGGAATCTGGTTAGTGTAATCTGAAAATAAAATATTTATTATTGCTTACTTACATGCACTTAGATATAAAACAAAAGCTCTTTTCAGGGCTCTAAACTACTTAGAAAAGAGATAAATTAAAACTTTCAAGAGCCCTTTTGAGGGCTACAATATAACAACACAATTTAATGTGTTTAGGCCCTTGCTTTCTAAACGGTTCCTGTCATTAAGAAAAAAATTCAAATTTCATTTTCATCTAAACCAATTTGTTTCAAACTCTGCCGATTTTAAATCAAACATTCCATTTAGGTGAGTGAAAAAATCATTGTATTCAATAAAAAACTGATTTATATTCTGTTTCAGTTAATAGTAACAATTCTGGGTCCGACACTGCCAATTTTTTACAAACCAAACGAAAGGCACCACAAACAAGCTGAGATCTTTAAATATGAAAAATAAATAAGGGATGAATTGAGGTAAGAACAATAGTTTTTAGTTTATTACACATTTTTATTTTATCTCTTGAATATATTGTAGCCCTTAAAAGGACTTCTGAAAGTGTTAATTAATCTCTTTTTCAAGTGACTTAGAGCCCTGAAAAGTGCTTTTTTAAAGTAGGCCGACTTCCTAAACGCCAGTTGCAATGCATAATTTAAAAAAATGCGTATGCCATGCTAAACATGTATTAAGTGCAACCTTACGTTGCAGAGACATTTTTTGCATTTTCTCGGCATTTAGGAACGTCGGTATGCAACTCATACATAAAACAAATGTCAAAAACATTTTGTTGGGAAGTGCTGAGGAATTATCTCCGGCCAAATCTTTCAAAAATATTGATTTGCTCAAGAAACTCATTAAAAAGAAAAAACAACTTTTGTTAAGGACAATAAAAATTTCGCGAAGAAAAGTGATCAAAAATAAAAATTTTAAGGAATGCATTGAATTAATTGATGATCACATTTTTTATTTACATTTTCCTATGCAAATAAGCACCTTTAATGTAAGTACAAACGTATAGTGAATACATAAATAAATAATAATTTTTTGCGCTGATCCACTTTTTGTCTCTGCAATATAAAGTGTCTAATTATTTCAATAAAATCTATCAGTTATAAATAATTTATTAAAAATAAACAAGAAAATACTTACTCAACCATTGCAACTCAAATGTTTGCATACCAAATAAAAATGATGCGCGATTTTGATAACTGATACTCATTAAAATGAGTTGCCAAACGATTAGGAACATTGGACTTTTCCAGAAAGTTTGGGTATGCGTTTACGAAGTGTATGCATTGTAAATATGCATTGCAATTTGCGTTTAGGAAGTCGGCCATATTTTTGGTGTCCTCAAAAGGGCTTTTAGAAACTAATTTGCATTTTTTCAGCCAATATGTCTGAGTTGTTCTGTTTTTGTTCAGCTAATCTTTTTCTTTAACTTTTTTTCAATTAATTACGAATAAAATGAAATAAATAGTTACCTACCAAGTTTTTATACAACGGAGATTGCTAAAAATTCTTTTAAGCTGAAATCAATTGTGATTCATATTTATTCAACATATTGCTGCTGCTTTAAACATTTTTTGGTTTCTGAAAGCCGCCATACTTGAAATTTTTACACTCGTGTATACGATCAACAATTGCAAGTTTCAACGTGTCTATGAACATAAAATGCCACCAGTTGCAAAGTGCTTCAAATGTGGTCTTTGCACAGAAAACATTAGGAAGACCCAAGCTAGCATTCAGTGCGGAACGTGCACATTATGGTTTCACTTATCGTGTAGTGGTATACATAAGAGCGCCATGTCTGTTTTAAAAGCTAATAAAATGCTATCGTTTCTTTGCGCTCCATGCAAAAATGATCCCCGATCTGGATTGGAAAGCTGTTTGCGAAAAGAAATTAGTGATCTTAATGGCAAGATATACAGGTTTATAAACAAAATTGATAACGACCAACAAAACATTAAAGAGACACTTGCTGATACTATTTCTAGTTTTAAAACAGAAATGGCTTTTTGTTTCAAAAGTATAAGAGCTGAACTTATAGACTGCAATAAACTTATAAAGCATGTAGACTCTTTGGCCACTAAGAAATTTTCCTCCCTTGAAGAAGAGAACAATGTTATTTATAAGAGGCTAAATCGTGCTAACATTGTCGTAAGTGGCTTGCCTGCAGGATTGGAGAACCTCTCTACAGTTGTTATTAGGATTAGTTCTATTTTTGATGTACCCGTTTTAAACAGCGACATTAATTATGTGTGTTATTTCAATAACTGCAAATCTGTTTTAATCAAATTCAATAGTGTGCATCTTCGAGACAAAATAATGAAGCAGTATTTCAAATTAAGATCGTTAAAAGTCTGCGATGTTATAGATGCAAACATTGAATCTCGCATTTATTTAAATGATCATTATTCTCCTGCTGCTAGCAAACTAAATGCTTTGTGTGTTAAGTTGATCAGGAAAAAAATTATGAATAAATTTTGGATTGTGAACACTGATAAGCTAAAGGTGAAAGTAACGATGCCTAATGTTGAGGAGCTGTTGCAAGATAGTGCTGGCTGTGTGTGTATCACTATTAGATGGTGAAATTTGAAATTGATGTATTACTTGGTATTTACTATTGCCCTAATATTTCAATTTAAATTTTTTATATTTTTATTCTTTTCTTAATATATTATTTAAACATTTTTCTGCGAATATCTTTTTAAATTATTTTAGAGATAAAATGAAATGATCTAAAAATTTATCTTAGTATAATGTGTTATTGAAATGTAATTCTAATGTACTTCCATTAATTATTTTATTTCAGTTTATTCTTGTCTTAACTCATTGATCTATCAGCTGATAAATATAATTTAATGTTATTGAATTACACTGAGTGTTATTTAATATGTAATATATTTATCAAATTGCATTCACATTTATCATTTTGGTTCCCTGCCATAAAGTTATTTTTTTATCTTGATGTCTTTTAGTGACAATCTTGGTCCCATAATTAGCAGTAATTCTTTCATAAAAACAGCCTTTCAGAATGATCGCTATAAACTGAAGATTGGTCACTTAAATTGCCGAAGTCTAAAGTCTTCTCCAAATTCTGTCAAACTTGATGAAATAGGTGCTATTTTAAGGGATAATGATTTTGATTTATTTGCAGTTTCGGAAACATGGCTTGATAGTACTGTTTCAAATCGTGTGTTTGGTTTTCCAGGCTATGTTTTTTGTAGGAGTGATCGTCCCTCTAGAGGTGGAGGTGTCGGTATATTTGTATCTAAAAAAGTTAAGTTTCAATCCGTTCTCAGGACGTATGTAGCTGGGCAATGTGAATCTCTTTTCATTGAACTTTTTTTTGGTTGTGTGAAGATTTTGTTTGGCGTTGTGTACCTTCCAATTGGTAATTTGGCTGTCTTTGAGGAGTGCCACAGTGATATTTTTTCTAAATATTTGAATACTATTGTTGTTGGTGATTTTAATTGTAACTTATTTAATTTTTCTAAATAATGTCTTATGAGATTTTTATGCTTAGGTCTTAAATTGTCAATTGTTCATAACTCCAGACCTACTCACTATGATGTGGCTAATGACTCTACATCCTTGTTGGATTATTTTTTAGTGAGTGATATCTCTACAATTAAATTTTTTTATCAGGTTCAACGTCCATCCATTTCTGATCATGCTTTAATCTTTGCTTGCTTTACTTTTGATTTCTTACCCCCACAGGAATTTTTGGAATATCGTGACTACGTAAACACGGATTGGAATGGTCTATGTTTGTATCTGTCTAATTTTGATGCTGATGTTCACATTAAATGTACCGCTTTTTCGTCTCTTATTAATAAACTATTTTCTTATGTTCCTGTCGTAAGGAAAAGGATGCGAATCAAGGATAATATGTGGATGGACTCGAGAGATGTTTTACTTGCAAGATATTTAAGATATATAGCGTATTCTATGTTTAAGTTGAATCGGTCTGCGGATAATTAGAGAATTTATTGTGAGCTTAGAAATAGAGCTTAAAATGATATAAGAAGTGAAAAAAGAAAATTCTTTTCAAAAACTTTTTGGCGCTTAGATACTGGTGATTTATGGAAATTGTTACGAAATTCAGGGTGTACACAGGATAATAATGATGTCATGTGGAATGGTGATGTTAATATTTTAAATAGTCATTTTGTTGGTGATTGTACTTATAATAGTAATGTCGATATTGATTTTTCTACGTTTGCTAATTCTAATAATTCTTTTGGAGGCACTAAGTAAAGTTAAATCTGGATGTATTGGTTTTTTGTTTCTGTTTTTTTAGTAAATTTAATAAATTTTATTTTTACATCGTCTACATTTCCTGTATATTGGAAAACAGCCCGTGTCGTGCCCATAGCGAAAGTAAGAATTGTTAATGATGCTGATGATTTTAGACCGATTTCCATTCTTCCTGCTCTATCGAAGCTTGTTGAACATCTTATTAAGGAACAGATACTTCAGTGTGTTGGTGAAAGTATTCTTGGATCCCAGTACGCTTTTCGCCAAGGTTACAGTACGACAACACCGTTACTAAGCCTAAATGATTCGATTAGAGAAAACATTAATAATGATGGGTTTTGCGCCCTAATTTCACTTGACTTATCCAAGGCTTTTTATTCTATTTGTCATTCTACTATGATTGAAAAGCTAATGAACCAATTTAATTTTTCAAGCTCTGCTTGTGGCCTCATACTTTCGTACCTAGTGGGTAGATCACAGTTTGTTGACTTTAAGGGAATAAAATCTACTTTATTATCTTTTAGTGCTGGTGTTCCTCAAGGGTCTGTTTTTGGACCTCTATTGTTTATTCTTTATATAAATAATCTTCATTTACAATTTTGTCCGGGTAGTTGTGAGATTTTCTTGTTTGCTGATGATGTTTTTCTTTTATTTAGCAGTAATCATTCTTCTTATGCAGCTTTTAATTTCAATGTGAAGAACTGTCTAGACCGTGTTTTGCACTGGACTTCTGTTAACTACTTGAAAATTAACCCTACTAAGACCAAGGCGATTATGTTCGGTACTACTGAAAACATATCCCTTGATTTTTACTTTTATCTCGAGAATACGCAAATTGAGTGCGTTCGTCGTCACAAGTGCTTGGGTGTTATTCTTGACAGCAGTCTCTCGTTCGAGAACCACATTAATCTAGCTTCAGGTAAAGTCTGGGGTGCACTACGGAGGATGTATTCAACAAACATATTTTTACCCTTTCGCATTCGGCGAAGATTGGCCCATGCTCTTCTTATGCCGAAAGTTATGTACTGTCTTGAAGTAGTTTCAGCCTGTTCTATAGTTATGTTTAATAAACTTAGACGTATAGTAAACACGATTGTTAGATTTGTGTACAATCTTCGACGTCGTGATCATATTTTGGCTTATGTCAATAAGCTCCTTGGTTGTACCTTTAGTAATTTTGTGAAATATCGTAACTTAGTTCTGTTTCATAGAATTATTAGAAATGGTTTTCCTTTGGCTATTTATGATAAATTTACTTTTTTTATTCTTCTAGAAATCCTCAGGTGTACATTCCTAGGATTTTTAGATTAATTTACGAGAGATCTTTCGTCGTAAGAATTGCGCGTACCTGGAATTACTTACCTCTTGAGCTTCGAATTTTTTCCATGTCTAACAACGTTTTTCGCTTAAAGATTATGAGATATTTGTCATGTTATACATGATAACCATTAAGTGTGTAATAATTAATGAGTGCGTTGTTGCACTGCATAAGTTCATTAGTATATTTGTTCATTATATTTGTCTTTAAGAAGAACAACTTTGTTTGGCCGTGAATTCGATTTACTGCTAAGTGGGACTATATTTCTTTTCTTTTCATTTTGCTGTTACTATTCTTGCTTTGTATATTTGGGCTGGGGAGCTAATTATGGTAAATATGTGTTTTGGAGTTTGGTTTATACAAAATTAGATATAAGGACATAGGAATTTCTTACTTTGTAATACATATTATATTTTGGCCTTGAAGGCTTTGTATTACTAAACTGAATCAATAAATAAATAAAATAAATAATTACTCAACACTGACGTTTAAAAAGTAACTTATCATATGCGATTAATCCCTAAACATGGGGAAAAAAATAAAAATTGGCATTCTCAACAATAATGCGAAAAAACAAGCAACTATATACATATATTCTTAATTCTTACCTCACAATTAAACAAACAACTAATGACAGCTACAAAATAAACAAAATTATTTGCTGGAAAATTTTAGAAATGTGTAAAACTTTATTAAAAAAAAATATAACACATTATTGATAGTAACAAAAGAAAGTAAATATTGGCTGCTGGTAATTTGAAAAATTTTAACTAAATTAGCCGAAAACATAATGAATTAGTTTTATAACACAAATGGAAACGACTGCTTTAGATTGTGGATAATTGGCAGAATTGTGAACAAAATGGTAAGTAGCAGCTTGAAATATGTTTAAAGTAAATTAATTTTCCATTAACACAATTTACTTTTTTTTCAGAAACTTACCAACAAATAGAAACAATTTGTTTGCCCGGTGGACGGACAACTGGCAGAACAGGACCCAAAATGGTAAGTTTTGCTGAAAATAAAAAAGTGAGTTAGTTTTCTTATAAACATAATGTGCATTTTACAGGAACTTACCTGCAAATGAAAACAATTTGTTTGCCTGGTGGACAGACAACTGGCAGAACACTACACTTAAAAAAGAAAAACAAAAAGGAAATAAATAGAAAATTTATAATAAATTAAACACTTTCATTCTTACTTCGTTCCACCTTTTATTTTACACCCATTTTAGGAGCTCAGCTTATAATGGAGTTGTAGTGATTACAGCTTTTGTTTGGCCGCTGGAAAATTGGCAAAGTAAAAACCAGAAATGTAGATATTAACTGAAAAAAGTAAATAGCAAGTAAATTAGTTATGTAAATAAAAAATTCAGTTAGAACAAAGATTACGATTACAATGTTGTTTCTAATATACAAAATTAAGCTATATTGTAGCCCTCAAAAGGCCTTTTGAAAGAAAGGTTAAGTATTTCTTGAGCCCTCAAAAGGACTTTAAAAAGTTTTAATTAATCTCTTTTTCAAGTAGCTTATATTTCTGAAAAGGGCTTTTGTTTTATATGTAAGTTCGTGTAAGTTAACAATAATACACATTTACCTTCAGATAATACTTAACATATTCCGTCTAGTTGTGCAATTTAACAACATCGAACAATTGTAACATTTTTTTCTGCCAATTATCCACCAGTCAAAAAAAAATGTTTCCATTTGCTGGCAACTTCCTATAAAAAGAACATGTTAATAAAAAAACTAATTTACATCCACTATTTCTAATAAATCCATAACACATTTTGCCTATAACACCACTTTTGTTTCTTCTTTGAATTTCATTTCCGTCTTGAATCCTTTACAATCTGCATTGGAGAGTCCACAACACATTTTGTCTTTTATATCATTTTTTGTTCTTTCTCGATTTTTAGTTTTTTTATCTTAATGTTTTAAATTTCACAGGAGTATCATTTTAATCCACTTTGTTTAATTCCACACTTTAAGACACACGATTAACACGTATCCATATGCCAATTGGATACTGGATATTGGAACTTACCTTGTCGGATCCTTTGGGAATCTGTGTATTCTCCCCAACCCAGGATATCCCATAATGCACCTGCAGCTCCTAAAAAAATAAACTGTTTTACAAAACTGCCTAAATTTTTTAAGGAATAAATACTTACATTTTTTAGCCATTTATTTTTAAACTTCCTTTCACTTTCTGGTATTGCTGCACACATATATGTATATTGAGCCTTTGGCATAAAAATTGGCGGAAAAAATGGAAAATTGCGCCAGAAAATGCAAATTTTCTTATTTTTTGCGCTAATTTGTGTTGAATTGTTCAACAAAATTTAAACAAAATAAAAGGTCATTAACTCCTTAAAAGAAAAGAGACAGAACCATACAAAATAAAAATTTTCTGTCTTGTAAAAACAAAGGGGTTAACTAAATGATGCCACGTATCCTTCCGTGTCTAATCAAGTCGATCATCTATGGTATAGGTGTCATATGATGCCTAATTATCTGGCATCACACCTAGAACATGATACTTGTTAGTTAATCGTAAATATATATTTCACTTTTCTTTTTCATAATTCGTATATGAACAGAATTTTATATTTTTAATGTAACTTTTATATTATTACATTTTGTCTAAATACATATATAATGAATTCAAGCAAACTAAAAATATGACATGATATCAGGTGTGTAGAATGAAAAGCAATTTTCAAATAAAAGATTAAAAAAACCAGAAATAGAAGCAAGAAGATCACGTGTTGCATAAGATCGTAAATCTTAGCGAATGTTTTACAGATCGAAAAATTAAAATAAACATTACAACAAAGTCAACAAAGAACAATACGAAAACTTTAAACATTTTCGCAATCAGTGGAACCTCTATACACAAGCAACATGACTTATCAAACAATATAAAGAAACGAAAAAAGCCATATAACTGATAGCTATTGGCAGTGATGCGTTTAGAAGAAACATGCCAATAAAAGATTAGGAGAAGCGGACTCACATGGATTTACTAAATGCTATAGAAAAATATCTAACGCCGTCTGTAAATAAAAGGTATACCAGAACAGTACTAATATAGCCAAACAAGAAGAAGAACCATATGACGATTATTTTAATAAATTAAGAGTCTTGATAAAGAACGAACAGTATGGGCTACTGCAAGATGACTTGCTACTTGATAAAATAATTTGAGGTGTTATCTCTAATCAAGTAGTTTCCTGTATTATCCTGGAGGGTCCCGTGGAATTCGCAGGAAATTCTAAGGAAAACTACTTATTTTTATTATGACAATTATTAGTTTACAGCTTACTAGTCTCTGTGTGTTTTCTTTATTTTACCGTTTCCTTTATACATAAAATCTTAATTTAAAACTTAACTGTAAGCATTTTATAATTAACTTGTGGGAGTATTTTAAATAATAAAAATCTATCGTTAGCAGTTTAATGCAAATAATACATATATTAACAAAAATAGTCTTAAAGATAAAGTTACTTTGAGGAATTTAAATTTAACTATCAAACAAATATAAACATTTGTCACCATTTTGATATTTTATGTATTTTAAATTATTTACGAGGGTTGTTCATAACATCCCTCCCCGCTTTGCGGAAAAGAAAAATCAGTAGGCTTTATGATTGAATCCTCGTTGTAGCCATTATCAGATGTTAGCTGTATTTGTTTCTTGTAGATATGTGTTATGCAGTAGATGGAGTAAAACTTGAACTTTGATAGGTATGCCCGGAGCTGTTTCAGATGCTACGAGATTAATTGTAGTGGTTGACCGATATTGCTGCTAGTTGTGTAGTGAGGAGTATGTTGGTAATTGTATATGATTAAATTTTTGTTCGCCGTAATACCATCTTGATGCCTGCGTTACCGTTTTGATATCAGTGTTGTATAGCTTTCAGTCTTTAGTATGTCTTCGTCTCTGCTTGTGTGCTCTTTGTGGTGACCCGGCGACAACTAGTTTTATGCTGTCAGGCAGATTTTATCACGTCGTGTGTAAAGAACTCCTGATTATATAAGTAAATTTACTTAGGAAATTTTCGTACAATGGAGTGGGTTTGGTTTTAAGACCCTTGTTTAAATCACTTCATCGAAAATATATTTGTTCCGATTCGTCTTGGTTTATATGCCGTTCACACTAATATGTTTACAACGTGTTTAAGCGAGATGTTTAATAAACTAAACACAAGCATTCACACTGCAATTATAGTGTTTTAGTTTGACATTTAGTCATCTGTTTAAACAGATAGTACATATTAAATTAAAGCATCTAATTTCCAACAAAGTTATAAAAGCTTTAAAATGAATATTATATATAAATACATAAATTCAGTAATGAATTTAAAAAAAGATCTGTTCTTGTAGACGTTGTGGCATAAATAAAACTGTAATGGATTAGAAAATGGAGCAATTGAAATTGGTAATATCTACGATAGCTACTATTATCAGAAAAAATAATTTTGTTATTCTTAGAACTGCACAAACTCATTTTTGAATTTCGATTGCCATATGCTAAGTGAAGGAGGGTTAAAAAACTATTTTTTAACAAATTGACATATATTTCACGTAATTTACAACAATTGGGATGTTAGCAAAAATAACAAATGCAATTTCGTACGACAATATTACTGGAAAAGTGTTAATATCCTCCCCAGTAGAGGATCCTAGAGAATACAAACAGTTCGTGCACGTTTGCTATAATTTTTTAAAACAGCTTGGAAATTATTAGGTCCACAATATTTAAATCATTTTCCATTAAGCAAAAATAAAATATAATAAATAAATTCATTTTCCTAATTGCAAATTAATGTCTTTAGAATTATGTTTGTATGTATTTACTTTGTTTACGCTTTTTGACACAACGCTTCATTTTTAATTTGCCGCCATTAAAAATCCTGTTCAGTGAAACACAAAAATTCAAAAAATAACTGAACACACTTTACGAGTATATATGAACCCTAAATTTGAAGTGTTTTGCGACGAGTTAAAATAAAAATAAACTTCAATTTCAAGTGTTTTGCAAGACAAGTAAATGTAAGGGAAAACATCTAAAAAGCAACTTGTTTTGCACTAAAACACTCAAAATTTGCTCAAACACATAAGTGTGAACGCCATATTAGACATCTAAACGTAGCAGATCACTGAACGTGCTAATCGCGAAAGATTGATATTATTTCCTTATTAACGTTTTGCTGAAGCAAAAACGATAAACAGGATTTATTTCGTTGGGGCCACTTTTCTTGAAGCAAATTGTAATCAGGAAAAAAAAACTTTAACAGTTTAATTCGATCTGGCAAAGTGTTGTGCTTGATGTGGTAGTTGATAGCTTTTTGCCATTTTAAAATCCAGAAAAAGTACTTGTTTTACCTATTTTTGTTAGCAGGCGCTTCGTCTGGTAGTGATTCGCGATATTGAAAAAATTTATACACACAGCGAACTCCGGTCAGTCTTGGCATTTTGTGTAAAGTAACTGTTAATGTTGTGAACAGTCTCAGCAACCCTCGTTAAATAGTTGAGTAAATAATTTTTTTTCAATTTTCAAAGGTTTTTTTCTTAAGTCGTCTTTTTTACAATAATAATTCTATTATTTTTATATTTTTTTTCAATACATTTAATGTTAATGTTATTATTGTTTGTGCTCTATTTGTCTTAAATTTTAATATAAAGCCGACAATTTTTTTTAACTACTATTTATTTTAAATAAAGATATTTCATTATAATAAAAAAAATTTAACTACTTAATTTTACTTATTTCAATGTTGTTTTTATTTTATATAATTAATAATTTCTATGTATTACTTAATTATAGATAACGTTTAAATTATTAATATAATTTTTTTTTAATTTTAGTTAGGAAAGATATTAAGCATTTTGTTTTTGTAAATAAAATAATCTTTATAACTAATATGGTGTTCATGCATGCAGCAATATTCAAATTATAACAATTAACTCCGTTATTGGGACTAAATTTTCATACAAAAATTGTTTCAATAATGAGTGAAATTTATAATACAACACTGTTAGAAGTGTGTTTAGTAAAAAGAACAATACTACCACATACTTTTACAACAACAGTACTTATTGAACATACTTTGTTGAAATTTGACTAACAAACGTCAGCAAAAAGTAAACAAAAAAATGGACAAACAAATTGAGGATGAGAAATTTATTATTATTAAATTAATAAGCAAATTATTTATTGTTAATAACTATTTGTTTTAGAACCAGGTGTGAAATCAAAGAAGAAGAGGATGCTGTGGGATGAGGCCAGCGAATTAGCATTGTTGGATGTGTGGCCCAGCAAATTAGACGGTCTTCTTGGGCAAAGGAAAAACGCCCACGTTTATGCTAAATGGCTGATGGCCTTAACCAACTGGGGTATTGCTGTAGCCCACGAGATATCCAAGTAAAATTGCAAAATTTTACACAGCGCTACAGGTAAGTACACGGTAATTTAGCCTAAATACACAGTACTCTGGGTGTTACTGTTTTGCAGCTGTATGAGAAGAAACAAAAGTGAGTACCAAGCATAAAATGTATGTTACCCAATGGTATAATGATCCTCACTAAATAATTTGTTCTTCTGAAGCCATAAGCCAAAACAGTGGTCGTCAGAATTATGTAGAAACTTTTTCCATCTTAAAATTTTTTCAGAAAAGAAAAGGCAGCAATTGGCGTATCTGGAGGTTCACCATCTCCATGGGCACACTATGCCACTGTGCACCAGATTATTGAAGGGTTCAAGGCCAATATATACACGCAGTTGACGCTGGAAAGCATTGACGGTAAGTATTTTTTATTATTTACAAAATTTTTCCAATTAAACAAAATAAATTCGGTAGCATATTGTATAAATATTTATACATATTTGTTTTACATAATTTTACTTAAACAAAATCTTTATTATCTTTAATTTTTAATAATGTCCATTTATACAACCTATATACACATGTATGTACATATGTAAATTTGTACTTTTTTTATTCGTTTTGTTGTTTTGTTATACAGCATTTGTTTCTGATTTTCAACGATTTTCTATTTTCATTTATATAGATACTTCCAGTAGTTCAACATTGCCATCGCCTTCCTCACCATTGTCTGCGCCAACATCGCCACTTTCCCCGAGTCCTTCATCGTCTACAATTAGAGAAACTACAAGAAAGAAAAATAAATTTGACAGCATTTCGAAAAAAATTACTGAAAATCTAAAACAAAGTGGTGGATATGAGATGGAACTTGTTGAAATTGAGAAAAGGAAGGCAGAAACCCTGAACAGAATAGCCAATGACGACAAGGAATTAAATAATGCATTTTGTCATTTTTGAACAAATATAAATGTTTTCTTAAAAAAATAGTAATTTACTTTCACATAAATTTTTTTTAATTTAAAACAAAAATTTTACTTTTTTAATGATCTTGTCTGGCGATATACATACCTACTTTAATAAAAATATAAAATATTAATGAAGATTGTAAAGGTACTTACTAAAATAGTTTTCCCTTATAGCTTCAGCGGTTGGATCATTATCACCAATAGTTACATTGGCTGCGGGACTTTCTCTACTTCTTTCCAGTTCCTGAAGATTTTCGATCCAAAGTTGGTTAGTATGGCAATTTCTTTCATTTAGAAAATTGCGCAAAACACAGCAATCCCGAACAATGCTGGGAGCGTTTCCTACCCGATTATCTAGTCCTTTTCCGATGCGCCGAAAGCACGCTTTTAAATGGCCAAATGCGTTCTCCACTTCTCTTCGACACTTTGATAATTGGTAGCTAAATAATTTTTTTTCGTCTGACAACTCCGTAGAAAAAGCATACGGTTTCATTAGGTTTTGCGAAAATTTGAACGCTGAGTCGCCTAAAATGCATAGAAGCATTTGGATGCCATTAATTTCTTTCTTGTTAGCTTCCAATATTTCGCTCTCATTCAGTGCTTTTTTCAAAATGGAAGAATTAAAGATTTGGGAGTCATTGCAACGTCCCGGTGCACCAATATTTACATATAAAACCGGTATCTGTGCGATATATATATAAAAAATTGACATAAACACAAATAAAAAATAAACGATACGCACCTGTAATCTACAAGAGCCAAATGTACCATAGAATACCATCCCTTGTAATTATAGTAATCAATGGTCTCGCTTTGATTTGGCTTAATTTCTATATGACACCCATCTAAAAAAAACCAAAGAGTAGAATTATGAAAAACTACGATAATAATAAACCGCCACGGAGGTCGTTTTTTTGGTAGAATTATTCAAAAACTTAAAACTTACCAATGGCCCCGAGGCATTGTGGAAAACCAAGGCTTTCAAATCCATAGACGCATTCATCCACAAGCTCTTGTGTCGGAGGCAATTTCTTGATGTATTGGGTGGAAAATACTTGCCATACTTCTTCACCAAATGCAAGCAAAATAGTGTACACAATTGATTTTCCAACGCCAAATAGCTCACCAACCACTCGGTACTCCCCAGATGAACTTAGGGTAAATAAAGCAATGGCTACACGCTTTTGAAGCGTTATCTCTTTTTGCCATTTTGTATCCACTTTGTTAAGACTTTGCAGTAAGTCACAGTGGATATCAAAGCTTGCACGGGTCATCCGAAAATGCCTCTTAAAAAACTTGTCGTTATTGTAGTTACAATTGAGCTCCCAGCATGACGATTGGCGATTTTGTAAATCGGAAATGCAATAACGGACTTAAAAAACATTATCTAGTTTTACTTACTAATTTCCATAAAGTCTTTCGGCATGAACTTTCCTTTAATATTGAAAATAGCTGGAGCTGCTGCTTCCTCAAACTCAGCAGGATTTCAAAATTTTTCTTTTTTCTTCCTCAAAGAACATTAATTTGGTATCAAAACTGGATTGCACTATTTGAAAAAGTTCTATCTTTCTATTGTATAAAACACAGGCTTTTTTTAAAACAATTTGTTTTTCCATTTTGTATGCTAAAAACCACAAACATACAAAGTAAAAATGTAACTTCTTTTTCAGCTGTCAAATGCTAATTGTCACAGCAATATTGTGTATGTATGAACACTAAAAATATATTGACAATTAACTGAATTTTGTTTCAATTAAAAACGCATGTATGAACACCATATAACTATTATACCTTTCATATTTTAGAAAAGATTTTTTTATCAGTATAACTTTTTTTGTTTGTATTGTATATATTTATATACATTTATATTAATTTACTCTCGACAAGGCCATAGAAATTTGCAGGTCTAAAGAAATATCTGAAAACAGCTTAATGGCCTTAGTAACAACAATAATACCGTGGAAGTAACAAGATTCGACATGGCCGAATACAGCAGTCTTTACACGACCAACCACTCATCCAGCATATAACACGGACGATGCTGGATAAAAAACCAAACATTTTTTGTGTGTAACTCAAGCATGTCTAATTTTTTATTTCAAAAGAGTTTTAAGTTGCGCGAGTTTTAAGTTATCGAAGTCATTGCATGCAATTTGGAACATGGTGCAGAATATAGTGACTAACATTTGAGGGAATAATATGCAATTTAATTTGAATACTACAAAAAAAGCACCTCCTGAAGAAAAATTCAAGATTTAAGAAAAGAATAAAACATACCACTCTTTCAATCATAAACTTTTTGCACTAGTTTTATTATCTTTTTGGTTTTGTTTTGTAAATAATAGCTATATTTGTTTGTATGCATACCGACAGCACAAAATTAAACAAAAAAATGCTTGGCTGATCATCCAGCATATGTACATCAATGCGTTGAGCACACGTTCACGACTTTGACGTTCAGAACTTTGATTGTGTATAGACCGCTTTACTTGTTTTTAGTAAATTTTGGACTGATTTAAAGGGTATTTAATGCCTAACTTTAATGTGACAAACAAATTTGTATTAAGTGCAGCACAAGCGTTGAAGGTTTTAGTATCACCTTATACATTTTTTTGCAATTAATTTACATACATATGTCAAAGAAATTGTCTTTAAAAATATTAAAATTGTGCACAATATCAACATTTAAACACTTTTCTTTTTGTTTTGGCACAAAAATATTATCCGCTCGAAAACTTATTAAAGTTAAACTAGGCATTTCCTTCATCAACTTTTAAATCTGATAATACTGACAACATATTCAGTATGAGCAATTTTACAATAACGGCATTATAGTAAAATTAACTATTGTTTTCTTTGCATCTCTGCAAGTCGTAACGGTTTTACGTTTTGACTCTTTCGTTATTAGAGTGGGAGAAATATTATATGTTTAAACAACCAATCTTTTCTTTTTCACACATAAAATGGCAAAATATAAAAGGTGAATGAACCAAGGTGCATTTGTTTAACTAGGTACTGTCGTCCGCTCAGCTAGTTTGCAGTTGAAAATATCAAAAGTTGTTTATATTTCACTAAAGGTGCCTTTAGATGAAATGCTTTTTACATATGACTTGTCAGATTTTCCATAACAAAATATATATGTATCGTGTAAACAGTTTAAAATATTTCTTATGTTAAATATGTATTTATGTAAAAGTCTTATGCCAAATTTTCATTGCGAGCAGGGTTTCTCATCAAATTCCTGCTCATGGAACCCTAGCAAACTAATTTTTTTTGCGGACCCCTCTGAAGCATAATTAATAATATTATTTTTGAAAACACTGTTTTTTCAGTTCTTCATGTGGACCCCTTGCATGGTTGCTTCGGACCCCCATGGATCCACGGACCCCCATTTGAGAACCGTTGATTTAGAGCGTGTTCTATTTTTATATGATAAAACATAAGACTTCCACTGGTGCAACTTTTTTTCTTCACTTATACCGTTTTAAAATCACCAAAAACTGCAAAAAAGCACTAAAATCGTTGGAAGCAGAATAGAGTTGACATATTTATTATTTATCTGCACTCCTATTTTTTGCAAGCCGCATAACTATTTTTTTTTATAAATATTCAAATATATTTTATTAACGTTTATTTTTTTTAATAAATTTAATTTTTGTTTATTTAATTTTGTATATTAGCTGCACTTCCTAGGCACAGACAGTCTTTTCTTTATATGCAACGGTTTATCGCACATTTACCTTTTTATGGCGTTATAATAATAATACTATTATTCATCATATACGTATGCCTTTTTTCTTTGTTCCAAAATTTGTCAACATTAAAAAAATTAACCTTTATTTAAAAGAGGCGAACTATTAACAGGTGGCGGCCACCGTCATAAAAACAAAATGCGAATGAATGGTTTCCCTTTTTAGTTAAAAAAAAATTAGAGTGCTATATTCGGCTATTCCGAATCTTATATACCATTCACCATGTACGTAAATCTAGTGTTAAAAAATCACTTTGAGAACAGTATTTTTATGATATATGGATTATTTATATTGATTCATTTTTTCTATTTTTAGATATATACATTTTGCATTGCAATTAAAATGATGTTGTACATAAAATATGTTTTCATTAAACATTTCTTAGTACTTCTAGGACTATTTTAAGCAAAAAATTTGGGTATACTCTTTACCAGAGGCAAAATAGTACATACAAGTTTGTCATTCCGTGTGTAATTTGTACAATATTCACTTCCAACCCAATAAAGTATTTACATACATACATATATCCTGTATCTTTTAATATAGAGCAATTTATTGAGCGATGGCCGCTTGTCCGTGTTGAAATAAACTCTTCTAAGGTACCAGAAGCGCTGGAGAAAATATAAGGCCACCAAATTTACAGACATAGGTTCGAGTATTTTGCTATTAAAAATCATTAAATTCGGTTCATTAAAGGTGAAGATATGCCCAATAAAAAGCGAAAGCCTCTATTTTTTTAATAATCGATAATTCGCCGTATTTCGCATTTTTACTAAATTATTAACAGCATTTGGTGGAGATATGTTAGAAAAGGCGAACGTTTTACGCTTTTCTGAAATTTTTGTAGGTTATTGGCTTATGTTTTTTTGCTTTGTTTAATTAAAAACCGAAATTAAAAAAAATAGGTTGCTAAGCAATTCGCTTAACTATGAAAAGTTCATCAAAATTAGAAAGTTTAAAATTTCAAAATCATTTAAAATATGACAAAAAGTTCTACGAGTAGATTATAAAAAAAATTTAATTTTACGAACGACGAAAAATATAAAATAATATTTATTTATACCAAAATTTCAGAAAAATAATTAAAATTTTTTCCTAAAAAAGGTATTTGCAATCGAAAATTTAAAGTTTATTTAAAATCGAAAATGCACAAAAACTAAAAACTATTGATCCAAAAATCTCTAATTCACGAAAGACGATAATTCTCGACTGTTCATAGATTTCTTATATTACAAGTGAAGGTGGAAGCCAAAAGCTTGCTTAAACACATAAGTGTGAACATAAAATTTGTTCAAAAAAGAAAAGGCAGCAAAGGGCGTATCAGGCGGTTCACCATCTCCATGGGCCACTGTGCACCAGATTATTGGAGGGTGCAAGGCCAATATATACACGCAGTTGACGCTGGAAAGCATTTACGAAAAGTGTTTTCTATTATTTACAAAATTTTTCCAATTAAACAAAATAAATTCAGTGGCATATTATATAAACATTTATACACAAGAATGAATACGCATATACATATTTGTTTTCCATAATTTTACTTAAACAAAATGTTTATTATCTTTAATTTTTAATAATGTACATATATACAACCTATATACACATGTATGTATGTAAATTTGTACTTTTTTATTAATTTTGTTGTTTTGTTATAGAGCATTTGTTTATGATTTTGCAACGATTTTCTATTTTCACTTATATGGATACTTCCAGTTGTTCAACATTGCCATCGCCTTCCTCACCATTGTCTGCGCCAACATCGCCACTTTCCCCGAGTCCTTCATCGTCTACAATCAGAGAACCTACAAGAAAGAAAAAAAAAATTGATTTCAGAGAAATGGTTTAAAATAAGTTCGACAGCATTTCGAATAAAATAACTGAACATCTAAAACAAGGTGGTGGAAATGAGAGGGAACTTATTGAAATTGAGAAAAGGAAGGCAGAAACCCTGAACAGAATAGCCAATGACAACAAGGAATTATTATTTAATTTTTTAATTTATGTCATTTTTGAACAAATATTAATGTGTTCTTTAATAATAGTAAATGACTTTAAAATAATTTTTTTTTATTTAAAACAAAAATTTTACTTTTTAAATGATTTCGTCTGGCGATATATGTACCTACTTCAATAAATATATAAACTATTAGTGAAGATTGTGTAGGTACTTACTAAAATAGTTACATAAGTTTTCCCTTATAGCTTCAGCGGTTGGCTCATAATCACCAATAGTTACATTGGCTGTGGGACTTTCTCTACTTCTTTCTAGTTCCTGAAGATTTTCGATCCAAAGTTTGTTAATATGGTCATTTCTTTCATTTAGAAAATTGTGCAAAACACAGCAATCCCGAACAATGCTGGGGGCGTTTCCTACCCGATTATCTAGTCCTTTTCCGATGCGCCGAAAGCGCGCTTTTTTATGCCCAAATGCGTTCTCCACTACTCTTCGACACTTTGATAATTGGTAGCTAAATAATTTTATTTCGTCTGACAACTCCGTAGAAAAAGCATACGGTTTCATTAGGTTTTGCGAAAATTTGAACGCTGAGTCGCCTAAAATGCATAGTAGCATTTGGATGCCATTAATTTCTTTCTTGTTGGCTTCCAATATTTCGCTCTCATTCAGTGCTTTTTTCAAAATGGAAGAATTAAAGATTTGGGAGTCATTGCAACGTCCCGGTGCACCAATATTTACATATAAAACCGGTATCTGTGCGATATATATATAAAAAATTGACATAAACACAAATAAAAAATAAACGATACGCACCTGTAATCTACAAGAGCCAAATGTACCATAGAATACAATCCCTTGTAATTATAGTAATCAATGGTCTCGCTTTGATTTGGCTTAATTTCTATATGACACCCATCTAAAAAAAAAACAAAGAGTAGAATTATGAAAAACTACGATAATAATAAACCGCCACGGAGGTCGTTTTTTTGGTAGAATTATTCAAAAACTTAAAACTTACCAATGGCCCCGAGGCATTGTGGAAAACCAAGGCTTTCAAATCCATAGACGCATTCATCCACAAGCTCTTGTGTCGGAGGCAATTTCTTGATGTATTGGGTGGAAAATACTTGCCATACTTCTTCACCAAATGCAAGCAAAATAGTGCACACAATTGATTTTCCAACGCCAAATAGCTCACCAACCACTCAGTACTCCCCAGATGAACTTAGCGTAAATAAAGCAATGGCTACACGCTTTTGAAGCGTTATCGCTTTTTGCCATTTTGTATCCACTTTGTTAAGACTCTGCAGTAAGTCACAGTGGATATCAAAGCTTGCACGGGTCATCCGAAAATGCCTCTTAAAAAACTTGTCGTTATTGTAGTTACAATTGAGCTCCCAGAATGACGATTAGCGATTTTGTAAATCGGAAATGCAATAACGGACTTAAAAAACATTCTCTAGTTTTACTTACTAATTTCCATAAAGTCTTTCGGCATGAACTTTCCTTTAATATTGAAAATAGCTAGAGCTGCTGCTTCCTCAAACTCAGCAGGATTTCAAAATTTTTCTTTTTTCTTCCTCAAAGAATATTAATTTGGTATCAAAACTGGATTGCACTATTTGAAAAAGTTCTATCTTTCTATTGTATAAAACACAGGCTTTTTTTAAAACAATTTGTTTTTCCATTTTGTATGCTAAAAACCACAAACATACAAAGTAAAAATGTAACTTCTTTTTCAGCTGTCAAATGCTAATTGTCACAGCAATATTGTGTATGTATGAACACTAAAAATATATTGACAATTAACTGAATTTTGTTTCAATTAAAAACGCATGTATGAACACCATATAACTATTATACCTTTCATATTTTAGAAAAGATTTTTTTATCAGTATAACTTTTTTTGTTTGTATTGTATATATTTATATACATTTATATTAATTTACTCTCGACAAGGCCATAGAAATTTGCAGGTCTAAAGAAATATCTGAAAACAGCTTAATGGCCTTAGTAACAACAATAATACCGTGGAAGTAACAAGATTCGACATGGCCGAATACAGCAGTCTTTACACGACCAACCACTCATCCAGCATATAACACGGACGATGCTGGATAAAAAACCAAACATTTTTTGTGTGTAACTCAAGCACGTCTAATTTTTTATTTCAAAAGAGTTTTAAGTTGCGCGAGTTTTAAGTTATCGAAGTCATTGCATGCAATTTGGAACATGGTGCAGAATATAGTGACTAACATTTAAGGGAATAATATGCAATTTAATTTGAATACTACAAAAAAAGCACCTCCTGAAGAAAAATTCAAGATTTAAGAAAAGAATAAAACATACCACTCTTTCAATCATAAACTTTTTGCACTAGTTTTATTATCTTTTTGGTTTTGTTTTGTAAATAATAGCTATATTTGTTTGTATGCATACCGACAGCACAAAATTAAACAAAAAAATGCTTGGCTGGTCATCCAACATATGTACATCAATGCGTTGAGCACACGTTCACGACTTTGACGTTCAGAACTTTGATTGTGTATAGACCGCTTTACTTGTTTTTAGTAAATTTTGGACTGATTTAAAGGGTATTTAATGCCTAACTTTTATTTAACAAACAAATTTGTAATAAGTGCAGCACAAGCGTTGAAGGTTTTAGTATCACCTTATACATTTTTTTGCAATTAATTTACATACATATGTCAAAGAAATTGTCTTTAAAAATATTAAAATTGTGCACAATATCAACATTTAAACACTTTTCTTTTTGTTTTTGCACAAAAATATTATCCGCTCGAAAACTTATTAAAGTTAAACTAGGCATTTCCTTCATCAACCTTTAAATCTGGTAATACTGACAACATATTCAGTATGAGCAATTTTACAATAACGGCATTATAGTAAACTTAACTATTGTTTTCTGTGCATCTCCGCAAGTCGTAACGGTTTTACGTTTTGACTCTTTCGTTATTAGAGTGGGAGAAATATTTTATGTTTAAACAACCAATCTTTTCTTTTTCACACATAAAATGGCAAAATATAAAAGGTGAATGAACCAAGGTGCATTTGTTTTACTAGGTACTGTCGTCCGCTCAGCTAGTTTGCAGTTGAAAATATCAAAAGTTGTTTATATTTCACTAATGGTGCCTTTAGATGAAATGCTTTTTACATATGACTTGTCAGATTTTCCATAACAAAATATATACATATGTATCGTGTAAACAGTTTAAAATATTTCTTATGTTAAATATGTATTTATGTAAAAGTCATATGCCAAATTTTCATTGCGAGCAGGGTTTCTCATCAAATTCCTGCTCATGGAACCCTAGTAAACTAATTTTTTTTGCGGACCCCTCTGAAGCATAAATTAATAATAAAACTTTTATTATTTTTGAAAACACTGTTTTTTCAGTTCTTCATGTGGACCCCTTGCATGGTTGCTTCGGACCCCCATGGATCCACGGACCCCCATTTGAGAACCGTTGATTTAGAGCGTGTTCTATTTTTATATGATAAAACATAAGACTTCCACTGGTGCAACTTGTTTTCTTCACTTATACCGTTTTAAAATCACCAAAAACTGCAAAAAGCACTAAAATCGTTGGAAGCAGAATAGAGTTGACATATTTATTATTTATCTGCACTCCTATTTTTTGCAAGCCGCATAACTATTTTTTTTTATAAATGTTCAAATATATTTTATTAACGTTTATTTTTTTTAATAAATTTAATTTTTGTTTATTTAATTTTGTATATTAGCTGCACTTCCTAGGCACAGACAGTCTTTTCTTTATATGCAACGGTTAATCGCACATTTACCTTTTTATGGCGTTATATTAATAATAATATTATTTATCATATACGTATGACTTTTTTCTTTGTTCCAAAATTTGTCAACATTAAAAAAATTAACCTTTGTTTAAAAGAGGCGAACTATTAACAGGTGGCGGCCACCGTCATAAAAACAAAATGCGAATGAATGGTTTCCCTTTTTAGATAAAAAAACATTAGAGTGCTATATTCGGCTTTTCCAAATCTTATATACCACTCACCATGTACGTAAATCTAGTGTTAAAAAATCACTTTGAGAACAGTATTTTTATGATATATGGATTATTTATATTGATCATTTTTTCTATTTTTAGATATACATTTTGCATTGCAATTAAAATGATGTTGTACATAAAATATGTTTTCATTAAACATTTCTTAGTACTTCTAGGACTATTTTAAGCAAAAAATTTGGGTATACTCTTTACCAGAGGCAAAATAGTACATACAAGTTTGTCATTCCGTGTGTAATTTGTACAATATTCACTTCCAACCCAATAAAGTATTTACATACATACATATATCCTGGATCTTTTAATATAGTGCAATTTATTGAGCGATGGCCGCCTGTCCGTGTTGAAATAAACTCTTCTAAGGTACCAGAAGAGCTGGAGAAAATATAAGCCCACCAAATTTACAGACATAGGTTCGAGTATTTTGCTATTAAATATCATTAAATTCGGTTCATTAAAGGTGAAGATATGCCCAATAAAAAGCGAAAGCCTCTATTTTTTTAATAATCGATAATTCGCCGTATTTCGCATTTTTACTAAATTATTAACAGCATTTGGTGGAGATATGTAAGAAAAGGCGAACGTTTTACGCTTTTCTGAAATTTTTGTAGGTTATTGGCTTATGTTTTTTTGCTTTGTTTAATTAAAAACCGAAATTAAAAAAAATAGATTGCTAAGCAATTCGCTTAACTATGAAAAGTTCATCAAAATAAGAAAATTTAAAATTTCAAAATCATTTGAAATATCACAAAAAGATCTACGAGTAGATTATAAAAAAAAAATTAAATTTTACAAACGACGAAAAAATAAAATAATATTTATTTACACCAAAATTTCAGAAAAATAATTAAAATTTTTCCTCAAAAAGGCATTTGCAATCGAAAATTTAAAGTTTATTTAAAATCGAAAATGCACAAAAACTAAAAAACTATTGATCCAAAAATCTCTAATTCACGAAAGACGATAATTCTCGACTGTTCATAGATTTCTTATATTAGAAGTGAAGGTGGAAGCCAAAAGCTTGCTTAAACACATAAGTGTGAACATAAAATTTGTTCAAAAAAGAAAAGGCAGCAAAGGGCGTATCAGGCGGTTCACCAATATATTCATGGCCAATATATACACTAGACCGGTCGTTAAAAATAAATTTTGAAGTGCTGGGCAGATTCTGTTTCCTGGTCTAAAACCATTAAATTTAAAATTTGGGGCTGATCGGATAATATTTAGTGGCCGCGCCCATCAACCAAAAATTCAAATATATGGAAAAAATTTATATTTACTTAATTAACATAATATATAAAATGCAAGGGAAGAAAACAGCAATAATTAAGAGATTAAACTTATTTCTGAGTTGAGTGTAGATTGTTATGAGTCGGAAATTTTGTCCTATATGCTTCAACAAACTCAAAGACCAATTGTTTTTGTTCTTCATTCTTCGTTAGAATGCGGTTACAATCTTTCATAAATTTCACACCGCGTTCTGCATTATCATTGACAACAAATAACTGCCGACTAAAATCCAATGCTGCTTGAAAGTCTTCGTTTTCTATCCATGTTGATGGATCGCATTGCAAAAAGGCCGCAGATAAGTTGAATGCCGAAAAGAAATATTTAGTTTTATAAGAGACAAAATCTCTCAATGAGGTGAGGTGGAGCACTTTTGGGTCCGCAATTCTTCGCCCTTCCAATAGCTTTACATTGGGTTCTACTGATTGTAGACAATTCACCATTTCACGCTTTTCTTCTAGTGAAACATTAGGGTCAAAGAATGCTAAGGCTGTAGTTTCCGGTGTTAAGTACCACAAATGTGCTTTAAATTTCGACAAAATTGTGTCAGATACTTCTTTATCAATTTCTGCGTAGGCGATGGCATTTTTTATAAATTGAAGATCTTGGCTTGGAGCTTGGATGGCGTTTGGGCATCCGTACCAGTTTTTTATGTAAATCTTCACAAGAAAAATACAGATTTCTCGCAAAGCTTTGAATTCTGCTACTGTTAAGCGAAACTGCTCTCTAAAAAGAAATATTTTCAAGCAATACAATCCTTTTCCCATGAACCTTGCATGTGATGTTGAGCTGCATGTGAAAAAATTCATACCATCTTCTCCAAGAAATGTCAAGGTAAGTTGAAGAAATTCTTTATAATCTGAACGGATTTGCATTTGCTGCAGCTGATTATTGCAGAATATTTTTATAGCTTCAGATTCTACTTATTACTTACTTATTACTTATTTTAGAGCGGACAATTTCATCATCTAGACCACATTTGTACAACTCGTGATCAAGGTTATCCCAAACCGCAGCGAATCTCTTGAAAATGGGTACTTCGGGTGCACTTTTTGCGGAATATTTTACTTCAAAACAATTTCATACATGTGGTGGCGGCATGGGAGCTGAATCAATTTCCGTTCTAAAAAATTTTGTATGAAAACAGTTGCACCGCTTTTTGATTCGGTATTGGAGGAAGTTGTATCAAAGCTCATGGCGCCAACTCGATCAATAATGTTCCAACTGACCAATGCGTCACGAACAGCAGTTGCAATGTTTTCTCCCGTAGACGGTTCTACAGCGGTAGCACTGAGAAATTTTGACGTACCATCATAACTGACGAGAATTGCGATTCTATCTACTTTTTTTTACCAAGTGTTGATTCCATTAGTTTGCCATCACAGTGAACCACCAACGATCGAGCGTTGCTTATCTATAGAAAAAAACCAAATGGATGAAAAACAATGAAGAAAATGAATAAATTATCGAGATAATTACAAATTACATATAAATCATAAGAATATAAATTAAAATAAAAAGTTACATTTTCTTGAAAATCAGTTCGAATGTTCTCTTCTTCCATTTGTCGATGTTTCTTTCGCATTTCATGAATAGATGTTCTATTGATAACTAGTTCACTAACATCCACTTTCAAAGCTTCTGCTGTAGCTATCAAAATATGTACGGCTTTTCCACTCGATACTTTAGCATCATCTAATGCAGCGGAAAGACGTGGCGTGATCCATTGGGTTCGGCCTCTTTTTTTACGTTCTTCTTTACCACTATTGACTTGGTCATCGGTAGCAAAGTCTATTATGGGATCTAATACCTCATCATCATCATCATCCATATCATCATTATCTTCCCCTGCTATCACTTATGCCGAATCAAAAAAGTATTATTAAATTAAAAAAAACACAAAATCGTGTATGTATCTACCAATACATTGCTTTAACATTTCTGAGTGTCTCCTCTTTCGCGCTTCCTTTTTATCTTTTCGCTCAATTGAACGTTTTTCTTGAGCGTACATTTTAAGATCGACACCAGCCATGCAACCCGGACGTCTCTTCTCTCTTTGTTTTAATAAAAAATGTCTGTCTTCTTCGACAGGAATCATTTGCAAAGCATTTGCATGGGCAATGTCGAAGAGATCATCCAATTTTCCAACAAACTCTCCTTGTTTACTGTGTGGTTTTCCTTTCGAAGAAGTTTTCCTAACACGGTTCCATTCATCATAAATTTTAATTAGTTTTTCACAACATTTGTGTTCTTCACGTATTGGTATTCTAGCTTGTTGCCAAAACACCGATACCATATTTACAGGTAACTTTGCACTATCTTTGGATGAAAATTTTGCGATTCGCATATTATAAAAGAATACTTGCAAAACTTGACGATTTGAGGGTAATTTAGCTCCCAATATTTGGTGTAATATTCGGCCAATAAGAATAATATTGGAATCCACTGAACTTCGAGTGGTAATTGAAGAAGATGTTGTTGGCAAATCCGCCATTATGAAATTTCCAATTAGTGTCGTGCTAACAAATAGAAGAATATTGGGTAAATATAAATTTTTTCCATATATTTCATGTATTTAAATTTTTGGTTGATGGGCGCGGCCACTAAATATTATCCGATCAGCCCCAAATTTTAAATTTAATGGTTTTAGACCAAAAGGAAATAAAATCTGCCCGGCACTTCAAAATCAGACACTTTTTTGGAAAATAACGACCGGTCTAATATACACGCAGTTGACGCTGGAAAGCATTTACGATAAGTGTTTTCTATTATTTACAAAATTTTTCCAATTAAACAAAATAAATTCAGTGGCATATTATATAAACATTTATACACAAGAATGAATACGCATATACATATTTGTTTTCCATAATTTTACTTAAACAAAATGTTTATTATCTTTAATTTTTAATAATGTCCATATATACAACCTATATACACATGTATGTATGTAAATTTGTACTTTTTTTGTTAATTTTGTTGTTCTGTTATAGAGCATTTGTTTATGACTTTGCAACGATTTTCTATTTTCATTTATATGGATACTTCCAGTTGTTCAACATTGCCATCTCCTTCCTCACCATTGTCTGCGCCAACATCGCCACTTTCCCCGAGTCCTTCATCGTCTACAATCAGAGAACCTACAAGAAAGAAAAAAAAAATTGATTTCAGAGAAATGGTTTAAAATAAGTTCGACAGCATTTCGAATAAAATAACTGAACATCTAAAACAAGGTGGTGGAAATGAGAGGGAACTTATTGCAATTGAGAAAAGGAAGGCAGAAACCCTGAACAGAATAGCCAATGCCAACAAGGAATTATTATTTAATTTTTTAATTTATGTCATTTTTGAACAAATATTAATGTTTTCTTTAATAATAGTAAATGACTTTAAAATATTTTTTTTTATTTAAAACAAAAATTTTACTTTTTAAATGATTTCGTCTGACGATATATGTACCTACTTCAATAAATATATAAAATATTAGTGAAGATTGTGTAGGTACTTACTAAAATAGTTACATAAGTTTTCCCTTATAGCTTCAGCGGTTGGCTCATAATCACCAATAGTTACACTGGCTGTGGGACTTTCTCTACTTCTTTCTAGTTCCTGAAGATTTTCGATCCAAAGTTTGTTAATATGGTCATTTCTTTCATTTAGAAAATTGTGCAAAACACAGCAATCCCGGACAATGCTGGGGGCGTTTCCTACCCGATTATCTAGTCCTTTTCCGATGCGCCGAAAGCGCGCTTTTAGATGCCCAAATGCGTTCTCCACTACTCTTCGACACTTTGATAATTGGTAGCTAAATAATTTTATTTCGTCTGACAACTCCGTAGAAAAAGCATACGGTTTCATTAGGTTTTGCGAAAATTTGAACGCTGAGTCGCCTAAAATGCATAGTAGCATTTGGATGCCATTAATTTCTTTCTTGTTGGCTTCCAATATTTCGCTCTCATTCAGTGCTTTTTTCAAAATGGAAGAATTAAAGATTTGGGAGTTATTGCAACGTCCCGGTGCACCAATATTTACATATAAAACCAGTATCTGTGCGATATATATATAAAAAATTGACATAAACACAAATAAAAAATAAACGATACGCACCTGTAATCTACAAGAGCCAAATGTACAATAGAATACCATCCCTTGTAATTATAGTAATCAATGGTCTCGCTTTGATTTGGCTTAATTTCTATATGACACCCATCTAAAAAAAACCAAAGAGTAGAATTATGAAAAACTACGATAATAATAAACCGCCACGGAGGTCGTTTTTTTGGTAGAATTATTCAAAAACTTAAAACTTACCAATGGCCCCGAGGCATTGTGGAAAACCAAGGCTTTCAAATCCATAGACGCATTCATCCACAAGCTCTTGTGTCGGAGCCAATTTCTTGATGTATTGGGTGGAAAATACTTGCCATACTTCTTCACCAAATGCAAGCAAAATAGTGCACACAATTGATTTTCCAACGCCAAATAGCTCACCAACCACTCGGTACTCCCCAGATGAACTTAGGGTAAATAAAGCAATGGCTACACGCTTTTGAAGCGTTATCTCTTTTTGCCATTTTGTATCCACTTTGTTAAGACTTTGCAGTAAGTCACAGTGGATATCAAAGCTTGCACGGGTCATCCGAAAATGCCTCTTAAAAAACTTGTCGTTATTGTAGTTACAATTGAGCTCCCAGCATGACGATTGGCGATTTTGTAAATCGGAAATGCAATAACGGACTTAAAAAACATTATCTAGTTTTACTTACTAATTTCCATAAAGTCTTTCGGCATGAACTTTCCTTTAATATTGAAAATAGCTAGAGCTGCTGCTTCCTCAAACTCAGCAGACTTTCAAAATTTTTCTTTTTTCTTCCTCAAAGAACATTAATTTGGTATCAAAACTGGATTGCACTATTTGAAAAAGTTCTATCTTTCTATTGTATAAAACACAGGCTTTTTTTAAAACAATTTGTTTTTCCATTTTGTATGCTAAAAACCACAAACATACAAAGTAAAAATGTAACTTCTTTTTCAGCTGTCAAATGCTAATTGTCACAGCAATATTGTGTATGTATGAACACTAAAAATATATTGACAATTAACTGAATTTTGTTTCAATTAAAAACGCATGTATGAACACCATATAACTATTATACCTTTCATATTTTAGAAAAGATTTTTTTATCAGTATAACTTTTTTTGTTTGTATTGTATATATTTATATACATTTATATTAATTTACTCTCGACAAGGCCATAGAAATTTGCAGGTCTAAAGAAATATCTGAAAACAGCTTAATGGCCTTAGTAACAACAATAATACCGTGGAAGTAACAAGATTCGACATGGCCGAATACAGCAGTCTTTACACGACCAACCACTCATCCAGCATATAACACGGACGATGCTGGATAAAAAACCAAACATTTTTTGTGTGTAACTCAAGCACGTCTAATTTTTTATTTCAAAAGAGTTTTAAGTTGCGCGAGTTTTAAGTTATCGAAGTCAATGCATGCAATTTGGAACATGGTGCAGAATATAGTGACTAACATTTAAGGGAATAATATGCAATTTAATTTGAATACTACAAAAAAAGCACCTCCTGAAGAAAAATTCAAGATTTAAGAAAAGAATAAAACATACCACTCTTTCAATCATAAACTTTTTGCACTAGTTTTATTATCTTTTTGGTTTTGTTTTGTAAATAATAGCTATGTTTGTTTGTATGCATACCGACAGCACAAAATTAAACAAAAAAATGCTTGGCTGGTCATCCAACATATGTACATCAATGCGTTGAGCACACGTTCACGACTTTGACGTTCTGAACTTTGATTGTGTATAGACCGCTTTACTTGTTTTTAGTAAATTTGGACTGATTTAAAGGGTATTTAATGCCTAACTTTAATTTGACAAAAAAATTTGTATTAAGTGCAGCAAAAGCGTTGAAGGTTTTAGTATCACCTTATACATTTTTTTGCAATTAATTTACATACATATGTCAAAGAAATTGTCTTTAAAAATATTAAAATTGTGCACAATATCAACATTTAAACACTTTTCTTTTTGTTTTGGCACAAAAATATTATCCGCTCGAAAACTTATTAAAGTTAAACTAGGCATTTCCTTCATCAACTTTTAAATCTGATAATACTGACAACATATTCAGTATGAGCAATTTTACAATAACGGCATTATAGTAAACTTAACTATTGTTTTCTGTGCATCTCTGCAAGTCGTAACGGTTTTACGTTTTGACTCTTTCGTTATTAGAGTGGGAGAAATATTTTATGTTTAAACAACCAATCTTTTCTTTTTCACACATAAAATGGCAAAATATAAAAGGTGAATGAACCAAGGTGCATTTGTTTAACTAGGTACTGTCGTCCGCTCAGCTAGTTTGCAGTTGAAAATATCAAAAGTTGTTTATATTTCACTAAAGGTGCCTTTAGATGAAATGCTTTTTACATATGACTTGTCAGATTTTCCATAACAAAATATATATGTATCGTGTAAACAGTTTAAAATATTTCTTATGTTAAATATGTATTTATGTAAAAGTCTTATGCCAAATTTTCATTGCGAGCAGGGTTTCTCATCAAATTCCTGCTCATGGAACCCTAGCAAACTAATTTTTTTTGCGGACCCCTCTGAAGCATAATTAATAATATTATTTTTGAAAACACTGTTTTTTCAGTTCTTCATGTGGACCCCTTGCATGGTTGCTTCGGACCCCCATGGATCCACGGACCCCCATTTGAGAACCGTTGATTTAGAGCGTGTTCTATTTTTATATGATAAAACATAAGACTTCCACTGGTGCAACTTTTTTTCTTCACTTATACCGTTTTAAAATCACCAAAAACTGCAAAAAAGCACTAAAATCGTTGGAAGCAGAATAGAGTTGACATATTTATTATTTATCTGCACTCCTATTTTTTGCAAGCCGCATAACTATTTTTTTTTTATAAATACTCAAATATATTTTATTAACGTTTATTTTTTTTAATAAATTTAATTTTTGTTTATTTAATTTTGTATATTAGCTGCACTTCCTAGGCACAGACAGTCTTTTCTTTATATGCAACGGTTTATCGCACATTTACCTTTTTATGGCGTTATAATAATAATACTATTATTTATCATATACGTATGCCTTTTTTCTTTGTTCCAAAATTTGTCAACATTAAAAAAATTAACCTTTATTTAAAAGAGGCGAACTATTAACAGGTGGCGGCCACCGTCATAAAAACAAAATGCGAATGAATGGTTTCCCTTTTTAGTTAAAAAAAAATTAGAGTGCTATATTCGGCTATTCCGAATCTTATATACCATTCACCATGTACGTAAATCTAGTGTTAAAAAATCACTTTGAGAACAGTATTTTTATGATATATGGATTATTTATATTGATTCATTTTTTCTATTTTTAGATATATACATTTTGCATTGCAATTAAAATGATGTTGTACATAAAATATGTTTTCATTAAACATTTCTTAGTACTTCTAGGACTATTTTAAGCAAAAAATTTGGGTATACTCTTTACCAGAGGCAAAATAGTACATACAAGTTTGTCATTCCGTGTGTAATTTGTACAATATTCACTTCCAACCCAATAAAGTATTTACATACATACATATATCCTGTATCTTTTAATATAGAGCAATTTATTGAGCGATGGCCGCTTGTCCGTGTTGAAATAAACTCTTCTAAGGTACCAGAAGCGCTGGAGAAAATATAAGGCCACCAAATTTACAGACATAGGTTCGAGTATTTTGCTATTAAAAATCATTAAATTCGGTTCATTAAAGGTGAAGATATGCCCAATAAAAAGCGAAAGCCTCTATTTTTTTAATAATCGATAATTCGCCGTATTTCGCATTTTTACTAAATTATTAACAGCATTTGGTGGAGATATGTTAGAAAAGGCGAACGTTTTACGCTTTTCTGAAATTTTTGTAGGTTATTGGCTTATGTTTTTTTGCTTTGTTTAATTAAAAACCGAAATTAAAAAAAATAGGTTGCTAAGCAATTCGCTTAACTATGAAAAGTTCATCAAAATTAGAAAGTTTAAAATTTCAAAATCATTTAAAATATGACAAAAAGTTCTACGAGTAGATTATAAAAAAAATTTAATTTTACGAACGACGAAAAATATAAAATAATATTTATTTATACCAAAATTTCAGAAAAATAATTAAAATTTTTTCCTAAAAAAGGTATTTGCAATCGAAAATTTAAAGTTTATTTAAAATCGAAAATGCACAAAAACTAAAAACTATTGATCCAAAAATCTCTAATTCACGAAAGACGATAATTCTCGACTGTTCATAGATTTCTTATATTACAAGTGAAGGTGGAAGCCAAAAGCTTGCTTAAACACATAAGTGTGAACATAAAATTTGTTCAAAAAAGAAAAGGCAGCAAAGGGCGTAACAGGCGGTTCACCATCTCCATGGGCCACTGTGCACCAGATTATTGGAGGGTGCAAGGCCAATATATACACGCAGTTGACGCTGGAAAGCATTTACGAAAAGTGTTTTCTATTATTTACAAAATTTTTCCAATTAAACAAAATAAATTCAGTGGCATATTATATAAACATTTATACACAAGAATGAATACGCATATACATATTTGTTTTCCATAATTTTACTTAAACAAAATGTTTATTATCTTTAATTTTTAATAATGTCCATATATACAACCTATATACACATGTATGTATGTAAATTTGTACTTTTTTTTATTAATTTTGTTGTTTTGTTATAGAGCATTTGTTTATGATTTTGCAACGATTTTCTATTTTCATTTATATGGATACTTCCAGTTGTTCAACATTGCCATCGCCTTCCTCACCATTGTCTGCGCCAACATCGCCACTTTCCCCGAGTCCTTCATCGTCTACAATCAGAGAACCTACAAGAAAGAAAAAAAAATTGATATCAGAGAAATAGTTTAAAATAAGTTCGACAGCATTTCGAATAAAATAACTGAACATCTAAAACAAGGTGGTGGAAATGAGAGGGAACTTATTGAATTTGAGAAAAGGAAGGCAGAAACCCTGAACAGAATAGCCAATGACAACAAGGAATTATTATTTAATTTTTAAATTTATGTCATTTTTGAACAAATATTAATTTTTTCTTTAATAATAGTAAATGACTTTAAAATAATTTTTTTTTTATTTAAAACAAAAATTTTACTTTTTTAATGATTTCGTCTGGCGATATATGTACCTACTTCAATAAATATATAAAATATTAGTGAAGATTGTGTAGGTACTTACTAAAATAGTTACATAAGTTTTCCCTTATAGCTTCAGCGGTTGGCTCATAATCACCAATAGTTACATTGGCTGTGGGACTTTCTCTACTTCTTTCTAGTTCCTGAAGATTTTCGATCCAAAGTTGGTTAATATGGTCATTTCTTTCATTTAGAAAATTGTGCAAAACACAGCAAGCGTTCTCCACTTCTCTTCGACACTTTGATAATTGGTAGCTAAATAATTTTATTTCGTCTGACAACTCCGTAGAAAAAGCATACGGTTTCATTAGGTTTTGGATGCCATTAATTTCTTTCTTGTTGGCTTCCAATATATCGCTCTCATTCAGTGCTTTTTTCAAAATGGAAGAATTAAAGATTTGGGAGTCATTGCAAAGTCCTGGTGCACCAATATTTGTATATAAAAACCGGTATCTGGGCGATATATATATATATATATATATATATAAAATATTGCCATAAACACAAACAAAAAATAAACGATACGCACCTGTAATCCACAAGAGCCAAAAGTACCATAGAATACCATCCCTTGTAATTATAGTAATCAATGGCATCGCTTTGATTTGGCTTAATTTCTATGTGCCACCCATCTAAAAAAACCAAAGAATAGAATTATGAAAAACTACGATAATAGTAAACCGCCATGGAGGTCGTTTTTTTGGTAGTATTATTCAAAAACTTAAAACTTACCAATGGCCCCGAGGCATTGTGGAAAACCAAGGCTTTCAAATCCATTGACGCATTCATCCACAAGCTCTTGTGTCGGAGGCAATATCTTGATGTATTGGGTGGAAAATACTTGCCATACTTCTTCACCAAATGCGAGCAAAATAGTGCACACAATTGGTTTTCCAACGCCAAATAGCTCACCAACTACTCGGTACTCCCCAGATGAACTTAGGGTAAATAAAGCGATGGCTACACGCTTTTGAAGCGTTGTCGCTTTTTGCCATTTTATATCCACTTTGTTGACTTTGCAGTAAGTCACAGAGGATATCAAAGCTTGCACGGGTCATCCGAAAATTCCTCTTAAAAACTGGTCGTTGTTGTAGTTACAATTGAACTCCCAGAATGACGATTGGCGATTCTATTAATTTCCATAAGGTCTTTCGGCATGAACTTTCCTCTAATATTGAAAGTAGCAAGAGCTGCTGCTTCCTCAAACTCAGAAGGATTTCCAAATTTTTCTTTTTTAAGAATATTTAATTTGGAATCCAAACTGGATTGCACTTCTTGAAAAAGTTCTATCTTTCTATTGTATAAAAGACAGGCTTTTTTTAAACAACTTGTTTTTCCATTTTGTATGCTAAAAACCACAAACATACAAAGTAAAAATGTAACTTCTTTTTTCAGCTGGCAATTGCTAATGGTCACAGCAATATCGTGTATGTATGAACACTAAAAATATATTGACAATTAACTGAATTTTGTTTCAATTTAAAACGCATGTATGAACACCATATAACTATTACCTTTCATATTTTAGAAAAGATTTTTTTATCAGTATAACTTTTTTTGTTTGTATTGTATATATTTATATACATTTATATATTAATTTACTCTCGACAAGGCCATAGAAATTTACAGATCTAAAGAAATATGTGAAAAACAGCTTAATGGCCTTAGTAACAACAATAATACCGTGGAAGTAACAAGATTCGACATGGCCGAATACAGCAGTCTTTACACGACCAACCACTCATCCAGCACATAACACAGACGATGCTGGATAAAAAATCAAAAAATTTTGTGTGTATTTCAAGCACGTCCAATTTTTTATTTCAAAAGAGTTTTAAGTTGCGCGAGTTTTAAGTTATCGAAGTCATTGCATGCAATTTGGAACGTGGTGCAAAATATAGTGACTAACATTTAAAAGAATAATATGCAATTCAATTTGAATACTACAAAAAAAGCACCTCCTGAAGGAAAATTCAAGATTTAAGAAGAGAATAAAACATACCACTCTTTCAATCATAAACTTTTTGCACTAATTTTTATTATCTTTTTGGTTTTGTTTTGTAACTAATAGCTATATTTGCTTGTATGCATACTGACAGTACAAAATTAAACAAAAAAATGCTTGGCTGGTCATCCAACATATGTACATCAATGCGTTGAGCACACGTTCACGACTTTGACGTTCAGAACTTTGATTGTGTATAGACCGCTTTACTTGTTTTTAGTAAACTTTGGACTGATTTAAAGGGTATTTAATGCCTTACTTTAATTTAACAAACAAATTTTTATTAAGTGCAGCACAAGCGTTGAAGGCCTTAGTATCACCTTATACATTTTTTTGCAATTAATTTACATACATATGTCAAAGAAATTGTCTTTAAAAATATTAAAATTTTGCACAATATCAACATTTAAACACTTTTCTTTTTGTTTTGGCACAAAAATATTATCCGCTTGAAAACTTATTAAAGTTAAACTAGGCATTTCCTTCATCAACTTTTAAATCTGATAATACTGACAACATATTCAGTATGAGCAATTTTACAATAACGGCATTATAGTAAACTTAACTATTGTTTTCTGTGCATCTCCGCAAGTCGTAACGGTTTTACGTTTTGACTCTTTCGTTATTAGAGTGGGAGAAATATTTTATGTTTAAACAACCAATCTTTTCTTTTTCACACATAAAATGGCAAAATATAAAAGGTGAATGAACCAAGGTGCATTTGTTTAACTAGGTACTGTCGTCCGCTCAGCTAGTTTGCAGTTGAAAATATCAAAAGTTGTTTATATTTCACTAAAGGTGCCTTTAGATGAAATGCTTTTTACATATGACTTGTCAGATTTTACATAACAAAATATATATGTATCGTGTAAACAGTTTAAAATATTTCTTATGTTAAATATGTATTTATGTAAAAGTCATATGCCAAATTTTCATTGCGAGCAGGGTTTCTCATCAAATTCCTGCTCATGGAACCCTAGCAAACTAATTTTTTTTGCGGACCCCTCTGAAGCATAATTAATAATATTATTTTTGAAAACACTGTTTTTTCAGTTCTTCATGTGGACCCCTTGCATGGTTGCTTCGGACCCCCATGGATCCACGGACCCCCATTTGAGAACCGTTGATTTAGAGCGTGTTCTATTTTTATATGATAAAACATAAGACTTCCACTGGTGCAACTTTTTTTCTTCACTTATACCGTTTTAAAATCACCAAAAACTGCAAAAAAGCACTAAAATCGTTGGAAGCAGAATAGAGTTGACATATTTATTATTTATCTGCACTCCTATTTTTTGCAAGCCGCATAACTATTTTTTTTTATAAATGTTCAAATATATTTTATTAACGTTTATTTTTTTTAATAAATTTAATTTTTGTTTATTTAATTTTGTATATTAGCTGCACTTCCTAGGCACAGACAGTCTTTTCTTTATATGCAACGGTTAATCGCACATTTACCTTTTTATGGCGTTATATTAATAATAATATTATTTATCATATACGTATGACTTTTTTCTTTGTTCCAAAATTTGTCAACATTAAAAAAATTAACCTTTGTTTAAAAGAGGCGAACTATTAACAGGTGGCGGCCACCGTCATAAAAACAAAATGCGAATGAATGGTTTCCCTTTTTAGATAAAAAAACATTAGAGTGCTATATTCGGCTTTTCCAAATCTTATATACCACTCACCATGTACGTAAATCTAGTGTTAAAAAATCACTTTGAGAACAGTATTTTTATGATATATGGATTATTTATATTGATCATTTTTTCTATTTTTAGATATACATTTTGCATTGCAATTAAAATGATGTTGTACATAAAATATGTTTTCATTAAACATTTCTTAGTACTTCTAGGACTATTTTAAGCAAAAAATTTGGGTATACTCTTTACCAGAGGCAAAATAGTACATACAAGTTTGTCATTCCGTGTGTAATTTGTACAATATTCACTTCCAACCCAATAAAGTATTTACATACATACATATATCCTGGATCTTTTAATATAGTGCAATTTATTGAGCGATGGCCGCCTGTCCGTGTTGAAATAAACTCTTCTAAGGTACCAGAAGAGCTGGAGAAAATATAAGCCCACCAAATTTACAGACATAGGTTCGAGTATTTTGCTATTAAATATCATTAAATTCGGTTCATTAAAGGTGAAGATATGCCCAATAAAAAGCGAAAGCCTCTATTTTTTTAATAATCGATAATTCGCCGTATTTCGCATTTTTACTAAATTATTAACAGCATTTGGTGGAGATATGTAAGAAAAGGCGAACGTTTTACGCTTTTCTGAAATTTTTGTAGGTTATTGGCTTATGTTTTTTTGCTTTGTTTAATTAAAAACCGAAATTAAAAAAAATAGATTGCTAAGCAATTCGCTTAACTATGAAAAGTTCATCAAAATAAGAAAATTTAAAATTTCAAAATCATTTGAAATATCACAAAAAGATCTACGAGTAGATTATAAAAAAAAATTAAATTTTACAAACGACGAAAAAAATAAAATAATATTTATTTACACCAAAATTTCAGAAAAATAATTAAAATTTTTCCTCAAAAAGGCATTTGCAATCGAAAATTTAAAGTTTATTTAAAATCGAAAATGCACAAAAACTAAAAAACTATTGATCCAAAAATCTCTAATTCACGAAAGACGATAATTCTCGACTGTTCATAGATTTCTTATATTAGAAGTGAAGGTGGAAGCCAAAAGCTTGCTTAAACACATAAGTGTGAACATAAAATTTGTTCAAAAAAGAAAAGGCAGCAAAGGGCGTATCAGGCGGTTCACCAATATATTCATGGCCAATATATACACTAGACCGGTCGTTAAAAATAAATTTTGAAGTGCCGGGCAGATTCTGTTTCCTGGTCTAAAACCATTAAATTTAAAATTTGGGGCTGATCGGATAATATTTAGTGGCCGCGCCCATCAACCAAAAATTCAAATATATGGAAAAAATTTATATTTACTTAATTAACATAATATATAAAATGCAAGGGAAGAAAACAGCAATAATTAAGAGATTAAACTTATTTCTAAGTTGAGTGTAGATTGTTATGATTCGGAAAATTTGTCCTATATGCTTCAACAAACTCAAAGACCAATTGTTTTTGTTCTTCATTCTTCGTTAGAATGCGGTTATAATCTTTCATAAATTTCACACCACGTTCTGCATTATCATTGACAACAAATAACTGCCGACTAAAATCCAATGCTGCTTGAAAGTCTTCGTTTTCTACCCATGTTGATGGATCGCATTGCAAAAAGGCCGCAGATAAGTTGAATGCCGAAAAGAAATATTTAGTTTTATAAGAGACAAAATCTCTCAATGAGGTGAGGTGGAGCACTTTTGGGTCCGCAATTCTTCGCCCTTCCAATAGCTTTACATTGGGTTCTATTGATTGTAGATAATTCACCATTTCATGCTTTTCTTCTAGTGAAACATTAGGGTTAAAGAATGCTAAGGCTGTAGTTTCCGGTGTTAAGTACTACAAATGTGCTTTAAATTTCGACAAAATTGTGTCAGATACTTCTTTATCAATTTCTGCGTAGGCGATGGCATTTTTGGAGCATTTTTGGAGCTTGGATGGCGTTTGGGCATCCGTACCAGTTTTTTATGTAAATCTTCACAAGAAAAATACAGATTTCTCGCAAAGCTTTGAATTCTGCTACTGTTAAGCGAAACTGCTCTCTAAAAAGAAACATTTTCAAGCAATACAATCCTTTTCCCATGAACCTTGCATGTGATGTTGAGCTGCATGTGAAAAAATTCATACCATCTTCTCCAAGAAATGTCAAGGTAAGTTGAAGAAATTCTTTATAATCTGCACGGATTTGCATTTGCTGCAGCTGATTATTGCAGAATATTTTTATAGCTTCAGATTCTTCGTTACTTATTTTAGAGCGGACAATTTCATCATCTAGACCACATTTGTACAACTCGTGATCAAGGTTATCCCAAACCGCAGCGAATCTGTTGAAAATGGGTACTTCGGGTGCACTTTTTGCGGAATATTTTACTTCAAAACAATTTCATACATGTGGTGGCGGCATGGGAGCTGAATCAATTTCCGTTCTAAAAAATTTTGTATGAAAACAGTTGCACCGCTTTTTGATTCGGTATTGGAGGAAGTTGTATCAAAGCTCATGGCGCCAACTCGATCAATAATGTTCCAACTGACCAATGCGTCACGAACAGCAGTTGCAATGTTTTCTCCCGTAGACGGTTCTACAGCGGTAGCACTGAGAAATTTTGACGTACCATCATAACTGACGAGAATTGCGATTCTATCTACTTTTTTTTACCAAGTGTTGATTCCATTAGTTTGCCATCCCAGTGAACCACCAACGATCGAGCATTGCTTATCTATAGAAAAAAACCAAATGGATGAAAAACAATGAAGAAAATGAATAAATTATCGAGATAATTACAAATTACATATAAATCATAAGAATATAAATTAAAATAAAAAGTTACATTTTCTTGAAAATCAGTTCGAATGTTCTCTTCTTCCATTTGTCGATGTTTCTTTCGCATTTCATGAATAGATGTTCTATTGATAACTAGTTCACTAACATCCACTTTCAAAGCTTCTGCTGTAGCTATCAAAATATGTACGGCTTTTCCACTCGATACTTTAGCATCATCTAATGCAGCGGAAAGACGTGGCGTGATCCATTGGGTTCGGCCTCTTTTTTTACGTTCTTCTTTACCACTATTGACTTGGTCATCGGTAGCAAAGTCCATTGTGGGATCTAATACCTCATCATCATCATCATCCATGTGGTTGTTTTCCGTTCATATTAACAAAAATAAACTTTTCTCTTTTGATTTCTATTAGTTCATTTCTTTATTGTAGTAGTTTATTTAAGAATATTTAATCTTTAATTTGTTATAAAGTTTAATATTATAATATGTTTTCATTTATTTATTATTTTAATGACAATTTCACTTAGTTTAAGTTAGATTTAGTTTATATCTAGTTCTATTAAAATAAGTTATTTTTAGTTCCAAATAGTAGTTTATATTTATTTAATTCACATAGTTCAATTTCACTTAGTTTAAGTTAGATTTAGTTTAATGTTATTTTTAGTTCTTCTATGTTAAGTCTAGTTACACTTGTACTTCAAAATTTAACTTAAATTCAACAACACATTGACTGATCGTCACCAACTCAACTTCTAAACTCGACTGCCTTCTGTTTTTTCTTGTTCTCAAAACGTACGTATGTTAATGTGTGTATGTGAATATGTTTGCTGTTGTTTCAGTCCATTCCTGTGTAGTGTCAATGTAGCGTTTATCGTTAGAGTTACCATCCCACAACCGGCCTTCCTGACTATACATTCGCCCTCGAATGTCCTTCCCACTTTTTCATCATATCTACTACGGTAGTTGTGTTCCTAGGTCCTTCACAGTTCCCAACTCGCTCGACTTCATACCGACCATGGTTCAGCTTCTTTGTTACGCGATACGGTCCAAGAAATTTCGGTCTCAACTTCATACCGGTTCCGAACTGAGTACGCTTGATGGCGACTAACTCGTTGACGTTATACGCGATCTCCGGGATTCTATTGCGGTTGTATTCCTTACGATTTTCCTGCTGTATCTCTAATATATTCTCTCTAGCTTCTCGTCTTGTGTTGTCACGTTCAGAGTTTAAAGTTTCTATTGTTAATTCATTGAGCATTTGATGAATATCTGCATCATTCCCGTTTCTCATATCTAGTCCAGTTAATAATTTGAAAGGTGAGACTTTCGTGCTTCTAGGTGGAGTACTATTTAAAACCTGTTGGATTCTGCCTACGTGTGTATACCAGTTACCGGGTTTCTCTACACACAGCTTTGTTAGCATACTGATTATTGTGCTGTTCATTCTCTCTACTTGACCATTTCCCCTGGGCACACCTGTTGCTATCAGAAGGTGTTGTATATTCTGTGATTGACAGTATTCTTCAAATTCACCAGAAGTAAATGCGCTACCCCTATCGGTTATTATTCTGCTCGGATTTCCAAAAATTATTGCCTGTTTCGTTAATCGATCTACTACTTCGCTTGAGCCAGTACTCTTAGTGGGGTACAGCCAAACAAATTTGGAAAAAGCGTCCACGACAACTAATATATAATTGTACTGCTTGCGAGTACATTCCATCGGTCCTACGTGATCTAGGTGATAAGTTAATAAAGGAGCGTCTGCCTTTTCGATTGGACTGAGAAATCCTTCCTTGCGACCTCTTTTCGCGACAGAAATTAAACATTCTACGCAACTCTTAATTACGTGCTCAACTTTATCAGAAAGTTTTGGAATATAGTACGACTTCCGTATGAGTTCTTGGGTTTTGTGGGTAGAAAAATGTCCTTGTTTATGCGCCATTTGTATTATTTCCCTTTCCATCGATGTCGGTATTACTATTAGTTCATTGTTAGGGTCTTTGTACAGAATATCAAATTTAATAAAATAATCCTCATATGAGTCCTTTTCTAATATTTTCCGTACAGCTTTAATCCAATCGTCTTGCATTTGTGCTTGTTTTAACCTGTGGCTTAAGGAATCCTCAATCATGAGACAACTTAAGCGACTAAGGGCGTCAACGTGTTTCATTTTATTTCCTGGTCTATGTTCAATTTCGTAGTTAAACTCTTGCAAGAAAAGTGCCCATCTAGAAACTCTTGTTGGTACGTCTTGTTTGCGCATTGTTAGTGCAAATGCGTTGCAATCAGTCACAATTTTTATTGGTATTCCCAATACGAATATCCTCCATTTTTTAAGTGATTCTATTACAGCTAAGACTTCCAGCTCGTATGAATGGTATCGTTGTTCGGTCGTCGTAGTTTTCCTGCTCATGTATTCCACGGGATGGAATTGTGAATCCTCATCTTTCTGCAGTAATACTGCACCGTATCCATATAAACTAGCGTCCGTATGGATTTCTGTGGCTGACTTTGGGTCGAAAATTTTAAGTACTGGTGGATTTATCATCGAATTTGTTAATTGTTTAAATGCTAAAACCTCCTCGTCTCCTATTCTAAATTTTTCGTTCTTCCTCAACAGATTCGAAAGCGGTCTAGCCATAGATGCATAACCTGGTATGAATCGACGTAAGAATGAGGTAAGCCCTAGAAATCTTTGCAATGCCTTTTGCGTTTTTGGAAGTGGAAAATTTACAATTGTGCTTGTCTTCTCGGGTGAAGGGGATATTGTTGAGTTCTCGAAAACGTATCCTAAGAAGTTTATTCTCTTCTGTAGGAATTGACATTTCGTCCATTTTATTCTAAGTCCGTTTGTTTCCGCGACCTTTAAAACTTGCTCTAACTTTTCTGCACCTTCAATTTCATCCTTTGACGGTATAACGATATCGTCCATATAGACAACTAACGTTCCATCATTAATCAATTCACGGAATACTGCCATTATGTATCTGCAAAAAACGGCAGGTGAATTGGATATACCAAATGGTACAAACTTGAACTCATATTGTCCAGAATTGGTTACAAAAGATGTATATTTCTGTGAATCTGGTTCAATTGGTACGTGAAAAAATCCGTTGCGTAAGTCTAATGTTGTGAAAACTTTTGCCCCTTTAAGTCTGTTGATGATGTCATCCATTACTGCCATTGGAAAATTATCTCGTATAATTTTCTCGTTAAGTTTCCGGTAGTCACAGCATAGACGTTTGGTTCCATCCTTTTTCTGCACTAACACCACTGGTGCTGAATATTCGGAATAGCTGTGTTCTATAATTCCGTCTTCCAACCATTCTCTAACCTGATTATCGATTATACGTTGATGCGGATATGGTACTCGACGAGGTCTATGTGTTACAGGGATATCATCTTTAAGGGTAATTCTCATCTTCACTGGATAAGCATTTGGTTTAACTGGCCTATATTGTTTGATTCTGTGTAGGATCTTTTCCTGCATCTTCGTATTGAGGTGGTCCAGCTTTATTTCGTCCTCTATGAAGTATCCACTTGCTGCTGCTTGCATTATTTTCGCGAAATCACTATTGAGTTCCGTGACTGGATCGATGTCCCCCATTTTCTTTTCCTCACGTAGTGAAACGTCAGCTACATTGTCTTCCTTCACCTTTCCTAAAGACCATTCCTGTATTTTCTGATGAAATTTCGCCCCATCGGCATCTATTATTAGATCTACTTGGCCTAATATATCATTACCTATCACAGCCGAATACAATATGTCATTTTCCCTAGCCACATGTACGCTTATTAAAACTTCCGCTGTGTTTAATTTGATGCGAGTTTTGAATCTTCCTAATGTCTTTATTATCTTGCCCCCTATTCCCGTTAGTAATCTGTAATTGGGTTGCAACTCTACATCGCTCAACGTTAATAAAGTGTCGTATCGGATGACACTTATGTCGCTTCCAGTGTCTACAATCGCAGAAATTTTTTTTCCGTTGATTTCAATCTCCGTAAAAATTCTTCTGGAAGTAGATGCGATATTGTCAGCTAATGTATGGAAGTTGTTATTTCCACCTCTGTTGTTAGTTATACCCCTATTGTTATTTACACGCCTGTTGTTATTTTCACCTCTGTTATTATTTTCATCCTCCTGTCTTCCATTATTATCAGCATCCGTACAATTAAACGATTTATGGCCAAATTTCTTGCATTTGAAGCACTTCACTTCAGACTTTTTACATTCATTTGCCAAATGACCTTTGTCTCCGCATTTGAAACATCGTTTATCATTCTTCGTGCCTACTGCTGTCTTTGATTCGGAAACGAACCCCTTCGAGCTTGATGACTCTCCGGCCGTCCTAATTCTTTCGTACGTTTTTAGCTTTTCCTTAAGATCAACTATATCTCGAGCCTGGTAAAGAATTGACTTGTTGCTGATTGAATCTCTGATTCCCTGAATAAAATAGTCAATAAGACTTTCATCGTCGGTCTTAATTGGTTTACCGATTTCCTGAAGGCTATATAAGTATTCACGAAATGTCTCGTTATCTTTCTTCCGTCTGTTCGACAAAAGCTTGTGTATCTCCAATGACGATAATTTTACTTTAAATTCTCTTGCAAGCGAACTTTTCAATGTTGACCAGTTTGTTATGTCAGATTGGCTTCTGACGTAAATCTTTGCAGCTCCCTTCAAGAGCTGTTTAGCGTAAATAAATTTCCGCAAATTATCCCAACCAACCGTGGTTACCACGTCTTCGAATTCCTGTAGCCAATGGCTAATATCAGGCAGACCATCACCGGAAAAAGCTGACACCGAATCCTGAATATCCCGTAGTGTGAAAGTATTACCGCGCTCTACTACGCGTTCCATTACCGCTGAAGCTTCCCCATGCTCGGAGTCTGTCTCTTCTTCCTTTCCCAGCCCTAAATGTTTTATTAACCTTTCCTGCAGTTCCGCCTTGTTACCGACCTTAGGTAGATCTGCTTCCCCCAATCTTATCTTTAATTCTTCTACAGTCAACCCTAAAATATCGTCAGTGTTCGCCATGTTAATTGGCTCCTACAAATGCAATCAGTGTATGTTGTAAAAAAAGTTATTGATGGACAATAAAATCTTAATTAAAATCAATGAAAAGTGATAACCATTGAATTGAAACAATTCGGGAAGAAAATTAAATTCACTTACTGAATTTATTTTATCAAAATCTTATCAAAACAAAATGATTTCACCTTCTTGAAATCCTGGCAAAAGGTAAAAACAAAATTTTCCTCCAATTATGGTTTCTTTTAATGTTGCGTTATCCCTTTTCTTCACTTCTACAAAATGTATGATATATGTATGTTAAAATGCTCAAATCCTCTTCGTACATCTATAATCATCTATAATTATTAACATCTAAAATCTTCTAAATTCATAAACATCTAAAATCTTCATTGGGGAAATATTTTTTCTATTGATCATTAACTTCTAAATATCATCTATGTGATCAACATCAAAACAAAACATCGAAATTCTCAAAGAAAAAATATTTCCTCTATCCTCATCTACAAATCTAGCTTAATGGCTATCTCTTACATTTACATTTGTATTTGTAATCTCATTTTACATCAGTGTTCCCATATACATTTAATTGTATTTTAAAGTTTCTTAAAACAATTGCAGTTGTCTCATTTTATTATGTTTTTAAATCAAAGCAAAGTTAATTTTATTTGTAGAATAATATCCCGCGATATTTTCCCAAAATTGAAAATATCTTATAATTTTGTATATGGCAACACTGTTTTCATGTAAATAATATATAAAGTGCAATACGTAATAAAATATAAATTGTCTACTTATCTAAAACATATTATTAGTGTACATATGTTCTGATATGCTGCCATCCATCAACTGCTGCTTGCTGCTACACTTCTGCTGTTGTCTTCGCTGTTTTTATATTTTCTCGCTGTCTCTGCTGCTTCGGGCAGAGCGGGCTTTTTATTTGTGTTTTGTTTACTTCTGCAAATGCACCTTCTTCTAACTATGTTGTTGTTTTGTTAAGCATACTGCTTAACAGTTGTTTTTTCTTATTTTCAGTAAAATTCCTAACGGTTTTTTTTTTCTTTAGGAATTTCTGAAATGTTCCTTTTTTTCAATGTACTTGTGTATGTATGTATGTGGTACAGTTTCTTTTAATTTTTCACTTTTAAATAAGTTTTTGCACAACACTTTTTCTTCAAATTTTTTAACGGGACCGCTGTTCACCACACACTTTACTTTGGTTTTTATTATAAAATAAACGAAAATTAAATTTGTTTGTCGAAGTACGTACATAACACTAGTGATTTTTTAGAATTGGTTTTCTATTTTATGTTTTTTAGGTTGAGCCCCCATTTGTGGTTGTTTTCCGTTCATATTAACAAAAATAAACTTTTCTCTTTTGATTTCTATTAGTTCATTTCTTTATTGTAGTAGTTTATTTAAGAATATTTAATCTTTAATTTGTTATAAAGTTTAATATTATAATATGTTTTCATTTATTTATTATTTTAATGACAATTTCACTTAGTTTAAGTTAGATTTAGTTTATATCTAGTTCTATTAAAATAAGTTATTTTTAGTTCCAAATAGTAGTTTATATTTATTTAATTCACATAGTTCAATTTCACTTAGTTTAAGTTAGATTTAGTTTAATGTTATTTTTAGTTCTTCTATGTTAAGTCTAGTTACACTTGTACTTCAAAATTTAACTTAAATTCAACAACACATTGACTGATCGTCACCAACTCAACTTCTAAACTCGACTGCCTTCTGTTTTTTCTTGTTCTCAAAACGTACGTATGTTAATGTGTGTATGTGAATATGTTTGCTGTTGTTTCAGTCCATTCCTGTGTAGTGTCAATGTAGCGTTTATCGTTAGAGTTACCATCCCACATCCATATCATCATTATCTTCCCCTGCTATCACTTATGCCGAATCAAAAAAGTATTATTAAATTAAAAAAACACAAAATCATGTATGTATCTACCAATACATTGCTTTAACATTTCTGAGTGTCCTCTTTCGCGCTTCCTTTTTATCTTTTCGCTCAATTGGACGTTTTTCTTGAGCGTACATTTTAAGATCGACACCATCCATGCAACCCGGACGTCCCTTATCTCTTTGTTTTAATAAAAACTGTCTGTCTTCTTCGACAGCATTTGCATGGGCAATGTCGAAGAGATCATCCAATTTTCAAACAAACTCTCCTTGTTTACTGTGTGGTTTTCCTTTCGAATAAGTTTTCCTAACACGGTTCCATTCATCATAAATTTTAATTAGTTTTTCACAACATTTGTGTTCTTCACGTATTGGTATTCTAGCTTGTTGCCAAAACACCGATGCCATATTTACAGGTAACTTTGCACTATCTTTGGATGAAAATTTTGCGATTCGCATATTATAAAAGAATACTTGCAAAACCTGACGATTTGAGGGTAATTTAGCTCCCAATATTTGGTGTAATATTCGGCCAATAAGAATAATATTGGAATCCACTGAACTTCGAGTGGTAATTGAAGATGTTGTTGGCAAATCCGCCATTATGAAATTTCCAATTAGTGTCGTGCTAACAAATAGAAGAATATTGGGTAAATATAAATTTTTTCCATATATTTCATGTATTTAAATTTTTGGTTGATGGGCGCGGCCACTAAATATTATCCGATCAGCCCCAAATTTTAAATTTAATGGTTTTAGACCAAAAGGAAATAAAATCTGCCCGGCACTTCAAAATCAGACACTTTTTTGGAAAATAACGACCGGTCTAATATACACGCAGTTGACGCTGGAAAGCATTTACGATAAGTGTTTTCTATTATTTACAAAATTTTTCCAATTAAACAAAATAAATTCAGTGGCATATTATATAAACATTTATACACAAGAATGAATACGCATATACATATTTGTTTTCCATAATTTTACTTAAACAAAATGTTTATTATCTTTAATTTTTAATAACGTCCATATATACAACCTATATACACATGTATGTATGTAAATTTGTACTTTTTTTATTAATTTTGTTGTTTTGTTATAGAGCATTTGTTTATGATTTTGCAACAATTTTCTATTTTCATTTATATGGATACTTCCAGTTGTTCAACATTGCCATCGCCTTCCTCACCATTGTCTGCGCCAACATTGCCACTTTCCCCGAGTCCTTCATCGTCTACAATCAGAGAACCTACAAAAAAGAAAAAAAATTGATTTCAGAGAAATGGTTTAAAATAAGTTCGACAGCATTTCGAATAAAATAACTGAACATCTAAAACAAGGTGGTGGAAATGAGAGGGAACTTATTGAAATTGAGAAAAGGAAGGCAGAAACCCTGAACGGAATAGCCAATGACAACAAGGAATTATTATTTAATTTTTAAATTTATGTCATTTTTGAACAAATATTAATGTTTTCTTTAATAATAGTAAATGACTTTAAAATAATTTTTTTTATTTAAAACAAAAATTTTACTTTTTAAATGATTTCGTCTGGCGATATATGTACCTACTTCAATAAATATATAAAATATTAGTGAAGATTGTGTAGGTACTTACTAAAATAGTTACATAAGATTTCCCTTATAGCTTCAGCGGTTGGCTCATAATCACCAATAGTTACACTGGCTGTGGGACTTTCTCTACTTCTTTCTAGTTCCTGAAGATTTTCGATCCAAAGTTTGTTAATATGGTCATTTCTTTCATTTAGAAAATTGTGCAAAACACAGCAATCCCGAACAATGCTGGGGGCGTTTCCTACCCGATTATCTAGTCCTTTTCCGATGCGCCGAAAGCGCGCTTTTAAATGCCCAAATGCGTTCTCCACTACTCTTCGACACTTTGATAATTGGTAGCTAAATAATTTTATTTCGTCTGACAACTCCGTAGAAAAAGCATACGGTTTCATTAGGTTTTGCGAAAATTTGAAAGCTGAGTCGCCTAAAATGCATAGTAGCATTTGGATGCCATTAATTTCTTTCTTGTTGGCTTCCAATATTTCGCTCTCATTCAGTGCTTTTTTCAAAATGGAAGAATTAAAGATTTGGGAGTTATTGCGACGTCCCGGTGCACCAATATTTACATATAAAACCGGTATCTGTGCGATATATATATATAAAAAATTGACATAAACACAAATAAAAAATAAACGATACGCACCTGTAATCTACAAGAGCCAAATGTACCATAGAATACCATCCCTTGTAATTATAGTAATCAATGGTCTCGCTTTGATTTGGCTTAATTTCTATATGACACCCATTTAAAAAAAAACAAAAAGTGGAATTATGAAAAACTACGATAATAATAAACCGCCACGGAGGTCGTTTTTTTGGTAGAATTATTCAAAAACTTAAAACTTACCAATGGCCCCGAGGCATTGTGGAAAACCAAGGCTTTCAAATCCATAGACGCATTCATCCACAAGCTCTTGTGTCGGAGGCAATTTCTTGATGTATTGGGTGGAAAATACTTGCCATACTTCTTCACCAAATGCAAGCAAAATAGTGCACACAATTGATTTTCCAACGCCAAATAGCTCACCAACCACTCGGTACTCCCCAGATGAACTTAGCGTAAATAAAGCAATGGCTACACGCTTTTGAAGCGTTATCGCTTTTTGCCATTTTGTATCCACTTTGTTAAGACTTTGCAGTAAGTCACAGTGGATATCAAAGCTTGCACGGGTCATCCGAAAATGCCTCTTAAAAAACTTGTCGTTATTGTAGTTACAATTGAGCTCCCAGAATGACGATTGGCGATTTTGTAAATCGGAAATGCAATAACGGACTTAAAAAACATTCTCTAGTTTTACTTACTAATTTCCATAAAGTCTTTCGGCATGAACTTTCCTTTAATATTGAAAATAGCTAGAGCTGCTGCTTCCTCAAACTCAGCAGGATTTCAAAATTTTTCTTTTTTCTTCCTCAAAGAATATTAATTTGGTATCAAAACTGGATTGCACTATTTGAAAAAGTTCTATCTTTCTATTGTATAAAACACAGGCTTTTTTTAAAACAATTTGTTTTTCCATTTTGTATGCTAAAAACCACAAACATACAAAGTAAAAATGTAACTTCTTTTTCAGCTGTCAAATGCTAATTGTCACAGCAATATTGTGTATGTATGAACACTAAAAATATATTGACAATTAACTGAATTTTGTTTCAGTTAAAAACGCATGTATGAACACCATATAACTATTATACCTTTCATATTTTAGAAAAGATTTTTTTATCAGTATAACTTTTTTTGTTTGTATTGTATATATTTATATACATTTATCTTAATTTACTCTGGACAAGGCCATAAAAATTTGCAGGTCTAAAGAAATATCTGAAAACAGCTTAATGGCCTTAGTAACAACAATAATACCGTGGAAGTAACAAGATCCGACATGGCCGAATACAGCAGTCTTTACACGACCAACCACTCATCCAGCATATAACACGGACGGATAAAAAACCAAACATTTTTTGTGTGTAACTCAAGCACGTCAAATTTTTTTATTTCAAAAGAGTTTTAAGTTGCGCGAGTTTTAAGTTATCGAAGTCATTGCATGCAATTTGGAACATGGTGCAGAATATAGTGACTAACATTTAAGAGAATAATATGCAATTTAATTTGAATACTACAAAAAAAGCACCTCCTGAAGAAAAATTCAAGATTTAAGAAAAGAATAAAACATACCACTCTTTCAATCATAAACTTTTTGCACTAGTTTTATTATCTTTTTGGTTTTGTTTTGTAAATAATAGCTATATTTGTTTGTATGCATACCGACAGCACAAAATTAAACAAAAAAATGCTTGGCTGGTCATCCAACATATGTACATCAATGCGTTGAGCACACGTTCACGACTTTGACGTTCAGAACTTTGATTGTGTATAGACCGCTTTACTTGTTTTTAGTAAATTTTGGACTGATTTAAAGGGTATTTAATGCCTAACTTTTATTTAACAAACAAATTTGTAATAAGTGCAGCACAAGCGTTGAAGGTTTTAGTATCACCTTATACATTTTTTTGCAATTAATTTACATACATATGTCAAAGAAATTGTCTTTAAAAATATTAAAATTGTGCACAATATCAACATTTAAATACTTTTCTTTTTGTTTTGGCACAAAAATATTATCCGCTCGAAAACTTATTAAAGTTAAACTAGGCATTTCCTTCATCAACCTTTAAATCTGGTAATACTGACAACATATTCAGTATGAGCAATTTTACAATAACGGCATTATAGTAACCTTAACTATTGTTTTCTGTGCATCTCCGCAAGTCGTAACGGTTTTACGTTTTGACTCTTTCGTTATTAGAGTGGGAGAAATATTTTATGTTTAAACAACCAATCTTTTCTTTTTCACACATAAAATAGCAAAATATAAAAGGTGAATGAACTAAGGTGCATTTGTTTTACTAGGTACTGTCGTCCGCTCAGCTAGGTTGCAGTTGAAAATATCAAAAGTTGTTTATATTTCACTAAAGGTGCCTTTAGATGAAATGCTTTTTACATATGACTTGTCAGATTTTCCATAACAAAATATATATGTATCGTATAAACAGTTTAAAATATTTCTTATGTTAAATATGTATTTATGTAAAAGTCATATGCCAAATTTTCATTGCGAGCAGGGTTTCTCATCAAATTCCTGCTCATGGAACCCTAGTAAACTAATTTTTTTTGCGGACCCCTCTGAAGCATAAATTAATAATAAAACTTTTATTATTTTTGAAAACACTGTTTTTTCAGTTCTTCATGTGACCCCTTTGCATGGTTGCTTCGGACCCCCATGGATCCCCATTTGAACCGTTGATTTAGAGCGTGTTCTATTTTTATATGATAAAACATAAGACTTCCACTGGTGCAACTTTTTTTCTTCACTTATACCGTTTTAAAATCACCAAAAACTGCAAAAAGCACTAAAATCGTTGGAAGCAGAATAGAGTTGACATATTTATTATTTATCTGCACTCCTATTTTTTGCAAGCCGCATAACTATTTTTTTTATAAATATTCAAATATATTTTATTAACGTTTATTTTTTTTAATAAATTTAATTTTTGTTTATTTAATTTTGTATATTAGCTGCACTTCCTAGGCACAGACAGTCTTTTCCTTATATGCAACGGTTAATCGCACATTTACCTTTTTATGGCGTTATAATAATAATACTATTATTTATCATATACGTATGCCTTTTTTCTTTGTTCCAAAATTTGTCAACATTAAAAAAATTAACCTTTTTTTAAAAGAGGCGGACTATTAACAGGTGGCGGCCACCGTCATAAAAACAAAATGCGAATGAATGGTTTCCCTTTTTAGATAAAAAAAATTAGAGTGCTATATTCGGCTTTTCCGAATCTTATATACCATTCACCATGTACGTAAATCTAGTGTTAAAAAATCACTTTGAGAACAGTATTTTTATGATATATGGATTATTTATATTGATCATTTTTTCTATTTTTAGATATATACATTTTGCATTGCAATTAAAATGATGTTGTACATAAAATATGTTTTCATTAAACATTTCTTAGTACTTCTAGGACCATTTTAAGCAAAAAATTTGGGTATACTCTTTACCAGAGGCAAAATAGTACATACAAGTTTGTCATTCCGTGTGTAATTTGTACAATATTCACTTCCAACCCAATAAAGTATTTACATACATCAGAGCTGTAAACGAATGATTCATTTTTGGTTTTTAACTCACCGTGAATTAAAATGTTTGAATGCATTCATCTGTTCCAAAAAATGAATTGAATTAAAATTTGAATGCATTCACAATGAATTTGAATTCTTGAATGCCATTCACTTGGCCACACAAAGTTAATAAATTTGAATTTGAATGAATTTATTATGAACAAAATTTGTGTGAATGCATACCTTTTATCAGCCAAAAAATGAGTTAGAATCTGAATGGATGTATTATGAATTTAAACGTCGTGAATGCATTTACTCGCCATCGAATTAAATGAATTAGAATTTGAATGCAATTATTGGAAGGAAAAATATATTGAAGGAATTCATTTTTTTTTACAATAATTCTTTTAAGTTGAAAATTATACAGTGTGTGTTTTACTACGTCGGCCATGACATAAGCTGCAGAAAAGTTAACAGGTGTTATATCGGGCATGATAAACGCTGTAGAAAAGTTAAAGGGTGTTACAAAATTGACGTGATTTTTATATATAGTGTTATCTTTTGAACTATAACAGATAAAAACTTGAAATTTACGCAGTATATGTTACTGCATCGGCCATGACAAACGCTATAGAAAAGTTAAAGGGTGTTGCAAAATTGACATGATTTTTACGATTATAGTGTTATCTTTTGAACTATAAAAGATAAAAACTTGAAATTTACGGAGTGTATGTTACTACATCGGCCATGATAAACGCTATAGAAAAGTTAAAGGGTGTTGCAAAATTGACGTGATTTTTACGATTATGTTGTTATCTTTTGAACTATAACAGATAAAAACTTGAAATTTACGCAGTGTGTGTAACTACATCGGCCATGATAAACACTATAGAAAAGTTAAAGGGTGTTGCAAAATTGACGTGATTTTTACGATTATAGTGTTATCTTTTGAACTATAACAGATAAAAACTTGAAATTTACGCAGTGTGTGTAACTACATTGGCCATAATAAACCCTATAGGAAAGTTAAAGGGTGTTGCAAAATTGACGTGATTTTTACGATTATAGTGTTATCTTTTGAACTTTAAAAGATAAAAACTTGAAATTTACGCAGTGTGTGTTACTACATCGGCCATGATATACGCTACAGAAAAGTTAAAGGGTGTTACAAAATTGATAAAACGCAGTGTGTTATTACGACGACTATGATAAACGTTGTAGAAAAATTCGTGTTATTAATTATTTACCATAAAAACCAAAAATATTTCATACCTTCGCAAACCGTTTACATACAGAGCCGGACAAAAATATTCACACAGTAACTTATTTTGTTTTCAACCTTCTATATTATTGAAATAAATAGATGTAATAATCTGGTTTCCTACAAAATTATTTATTCACTTGTTAGTTAACTAAGTATAAATACTAGGACTAAATTCAATAAAAATTGTAAATAAAAAACATAAGTATTTCATACTAAGGCACTAGTAGAGGCGGACAAAAGTATTCACACACTATGTGAAGCTTGCATAAATATTCAAATTGAAATTAATTTAATACTTTGTAGAGTATCCTTTATTTTTGATAACTTCTTTTAAACGTTTTGTCATGGAATGCACAAGAGTTTTCGTGACGTCGCTACCAATATTACTCCATTCTTCCATTAGGATATCCTTAAGTTGGCTTTTGCTCGTTATTTTGCGCTTTTCTACCCGTTTGCCCAATTCATCCCAAAGACGCTTAATGGGATTCATGTCCGGAGATTGCGGTGGAGTTGCTAGGATATGGGGAACATTATAAGCAATCCACATACGAACATCAAACGCAGTATGTTTCGGATCATTGTCCTGTTGAAAATAGAAATTTTCCCTTATGCCAAGCTTTTCGGCGCTTTGCAGCAAATTTTCTTTTAATATATTTAAATAAACGGTCTTGTCCATTGTACCGTCGATAAAAACTAGGTTTCCGATCCCATTTGCAGACATACAATCCCACACCATAACTCCTCCACCGCCGTATTTTACAGTAGAAACAAGGTTGTTTTTTTCCAATTCGGTATTCGGCTTCCTCCAAACTCGTGTTCTTCCGTCGGATTGAAAAATGTTAAATTTGCTTTCGTCAGAAAACACCATGCTATCCCAGAAGCTTTCATTTTTGTTTTCGTACTCATTCGCGAAGTTTAAACGTTTTCTTTTATTCACTGTACTAATCGCTGATTTTTTTCTGGCGACTCTAGAGCTGTAACCGGCACGGTGCAGGGTTCGTCGCACAGTTTTTGAATGAATTTGTTTTCCTGTTTCTTCTAAACATTCCGCAGCCAATTCAATTGATGTAAGTTTAGGATTTTTTTTTTATTTTTTCTAACCATTTTCATTTCTTCTCTTGCTGTAAGCTTCCGTGGCCGGCCAATACAATGCATATTCTTGAAGTTAGAAGATTTCTCAAACCTTTTTACTATGCTGGCTACAGTAAATCGGCTTCTTTTTACTATTTGGCCGATTTCTGCATACGATTTGTTATTCCTATGTAGCTCTAATATAATTTTCCTTTCAGATTCTGTTGTTTCCTTTTGCTTACGGGCCATTGTAGACAAAAAATTCTTAAATAAAAAACCAACAAGCAAATATTTTGACAGCAAATATTTTGTAACGGCACTTTTAAATATTCCATTGCAAAAAGTATTGCCAGCACAAAAAAAAATTTGCTGTGTTAGTAGATTAAACACCAAGATCTGCAACTGTGTTAATACTTTTGTCCACCTAAAAAAACACTTTAAATTAAAAATTAATTTATTTTTTTTTAATAACATGGTAAGCAACCCCTTTTTTTCTACGTTTAAATAGGGAAGAAATAAACAAATAAGTTTGTTGAAAACTATACCATTTTACTCCTTTATTAAAAAAATATAGAAGATTAAAAAGAAAGTTGACTGCTGTGTGAATATTTTTGTCCGGCTCTGTATTTTAAGATATAAACTTTGTTACAGTTTCCATGACAAATGTAAATGTGAGTGAAATAGAGAGTGTACAATAAAATCTGGCTAGTATTTAAGGTCGGATAAAAATTCTAATTTGTTTGCCAGTGTAAAGAGTTTAGTTCTAAAATTTCTTTTCAATTTTTATTATATGGTAGTTAAAACAATCCAATTGAACATGATTATTTTAATTTTTGTTACCTGCCATTTTCACAACGTAACACGTGGCCAACAAACAGGCTATTCAATGACCCATTTTTTTTTTTTTTGCTAGCACTAAATTGAGGGGTAGGTACTTTCTTTATTGCACTTATAATGAGATTTTTTGTGGAAACTGTTACAAAGTTTATTTCTTAAAAAATGTAAACGGCTTGCGGAGGTATGAAATATTTTTGGGTTTTTTGGTAAATATTGAAGAACAGGATTTTTTTATATGTACCTAAAAATCTGTAGTATATAAAATTATGAATGGGTTAATTTAACTATCACAATACATTTTACTCTCAATTGCATTTTGTGTGAAAGACGAATAAGATCAATATTTAATTGAAAGTGAAAAGTGTTTGCGTTATACTGTGCATAATGTCTATTTCCCCGAATCTATTTAATGAGAATGAAGTTATTAATATTGAGAATACTTTATCTAATTCTAAACGAAAACGACCATTTACATCAGACGAATTTGTTAATGAAGATGGACCCTCCTGTTCCAAAAATTGTAGTTTGGATTTACAACAAACATATAAGACCGAGTTGGATCATCATCATCACCCGCAGTTTGCAAGGATCCCTCTCAGTCGTTGCTGTTCGAAAAATATTTTACCATCATAGAAGAAGTGAGTTTATTGGGATAAAAGTGGTTATGAAATAAGTCAAAAATTGTATTTAATTCTACTTTCTATACTTCCACAGCCAATGTTACTTAAGAGAAAAACTCAAGCAAAACGAGGAAGCGTATTAGCGAAATGCCTTACTTGTGACAGAGTGTTAGCTGGAACATTACATGTAACATCCAATTTTCTTCGTCATTTGCGAAGACTACATTTAACAAAATACAATAAATATGAAAAGCTGAAACAGGACGCAAAAATTGTTCCTACAAAACAAGATCACTTCGACAAGCTCGTGCTGACATTTATCATGAAAAATATGCTGCCAGTGTCTATAGTTGAATCTAATTCATTTAAAACATTGTTAAATTTTGCAAATCCTAGTCTCACTGTAATGAGTAGACCAACTGCTATGAAGCTTATGGACACTACATTTCGGGAATGGAAAACCAGTGTGAAGGAGGTCATAATTTCCGGTGGTTATTTCTGTTCAACAGCTAATATTTGGTCAACAAAACACAGAAGTTTTTTTGGTTATACAGTTCACTGGATCAGTGAAACTTTTGAGAGGAAGTCAGTTTCACTAGCATGCAAACGATTTTCTGGTGTTCACTCCTTTGATGCAATTTATCGTATCATTGACGAAATTCATGAAGAGTATGCCTTAAATATCACCAACTTGGTAGCGACGACAACTGACAATGGAAGCAATTTTAGTAAAGCATATTCGGAATTCGGCATTATTAACCAAGATAATTTTTTAAACGAATATGAAGTAGAATTCGAAATAGATCCTATTTCCACGGACTCAGCGAACAAAAAATTGGAGGGATATCTTCCAAACCACATTAGATGTGCATCACATACATTGAATCTCATTGAAACGAGAGATTTTAATAAAGTTTTGCAGTCAAAAAATTTAGTATATGATAAACATAAGCAGGTAAGATTGTTTACTAAAAGCTGTTAATTAACTTCTCATTATAATTTACTAATTTGGTATTTTCTTTTATTAAGATTTTTAAAAAATGCAGCAATTTATGGTCAAAAATAAATAAACCAAAATCATCGGAGAAAATAAAATTAATATTGGGTTCTCAGCTTAAATACCCTGTGGTGACGCGATGGAACTCGTTATATGACTCGGTGAAAGACTTGATGTCCCACAAATTGCAATTGCTTGATTTATGCCAACAACTTGGCATTGAGCGATTCCAAGATAAGGATTTAGAGTATTTGGCTTTTACGGCCTATAGCAGAGGCCATAGATTTCCTTCAAAGGCAAGAAGGCATGATGTATGGATATTTGCAACCTTCCTTGGCTACCATTTTAACAAAATACGGTAAAATGCAGTTAAGAAATAGTAGCAAATATTTAAAAACAATGTCCGCCGAAATGATAGGGTGCATTAAAACACGTTTTGCATCACATATAAAGCTAGAAAAAACTGTTCATTCAGCAATCGTGGCATCAGTTCTGTGCCCTGCAGTAAAATGCCAGTGGGTAAAGGCTCTAAACCCTGAATACAATACAGCGACTGAAGCCAAAATGGTAAATCTAGCAAAAGATGCAGTGGTTGCAATGGCTGGCGAAGCAGAACAACTTACACCAAATTCTCCTGAAATCAATATTTCGAGTTATTTCAATTTTTCTGTTGCTGGTAAGATTTCTAGAGTTGTATAAAAAATTGATTTTTAATTGCTATTTTTTATTTTTAGAAACTTCTCAAGATCAATATATTGACAAAACTTCACTCTCTGACACGGAATTTTTGTCGTATTTGGCGGATACATCAAAATCACTAAGTTCTCTTAACAAATACCCCTTAATAAAAAAAGCGTTTTTAAAGTACAATGCTCCTCTGCCATCGTCAGCTGCCGCAGAAAGATTGTTTTCGTATGCTTCAATGTTAAATACACCTAAACGTGGATCAATTACTGACGAAAACTTTGAAAAACTGCTACTGCTGGGAGTAAATAACGCTTGATAAACCCTAAATTTCTCATACAAATTTTTTTCCTTTAAAAAATTTAAATTTTTCATTTATTGTGTTTGAATTTCAATGGGACTAATTTGTAAAATAAATAAAGCACATCTTCTTTGGTTGGTATAAAATATTTATGTTTTTTTTCCTTTGGTAAATAATTAATAACACGTATTTTTCTACAACGTTTATCATAACCGTCGTAGTAACACACTACGTTTTATCAATTTTGCAACACCCTTTAACTTTTCTATAGCGTTTATCTTGGTCGATGTAGTTGCACACACTGCGTAAATTTCAAGTTTTTATCTTTTATAGTTTAAAAGATAACACTCTAATCGTAAAAATCACGTCAATTTTGTAACACCCTTTAACTTTTCTATAGCGTTTATCATGGCCGATGTAAAAACACACACTGCGTAAATTTCAAGTTTTTATCTGTTATAGTTCAAAAGATAACACTATAATCGTAAAAATTACGTCAATTTTGCAACACCCTTTAACTTTTCTATAGCGCTTATCATGGCCGATGTAGTTACACACACTGCGTAAATTTCAAGTTTGTATTTGTTATAGTTCAAAAGATAACAATATAATCGTAAAAATCACGTCAATTTTGCAACACCCTTTAACTTTTCTATAGCGTTTGTCATGGCCGATGCAGTAACATACACTGCGTAAATTTCAAGTTTTTATCTGTTATAGTTCAAAATATAACACTATAATCGTAAAACTCACGTCAATTTTGCAATACCCTTTAACTTTTCTATACGGTTTATCATGGCCAATGTAGTTACATACACTGCGTAAATTTTAAGTTTTTATCTGTTATAGTTCAAAAGATAACACTATAATCGTAAAAATCACGTCAATTTTGCAACACCCTTTAACTTTTCTATAGCGTTTGTCATGGCCGATGCAGTAACATACACTGCGTAAATTTCAAGTTTTTATCTGTTATAGTTCAAGAGATAACACTATAATCGTAAAAATCACGTCAATTTTGCAACACCCTTTAACTTTTCTATAGGGTTTATCATGGCCAATGTAGTTACACACACTGCGTAAATTTCAAGTTTTTATCTGTTATAGTTCAAAAGATAACACTATTATCGTAAAAATCACGTCAATTTTGCAGCACCCTTTAACTTTTCTATAGCGTTTGTCATGGCCGATGCAGTAACATACACTGCGTAAATTTCAAGTTTTTATCTGTTATAGTTCAAAAGATAACACTCTAATCGTAAAAATCACGTCAATTTTGCAACACCCTTTAACTTTTCTATAGCGTTTGTCATGGCCGATGTAGTAACATACACTCCGTAAATTTCAAGTTTTTATCTTTTATAGTTTAAAAGATAACACTCTAATCGTAAAAATCACGTCAATTATGTAAGACCCTTTAACTTTTCTATAGCGTTTATCATGGCCGATGTAATTACACACACTGCGTAAATATCAAGTTTTTATCTGTTATAGTTCAAAAGATAACACTATAATCGTAAAAATCACGTCAATTTTGCAGCACCCTTTAAATTTTCTATAGCGTTTATCATGGCCGATGTAGTTACACACACTGCGTAAATATCAAGTTTTTATCTGTTATAGTTAAAAAAATAACACTATAATCGTAAAAATCACGTCAATTTTGCAACATCCTTTAACTTTTCTATAGCGTTTGTCATGGCCGATGTAGTAACATACACTCCGTAAATTTCAAGTTTTTATCTTTTATAGTTTAAAAGATAACACTCTAATCGTAAAAAACATGTCAATTTTGTAACACCCTTTAACTTTTCTGCAGCGTTTATCATGCCCGATATAACACCTGTTAACTTTTCTGCAGCTTATGTCATGGCCGACGTAGTAAAACACACACTGTATAATTTTCAACTTAAAAGAATTATTGTAAAAAAAATTAATTCCTTCAATATATTTTTCCTTCCAATAATTGCATTCAAATTCTAATTCATTTAATTCGATGGCGAGTAAATGCATTCACGACGTTTAAATTCATAATACATCCATTCAGATTCTAATTCATTTATTGGCTGATGAGAGGAATGCATTCATAAAAAGTAATTTTATGATGAAATTCAAATTCTTATTCATTCATTTCGTGTGGGTAAGTGAATGGCGATCAAGAATTTTAATTCATTGTGAATGCATTCAAATTTTAATTCAATTCTTTTTTGTGTGGAATGAATGCATTTAAAAAATCACAATTCAATGCGGGAATGATTCGCAGGAATGATTCAAAAAAGAATCATTCGTTTACAGCTCTGACATACATACATATATCCTGGATCTTTTAATATAGAGCAATTTATTGAGCGATTGCCGCCTGTCCGTGTTGAAATAAACTCTTCTAAGGTACCAGAAGAGCTGGAGAAAATATAAGGCCACCAAATTTACAGACATAGGTTCGAGTATTTTGCTATTAAATATCATTAAATTCGGTTCATTAAACGTGAAGATATGCCGCATAAAAAGCGAAAGCCTCTATTTTTTTAATAATCGATAATTCGCTGTATTTCGCATTTTCACTAAATTATTAACAGCATTTGGTGGAGATATGCTAGAAAAGGCGAACGTTTTACGCTTTTCTGAAATTTTTGTAGGTTATTGGCTTATGTTTTTTTGCTTTGTTGAATTAAAAACCGAAATTAAAAAAAAAAATAGATTGCTAAGCAATTCGCTTAACTATGAAAAGTTCATCAAAATAAGAAAATTTAAAATTTCAAAATCATTTAAAATATTACAAAAAGTTCTGCGAGTAGATTACAAAAAAAATTAAATTTTACAAACGACGAAAAAAATAAAATAATATTTATTTACACCAAAATTTCAGAAAAATAATTAAAATTTTTCCTAAAAAAGGCATTTGCAATCGAAAATTTAAAGTTTGTTTAAAATCGAAAATGCACAAAAACTAAAAAACTATTGATCCAAAAATCTCTAATTCACGAAAGACGATAATTATCGACTGTTCATAGATTTCTTATATTAAAAGTGAAGGTGGAAGCCAAAAGCTTGGTAAAACACATAAGTGTGAACATAAAATTTGTTCAAAAAAGAAAAGGCAGGGCGTATCAGGCGGTTCACCATCTCCATGGGCCACTGTGCACCAGATTATTGGAGGGTGCAAGGCCAATATATACACGCGGTTGACGCTGGAAAGCATTTACGAAAAGTGTTTTCTATTATTTACAAAATTTTTCCAATTAAACAAAATAAATTCAGTGGCATATTATATAAACATTTATACACAAGAATGAATACGCATTCACATATTTGTTTTTCATAATTTTACTTAAACAAAATGTTTATTATCTTTAATTTTTAATAATGTCCATATATACAACCTATATACACATGTATGTATGTAAATTTGTACTTTTTTTTATTAATTTTATTGTTTTGTTATAGAGCATTTGTTTATGATTTTGCAACGATTTTCTATTTTCATTTATATGGATACTTCCAGTTGTTCAACATTGCCATCGCCTTCCTCACCATTGTCTGCGCCAACATCGCCACTTTCCCCGAGTCCTTCATCGTCTACAATCAGAGAACCTACAAGAAAGAAAAAAAAATTGATATCAGAGAAATAGTTTAAAATAAGTTCGACAGCATTTCGAATAAAATAACTGAACATCTAAAACAAAGTGGTGGAAATGAGAGGGAACTTATTGAATTTGAGAAAAGGAAGGCAGAAACCCTGAACAGAATAGCCAATGACAACAAGGAATTATTATTTAATTTTTAAATTTATGTCATTTTTGAACAAATATTAATTTTTTCTTTAATAATAGTAAATGACTTTAAAATAATTTTTTTTATTTAAAACAAAAATTTTACTTTTTAAATGATTTCGTCTGGCGATATATGTACCTACTTCAATAAATATATAAAATATTAGTGAAGATTGTGTAGGTACTTACTAAAATAGTTACATAAGTTTTCCCTTATAGCTTCAGCGGTTGGCTCATAATCACCAATAGTTACATTGGCTGTGGGACTTTCTCTACTTCTTTCTAGTTCCTAAAGATTTTCGATCCAAAGTTGGTTAATATGGTCATTTCTTTCATTTAGAAAATTGTGCAAAACACAGCAAGCGTTCTCCACTACTCTTCGACACTTTGATAATTGGTAGCTAAATAATTTTATTTCGTCTGACAACTCCGTACAAAAAGCATACGGTTTCATTAGGTTTTGGATGCCATTAATTTCTTTCTTGTTGGCTTCCAATATATCGCTCTCATTCAGTACTTTTTTCAAAATGGAAGAATTAAAGATTTGGGAGTCATTGCAAAGTCCTGGTGCACCAATATTTATATATAAAAACCGGTATCTGTGCGATATATATATATATATATATATATATATATATATATATATATATATATATATATATATATATGGTCATATATATATGGTCATATATATATATATATATATATATATATATATATATATGGTCATATATATATGGTCATATATATATATATATATATATATATAAAATATTGCCATAAACACAAACAAAAAATAAACGATACGCACCTGTAATCCACAAGAGCCAAAAGTACCATAGAATACCATCCCTTGTAATTATAGTAATCAATGCCATCGCTTTGATTTGGCTTAATTTCTATGTGCCACCCATCTAAAAAAACCAAAGAATAGAATTATGAAAAACTACGATAATAGTAAACCGCCATGGAGGTCGTTTTTTTTGGTAGTATTATTCAAAAACTTAAAACTTAACAATGGCCCCGAGGCATTGTGGAAAACCAAGGCTTTCCAAATCCACAAGCTCTTGTGTTGGAGGCAATTTCTTGATGTATTGGGTGGAAAATACTTGCCATACTTCTTCACCAAATGCGAGCAAAATAGTGCACACAATTGGTTTTCCAACGCCAAATAGCTCACCAACTACTCGGTACTCCCCAGATGAACTTAGGGTAAATAAAGCGATGGCTACACACTTTTGAAGCGTTGTCGCTTTTTGCCATTTTATATCCACTTTGTTGACTTTGCAGTAAGTCACAGAGGATATCAAAGCTTGCACGGGTCATCCGAAAATTCCTCTTAAAAACTGGTCGTTGTTGTAGTTACAATTGAACTCCCAGAATGACGATTGGCGATTCTATTAATTTCCATAAGGTCTTTCGGCATGAACTTTCCTCTAATATTGAAAGTAGCAAGAGCTGCTGCTTCCTCAAACTCAGAAGGATTTCCAAATTTTTCTTTTTTAAGAATATTTAATTTGGAATCCAAACTGGATTGCACTTCTTGAAAAAGTTCTATCTTTCTATTGTATAAAACACAGGCTTTTTTTAAAACAATTTGTTTTTCCATTTTGTATGCTAAAAACCACAAACATACAAAGTAAAAATGTAACTTCTTTTTCAGCTGTCAAATGCTAATTGTCACAGCAATATTGTGTATGTATGAACACTAAACATATATTGACAATTAACTGAATTTTGTTTCAATTAAAAACGCATGTATGAACACCATATAACTATTATACCTTTCATATTTTAGAAAAGATTTTTTTATCAGTATAACTTTTTTTGTTTGTATTGTATATATTTATATACATTTATATTTATTTACTCTCGACAAGGCCATAGAAATTTGCAGGTCTAAAGAAATATCTGAAAACAGCTTAATGGCCTTAGTAACAACAATAATACCGTGGAAGTAACAAGATTCGACATGGCCGAATACAGCAGTCTTTACACGACCAACCACTCATCCAGCATATAACACGGACGATGCTGGATAAAAAACCAAACATTTTTTGTGTGTAACTCAAGCACGTCTAATTTTTTATTTCAAAAGAGTTTTAAGTTGTGCGAGTTTTAAGTTATCGAAGTCATTGCATGCAATTTGGAACATGGTGCAGAATATAGTGACTAACATTTAAGGGAATAATATGCAATTTAATTTGAATACTACAAAAAAAGCACCTCCTGAAGGAAAATTCAAGATTTAAGAAAAGAATAAAACATACCACTCTTTCAATCATAAACTTTTTGCACTAGTTTTATTATCTTTTTGGTTTTGTTTTGTAAATAATAGCTATATTTGTTTGTATGCATACCGGCAGCACAAAATTAAACAAAAAAATGCTTGGCTGGTCATCCAACATATGTACATCAATGCGTTGAGCACACGTTCACGACTTTGACGTTCAGAACTTTGATTGTGTATAGACCGCTTTACTTGTTTTTAGTAAATTTTGGACTGATTTAAAGGGTATTTAATGCCTAACTTTAATTTAACAAACAAATTTGTAATAAGTGCAGCACAAGCGTTGAAGGTTTTAGTATCACCTTATACATTTTTTTAACATTTAAACACTTTTCTTTTTGTTTTGGCACAAAAATATTATCCGCTCGAAAACTTATTAAAGTTAAACTAGGCATTTCCTTCATCAACTTTTAAATCTGATAATACTGACAACATATTCAGTATGAGCAATTTTACAATAACGGCATTATAGTAAAATTAACTATTGTTTTCTGTGCATCTCTGCAAGTCGTAACGGTTTTACGTTTTGACTCTTTCGTTATTAGAGTGGGAGAAATATTTTATGTTTAAACAACCAATCTTTTCTTTTTCACACATAAAATGGCAAAATATAAAAGGTGAATGAACCAAGGTGCATTTGTTTAACTAGGTACTGTCGTCCGCTCAGCTAGTTTGCAGTTGAAAATATCAAAAGTTGTTTATATTTCACTAAAGGTGCCTTTAGATGAAATGCTTTTTACATATGACTTGTCAGATTTTCCATAACAAAATATATATGTATCGTGTAAACAGTTTAAAATATTTCTTATGTTAAATATGTATTTATGTAAAAGTCTTATGCCAAATTTTCATTGCGAGCAGGGTTTCTCATCAAATTCCTGCTCATGGAACCCTAGCAAACTAATTTTTTTTGCGGACCCCTCTGAAGCATAATTAATAATATTATTTTTGAAAACACTGCTTTTTTCAGTTCTTCATGTGGACCCCTTGCATGGTTGCTTCGGACCCCCATGGATCCACGGACCCCCATTTGAGAACCGTTGATTTAGAGCGTGTTCTATTTTTATATGATAAAACATAAGACTTCCACTGGTGCAACTTTTTTTCTTCACTTATACCGTTTTAAAATCACCAAAAACTGCAAAAAGCACTAAAATCGTTGGAAGCAGAATAGAGTTGACATATTTATTATTTATCTGCACTCCTATTTTTTGCAAGCCGCATAACTATTTTTTTTTATAAATATTCAAATATATTTTATTAACGTTTATTTTTTTTAATAAATTTAATTTTTGTTTATTTAATTTTGTATATTAGCTGCACTTCCTAGGCACAGACAGTCTTTTCTTTATATGCAACGGTTAATCGCACATTTACCTTTTTATGGCGTTATAATAATAATACTATTATTTATCATATACGTATGACTTTTTTCTTTGTTCCAAAATTTGTCAACATTAAAAAAATTAACCTTTATTTAAAAGAGGCGAACTATTAACAGGTGGCGGCCACCGTCATAAAAACAAAATGCGAATGAATGGTTTCCCTTTTTAGATAAAAAAAAATTAGAGTGCTATATTCGGATTTTCCGAATCTTATATACCATTCACCATGTACGTAAATCTAGTGTTAAAAAATCACTTTGAGAACAGTATTTTTATGATATATGGATTATTTATATTGATCATTTTTTCTATTTTTAGATATATACATTTTGCATTGCAATTAAAATGATGTTGTACATAAAATATGTTTTCATTAAACATTTCTTAGTACTTCTAGGACTATTTTAAGCAAAAAATTTGGGTATACTCTTTACCAGAGGCAAAATAGTACATACAAGTTTATCATTCCGTGTGTAATTTGTACAATATTCACTTCCAACCCAATAAAGTATTTACATACATACATATATCCTGGATCTTTTAATATAGAGCAATTTATTGAGCGATGGCCGCCTGTCCGTGTTGAAATAAACTCTTCTAAGGTACCAGAAGAGCTGGAGAAAATATAAGCCCACCAAATTTACAGACATAGGTTCGAGTATTTTGCTATTAAATATCATTAAATTCGGTTCATTAAAGGTGAAGATATGCCGCATAAAAAGCGAAAGCCTCTATTTTTTAATAATCGATAATTCGCTGTATTTCGCATTTTCACTAAATTATTAACAGCATTTGGTGGAGATATGTTAGAAAAGGCGAACGTTTTACGCTTTTCTGAAATTTTTGTAGGTTATTGGCTTATGTTTTTTTGCTTTGTTTAATTAAAAACCGAAATTAAAAAAAATAGATTGCTAAGCAATTCGCTTAACTATGAAAAGTTCATCAAAATAAGAAAATTTAAAATTTCAAAATCATTTGAAATATCACAAAAAGTTCTACGAGTAGATTATAAAAAAAAAAATTAAATTTTACAAACGACGAAAAAAATAAAATACTATTTATTTACACCAAAATTTCAGAAAAATAATTAAAATTTTTCCTCAAAAAGGCATTTGCAATCGAAAATTTAACGTTTATTTAAAATCGAAAATGCACAAAAACTAAAAAACTATTGATCCAAAAATCTCTAATTCACGAAAGACGATAATTCTCGACTGTTCATAGATTTCTTATATTAGAAGTGAAGGTGGAAGCCAAAAGCTTGCTTAAACACATAAGTGTGAACATAAAATTTGTTCAAAAAAGAAAAGGCAGCAAAGGGCGTATCAGGCGGTTCACCATCTCCATGGGGCAATGAGCACCAGATTATTGGAGGGTTCATGGCCAATATATACACTAGACCGGTCGTTAAAAATAAATTTTGAAGTGCCGGGCAGATTCTGTTTCCTGGTCTAAAACCATTAAATTTAAAATTTGGGGCTGATCGGATAATATTTAGTGGCCGCGCCCATCAACCAAAAATTCAAATATATGGAAAAAATTTATATTTACTTAATTAACATAATATATAAAATGCAAGGGAAGAAAACAGCAATAATGAAGAGATTAAACTTATTTCTGAGTTGAGTGTAGATTGTTATGAGTCGGAAATTTTGTCCTATATGCTTCAACAAACTCAAAGACCAGTTGTTTTTGTTCTTCATTCTTCGTTAGAATGCGGTTATAATCTTTCATAAATTTCACACCTCGTTCTGCATTATCATTGACAACAAATAACTGCCGACTAAAATCCAATGCTGCTTGAAAGTCTTCGTTTTCTACCCATGTTGATGGATCGCATTGCAAAAAGGCCGCAGATAAGTTGAATGCCGAAAAGAAATATTTAGTTTTATAAGAGACAAAATCTTTCAATGAGGTGAGGTGGAGCACTTTTGGGTCCGCAATTCTTCGCCCTTCCAATAGCTTTACAAAATTGTGTCAGATACTTCTTTATCAATTTCTGCGTAGGCGATGGCATTTTTTATAAATTGAAGATCTTGGCTTGGAGCTTAGATGGCGTTTGGGCATCCGTACCAGTTTTTTATGTAAATCTTCACAAGAAAAATACAGATTTCTCGCAAAGCTTTGAATTCTGCTACTGTTAAGCGAAACTGCTCTCTAAAAAGAAATATTTTCAAGCAATACAATCCTTTTTCCATGAACCTTGCATGTGATGTTGAGCTGCATGTGAAAAAATTCATACCATCTTCTCCAAGAAATGTCAAGGTAAGTTGAAGAAATTCTTTATAATCTGCACGGATTTGCATTTGCTGCAGCTGATTATTGCAGAATATTTTTATAGCTTCAGATTCTTCGTTACTTATTTTAGAGCGGACAATTTCATCATCTAGACCACATTTGTACAACTCGTGATCAAGGTTATCCCAAACCGCAGCGAATCTGTTGAAAATGGGTACTTCGGGTGCACTTTTTGCGGAATATTATACTTCAAAACAATTTCATGCATGTGGTGGCGGCATGGGAGCTGAATCAATTTCCGTTCTAAAAAATTTTGTATGAAAACAGTTGCACCGCTTTTTGATTCGGTATTGGAGGAAGTTGTATCAAAGCTCATGGCGCCAACTCGATCAATAATGTTCCAACTGACCAATGCGTCACGAACAGCAGTTGCAATGTTTTCTCCCGTAGACGGTTCTACAGCGGTAGCACTGAGAAATTTTGACATACCATCATAACTGACGAGAATTGCGATTCTATATACTTTTTTTTTTACTAAGTGTTGATTCCATAAGTTTGCTATCCCAGTGAACCACCAACGATCGAGCATTGCTTATCTATAGAAAAAAACCAAATGGATGAAAAAAAATGAAGAAAATGAATAAATTATCGAGATAATTACAAATTACATATAAATCATAAGAATATAAATTAAAATAAAAAGTTACATTTTCTTGAAAATCAGTTCGAATGTTCTCTTCTTCCATTTGTCGATGTTTCTTTCGCATTTCATGAATAGATGTTCTATTGATAACTAGTTCACTAACATCCACTTTCAAAGCTTCTGCTGTAGCTATCAAAATATGTACGGCTTTTCCACTCGATACTTTAGCATCATCTAATGCAGCGGAAAGACGTGGCGTGATCCATTGGGTTCGGCCTCTTTTTTACATTCTTCTTTACCACTATTGACTTGGTCATCGGTAGCAAAGTCCATTGTGGGATCTAATACCTCATCAACATCATCATCCATATCATCATTATCTTCCCCTGCTATCACTTATGCCGAATCAAAAAAGTATTATTAAATTAAAAAAAACACAAAATCATGTATGTATCTACCAATACATTGCTTTAACATTTCTGAGTGTCTCCTCTTTCGCGCTTCCTTTTTATCTTTTCGCTCGATTGAACGTTTTTCTTGAGCGTACATTTTAAGAACGACACCAGCCATGCAACCCGGACGTCCCTTCTCTCTTTGTTTTAATAAAAACTGTCTGTCTTCTTCGACAGGAATCATTTGCAAAGCATTTGCATGGGCAATGTCGAAGAGATCATCCAATTTTCTAACAAACTCTCCTTGTTTACTGTGTGGTTTTCCTTTCGAAGAAGTTTTCCTAACACGGTTCCATTCATCATAAATTTTAATTAGTTTTTCACAACATTTGTGTTCTTCACGTATTGGTATTCTAGCTTGTTGCCAAAACACCGATACCATATTTACAGGTAACTTTGCACTATCTTTGGATGAAAATTTTGCGATTCGCATATTATAAAAGAATACTTGCAAAACTTGACGATTTGAGGGTAATTTAGCTCCCAATATTTGGTGTAATATTCGGCCAATAAGAATAATATTGGAATCCACTGAACTTCGAGTGGTAATTGAAGAAGATGTTGTTGGCAAATCCGCCATTATGAAATTTCCAATTAGTGTCGTGCTAACAAATAGAAGAATATTGGGTAAATATAAATTTTTTCCATATATTTCATGTATTTAAATTTTTGGTTGATCCGATCAGCCCCAAATTTTAAATTTAATGGTTTTAGACCAAAAGGAAATAAAAATTTTTTAATTTATGTCATTTTTGAACAAATATTAATGTTTTCGTTAATAATAGTAAATGACTTTAAAATAATTTTTTTTTTTTTTTATTTAAAACAAAAATTTTACTTTTTTAATGATTTCGTCTGGCGATATATGTACCTACTTCAATAAATGTATAAAATATTAGTGAAGATTGTGTAGGTACTTACTAAAATAGTTACATAAGTTTTCCCTTATAGCTTCAGCGGTTGGCTCATAATCACCAATAGTTACATTGGCTGTGGGACTTTCTCTACTTCTTTCTAGTTCCTGAAGATTTGGTTGGTTAATATGGTCATTTCTTTCATTTAGAAAATTGTGCAAAACACAGCAATCCCGAACAATGCTGGGGGCGTTTCCTACCCGATTATCTAGTCCTTTTCCGATGCGCCGAAAGCGCGCTTTTAAATGCCCAAATGTGTTCTCCACTACTCTTCGACACTTTGATAATTGGTAGCTAAATAATTTTATTTCGTATGACAACTCCGTAGAAAAAGCATACGGTTTCATTAGGTTTTGCGAAAATTTGAACGCTGAGTCGCCTAAAACGCATAGTAGCATTTGGATGCCATTAATTTCTTTCTTGTTGGCTTCCAATATTTCGCTCTCATTCAGTGCTCTCTTCAAAATGGAAGAATTAAAGATTTGGGAGTCATTGCAACGTTGACATAAATACAAATAAAAAATAAACGATACGCACCTGTAATATACAAGAGCCAAATGTACCATAGAATACCATCCCTTGTAATTATAGTAATAAATGGTCTCGCTTTGATTTGGCTTAAGTTCTATGTGACACCCATATAAAAAAAAACCAAAGAGTAGAATTATGAAAAACTACGATAATAATAAACCGCCACGGAGGTCGTTTTTTTGGTAGAATTATTCAAAAACTTAAAACTTACCAATGGCCCCGAGGTATTGTGGAAAACCAAGGCTTTCAAATCCATTGACGCATTCATCCACAAGCTCTTGTGTCGGAGGCAATTTCTTGATGTATTGGGTGGAAAATACTTGCCATACTTCTTTACCAAATGCGAGCAAAATAGTGCACACAATTGGTTTTCCAACGCCAAATAGCTCACCAACCACTCGGTACTCCCCAGATGAACTTAGGGTAAATAAAGCGATTGCTACACACTTTTGAAGCGTTGTCGCTTTTTGCCATTTTGTATCCACTTTGTTGACTTTGCAGTAAGTCACAGAGGATATCAAAGCTTGCACGGGTCATCCGAAAATGCCTCTTAAAAACTGGTCGTTATTGTAGTTACAATTGAACTCCCAGAATGACGATTGGCGATTCTATTAATTTCCATAAGGTCTTTCGGCATGAACTTTCCTCTAATATTGAAAGTAGCAAGAGCTGCTGCTTCCTCAAACTCAGCAGGATTTCCAAATTTTTCTTTTTTAAGAATATTTAATTTGGAATCAAAACTGGATTGCACTACTTGAAAAAGTTCTGTCTTTCTATTGCATAAGAGACAGGCTTTTTTTAAACAATTTGTTTTTCCATTTTGTATGCTAAAAACCACAAACATACAAAGTAAAAATTCAGCTTCTTTTTTCAGCTGTCAATTGCTAATGGTCACAGCAATATCGTGTATGTATGAACACTAAAAATATATTGACAACTAACTGAATTTTGTTTCAATTTAAAACGCATATATGAACACCATATAACTATTACCTTTCTTATTTTAGAAAAGATTTTTTTATCAGTATAACTTTTTTTGCTTGTACTGTATATATTTATATACATTTATATTAATTTACTCTCGACAAGGCCATAGAAATTTGCAGATCTAAAGAAATATCTGAAAAACAGCTTAATGGCCTTAATAACAACAATAATGCCGTGGAAGTAACAAGATTCGACATGGCCGAATACAGCAGTCTTTACACGACCAACCACTCATCCAGCACATAACACAGACGATGCTGGATAAAAAATCAAAAATTTTTGTGTGTAACTCAAGCACGTCCAATTTTTTATTTCAAAAGAGTTTTAAGTTGCGCGAGTTTTAAGTTATCGAAGTCATTGCATACAATTTGGAACGTGGTGCAGAATATAGTGACTAACATTTAAAAGAATAAAATGCAATTCAATTTGAATACTACAAAAAAAGCACCTCCTGAAGGAAAATTCAAGATTTAAGAAGAGAATAAAACATACCACACTTTCAATCATAAACTTTTTGCACTAATTTTTATTATCTTTTTGGTTTTGTTTTGTAAATAATAGCTAGATTTCCTTGTATGCATACTGACAGCACAAAATTAAACAAAAAAATTCTTGGCTGGTCATCCAACATATGTACATTAATGCGTTGAGTACACGTTCACGACTTTGACGTTCAGAATTTTGATCGTGTATAGACCGCTTAACTTGTTTTTAGTAAATTTTGGACTGATTTAAAGGGTGCTTAGTGTCTAACTTTAATTTAACAAACAAATTTTTATTAAGTGCAGCACAAGCGTTGAAGGTTTTAGTATCACCTTATACATTTTTTTGCAACTAATTTACATACATATGTCAAAGAAATTGTCTTTAAAAATATTAAAACTGTGCACAATATCAACATTTAAATACTTATCTTTTTGTTTTGGCACAAAAATATTATCCTCTCGAAAACTTATTAAAGTTAAACTAGGCATTTCCTTCATCAACCTTTAAATCTGGTAATACTGACAACATATTCAGTATGAGCAAGTTTACGATAACGGCATTACAGTAAACTTGACTATTGTTTTTTCTTCATCTCCGCAAGTAGTAACGGTTTTACGTTTTGACTCTTTCGTTATTAGAGTAAGAGAAATATTTTATGTTTAAACAACCAATCTTTTCTTTTTCACACATAAAATGGCAAAATATAAAAGGTGGATGAACCAATGTGCATTTGTTTTACTAGGTACTGTCATCCGCTCAGCTAGTTTGCAGTTGAAAATGTCAAAAGTTGTTTATATTTCACTAAAGGTGCCTTTAGATGAAATGCTTTTTACATAGACTTGTCAGATTTTCCATAACAAAATATATATGTATCGTGTAAACAGTTTAAAACATTTCTTAAGGCCCATTTAGCCGACCGTTGAAATCGTAAATGTAAAGTTAATGTAGCTGTACAATAAATGTAAATGTAGTTGTGCTTATAGAATGTGTAAAAACGTGTCATATGTTTTTAACATAAGCAAAAAAAATAAATAAAACCGTGTTGTGTTTTTTCTTATTTTTTATTTTTTGTGTGCTTTGAAATAAAAATGGATAACGAAGATTTGTTTATTACTTTAAACTTCTTGCGTTTATGTAAACTTTACATAAATAGAAAGAAAACTCATAAACGCCGAGTGAGAAGGTGGGGTGTTAGACCCATAAACAAAGACTATGTTATTGCTGGATACAATAAAAAAGTTTTTCGATCAATAAAAAAAGTGATGAGGAACAGTTTTTTAAACATACCCGCATGCCTCGTCATTTATTTGAATTACTTTTAAGTATTGTTCGTGATGAACTTATTAAGCCACGACAACGGATTGGGCCAGAAGAGCGACTTTCAATTACCTTGTTGTATGTAATTGTAGTTTATTATATACATACATATGTATGTGTATATATATATATATATATATATATATATATATATATATATATATATATATACATACATATGTATGTATATAATAAACTACAATTGCACTAATTTTTATTATCTTTTTGGTTTTGTTTTATAAATAATAGCTAGATTTCCTTGTATGCATACTGACAGCACAAAATTAAACAAAAAAATTCTTGGCTGGTCATCCAACATATGTACACTAATGCGTTGAGTACACGTTCACGACTTTGACGTTCAGAATTTTGATCGTGTATAGACCGCTTAACTTGTTTTTAGTAAATTTTGGACTGATTTAAAGGGTGCTTAGTGTCTAACTTTAATTTAACAAACAAATTTTTATTAAGTGCAGCACAAGCGTTGAAGGTTTTAGTATCACCTTATACATTTTTTTGCAACTAATTTACATACATATGTCAAAGAAATTGTCTTTAAAAATATTAAAACTGTGCACAATATCAACATTTAAATACTTATCTTTTTGTTTTGGCACAAAAATATTATCCTCTCGAAAACTTATTAAAGTTAAACTAGGCATTTCCTTCATCAACCTTTAAATCTGGTAATACTGACAACATATTCAGTATGAGCAAGTTTACAATAACGGCATTATAGTAAACTTGACTATTGTTTTTTCTTCATCTCCGCAAGTAGTAACGGTTTTACGTTTTGACTCTTTCGTTATTAGAGTAAGAGAAATATTTTATGTTTAAACAACCAATCTTTTCTTTTTCACACATAAAATGGCAAAATATAAAAGGTGGATGAACCAATGTGCATTTGTTTTACTAGGTACTGTCATCCGCTCAGCTAGTTTGCAGTTGAAAATGTCAAAAGTTGTTTATATTTCACTAAAGGTGCCTTTAGATGAAATGCTTTTTACATAGACTTTTCAGATTTTCCATAACAAAATATATATGTATCGTGTGAACAGTTTAAAACATTTCTTAAGGCCCATTTAGCCGACCGTTGAAATCGTAAATGTAAAGTTAATGTAGCTGTACAATAAATGTAAATGTAGTTGTGCTTATAGAATGTGTAAAAACGTGTCATATGTTTTTAACATAAGCAAAAAAAAAAAATAAAACCGTGTTGTGTTTTTTCTTATTTTTTATTTTTTGTGTGCTTTGAAATAAAAATGGATAACGAAGATTTGTTTATTACTTTAAACTTCTTGCGTTTATGTAAACTTTACATAAATAGAAAGAAAACTCATAAACGCCGAGTGAGAAGGTGGGGTGTTAGACCCATAAACAAAGACTATGTTATTGCTGGATACAATAAAAAAGTTTTTCGATCAATAAAAAAAAGTGATGAGGAACAGTTTTTTAAACATACCCGCATGTCTCGTCATTTATTTGAATTACTTTTAAGTATTGTTCGTGATGAACTTATTAAGCCACGACAACGGATTGGGCCAGAAGAGCGACTTTCAATTACCTTGTTGTATGTAATTGTAGTTTATTATATACATACATATGTCGCTCTTCTGGCCCAATCCGTTGTCGTGGCTTAATAAGTTCATCATGGATGTTCCCTGCAGTCGATTGCTTGGAGTCACAAGCTTGGCAAATCTACCATCCGAACCATTGTGCTACAAACGTGTGAGACATTGTGGCGTTTATTGTCACCAATATATTTAAGCGAGCCAACAACATCCCAGTTTCAAGACATTGAAAAATATTTCAATGCTTTATGGAATATGCCAAACTGTGTGGGTGCTATAGACGGCAAGCATGTAGCCATAAAGTGCCCTCCAAATTCTGGATCTATGTTTTATAATTACAAAAAATATTTTAGTTTGGTGCTTATGGGAGTATGTGACGCAAAATATACTTTTACGTCAGTCAGCATGGGAAGCTACGGTGGTCAAAGTGATGCTGGTACATTAATATTTAATATATTTAATTATACGTATAATTAATGTTGTGTTGATTATTGTTCTAACAGGAATATTTCGTCTATCACCATTTGGACAATCTGTGATTTCTGGAAAAGTAGCTGTGCCGCCAAATAAGCCTTTAAATGCACAGTGTCAAGACACGTTTCCACATTTTTTTGTAGGAGATGCTGCCTTCCCTTTGAAAAGCAATTTAATGCGGCCTTATCCTGGGACAAATTTGGACTCAAATAAAATGGTCTTTAACTACAGGCTTTCTCGAGCTCGACGGGTCATTGAAAATTGTTTCGGGATACTGTGCGCACGTTGGAGAGTGCTTTTAACGACAATTGAAATGTCACCGGACAATGTGGATACCATTGTACTGGCTTGCACAGTACTTCACAATTTTATCATGCTAAATGATAAAAAAAAATGGTACTGTCCGACAAACTTTGTGGACCAGGACTCAGAAGATGGGGTTTTTCAAGAAGGAGAGTGGAGAAGATAACTTAGAAACAATGGTGAACGCCCCATGAAGTCGATTTCTATGCATATACGCAGATCTACCCAAACGGCTATAAATTTAAGAGACAGATTAGCTGATTTTTTTTTGCAATGAAGGCGCTGTTCCGTTTCAATATGACCAATAAATTAAAAACAATTTAAAACTTTTAATATTATGTACATATGTGCATAAATATTAATATATATATGTACATACATACAGTTAAGGAAAAAACTCTACATACACCCTATTATTTTGAACTTCTAGAGAAGTAGTGATAATATTCAACATAATTTTGATGTCAATGTTAACGACATCAATATTTAAAAATGTTGAAAGAAAAAAAGTTAGAATATATTGATAATTTAAAAACTATTGGCGATAAACATAAAAATCCGTGGGAAAAAAGTCTACATACAGTATTGGCAACTCTTAAAATGAAGAAGATAAAGGGAAAAAACCGTTAGTTTTTTTGACTTGCTTTATTTTACAAACATTACAATCAATTAAATTGTGAAAGCGATTTGTAAAACAAGTGTTTACTTTAAAAATGGTTAATAGACGAGAAATACAACAATCAGTTCGAAATTTGGTGGTTAACCTTCGAAAAGAAAAGAAATCTTACGGAGAAATTGCTAACATAGTAAAATTAAGTCGCTCTACAGTGCAAACTATTGTAAAAAATTATCAAAACACCAACAGTACTGAAAACAAGCCACGTTCTGGAAGACCGAAGAAGCTTTCAAGACGCGATGTTAGTAGTGTCCTTAAAGAAGTACAAAAAGACCCAAAAATAAGTGCCCCAAAATTAGCCGAACACCTTGCAAGATATTCGAATATTACTGTTTCATCAAGAACAGTAATAAACGTTTTGCATGATAGCGGCTTTAAAAGTAGAACAGCACGCAAAAAACCATTTATTTCAGCCAAGAATCGTCAACTTTGCTTGGACTTTGCTAAGGCACATTTACAGAAAGGATTGGATTTTTGGAAAAAAATTATATTTACCGATGAAAGTAAGTATAATATTTTCGGGAATGACGGTCGAAACAAGGTTTGGCGAAAACCGAACACTGCACTTGATCCCATAAATATTATACCTACTGTGAAACATGGTGGAGGCAGTGTTATGGTGTGGGGAGCTATGGCGGCATCTGGAGTTGGTCGATTGGTCTTTATTGAAGGCGTTATGGACAAATATAAGTATAAGACAATATTAGAACAAAATCTGAAACCATCTGTGGAAAGCTTGGGCCTGGGAAACCAATGAATTTTCCAACAAGACAATGATCCCAAGCATACTGCGCATATTGTTCGAGACTGGCTCCTTTATCATGCACCAAGGCAGCTCAATACACTTCCCCAGTCACCAGACCTCAATCCAATTGAGCATATTTGGGACGTTTTGGAAAAATCTGTGCGCAAACATGATATCAGAAATCGTGAAACCCTGAAAACTGCCCTAACTCGCGCATGGTCGGAAATTGCGCCCAGTATTACGGAGAATTTGGTGATGTCTATGCCACGTCGTCTTCAGGCGGTTATTGAAGCCCAAGGTGGTCCTACAAAATATTAAAAATATATTGTTTTCTTTTAATTATTTAAAAGAAATTAAATATTGTATTCGATTTTTAAGACTGTATGTAGAGTTTTTTCTCATGAATTTTTTATTGTTTTTGTTATTTCTGTTATTGTTATGCGTTTGAGTTAGCTTTTTGTTTTGTAAATAAACTTTGTTTTTGGTACTTTAAATATTAATGCAAACGCTTTATTAATTTGCCTTACGAATATCTTAAAAACACAAAATAGGAGGGTGTATGTAGAGTTTTTTCCTTAACTGTAAGTATGTATTTACTTTTTATTAAAATTAAATTTTTAATATCTTATTAAAACAAAACAAAAAAGATTTTCATTGGATAGGCACATCAAAGTAAAACAAAATAAAAGCAACAAAGAAAAAAACAAATATTAATTCACTCTAAAATCATATAAAATCAGTCTAAAACTATCAACTATATCCTAAAGGCTAAAACGAACAAAAGTAATATAAAAAAATGAAGTGTGTTAGTCATCGGGCTCTATGCTCATTTCCATTACTAATGACGTTACCCTCTGCATTGCGATCTTTTGTTTTGTGTGGCTCATAGAGCGTATTGTTGACACAATAATTTTCCCAAAACAAGTGAGTGTATCATCTTCCTTATTTTTTTCAGTTTTCTTTTCACACATCTTCGTGAAAGCATCCAGGGCTCTAGAAAAATATTGGTCGTCGGTACTTTCTGCCTGTCTTTTTCTTTTAGACCTTGCGGGCGTTGTTGGTGAAGGCAATATTGGCGCGAATGATGTTTCTGCCAACGCATCCGGTAATGGTGGAGACTCAGATCCTGGCGACTGAGCAGACAATATGGAAGTCACAGGCAATGGCGAGTCAGAAGATGACTGTGAATCATTGTTTTCTTTACACATGTTGAACGAACATCTCATTCTGAAAATAAAATTGTTAGAAACATTTGGTAGTTGCATATTAATGTCATCACTTACGGTCTCGGCACAATAAAGGGTGCTATAAATTCCATCGTTTTCATTAAAGGCCATTGCGATACACACCTCGCTCCACTACCAGACGGTAAATTTGCATGCCTCTTCTCCTTAGCATATCTGTCCCGGAGGCACGACCATCTCATCTGACACAATTCTTCTGAAATAATTTTATTAGATTTTTCGAAATTTAACAATATTATTTGTCTTACCTGGGTATTCCATTTCTACAGAAATCTGCTTCCAAATCATTTTTTTCTTCTCTGCATTCTTATATCCCGGGGAATATTTGTTGCAAAGGCATTCATTCGCCTGAATAATAAATAAATAACAAAACACAGCTGTTCAAACCAATGATGGCCACTTTGAGATTTTGTGCAAAAAGTACGTAAATATTTTAATGGTACTAAAAATGATATTGTATTGTAATAATGAAAAATATAGCACTTGCATAAGTAATACTGAGCCTGACAATTTTACACAACATTACATGTATAACATATTAAATTTAGAAAAGAAAACTCCATAATTTATTTAAAATTATATTGTGTGTGATAAAATTTAACAATTAAAAAGTTTAAGTAAAAAAGGACAAAAAGTACTTAAAAAGTGGGTTTGTTCTTCACTTAAATTTTTGATAATATTTACCATCACTGGCTACATCTGTCACGTAACCTCGTATTGAAATTCTATTTTCAGCAGGTTGAAACGTTACGACTACGTGACATTTCAGTCGGCTAAGCATTTACATAGCTCTTCGTATAACAGAAACGATCAGCTTACACAGCTACATTTACGTTTCTACATTTACGGTCGGCTAAATGGGCCTTTATGTTAAATATGTATTAATGTAAAAGTCATATGACAAATTTTCATTTAGAGCAGGGTTTCTCATCAAATTCCTGCTCACGGAACCCTGGTAAACTAATTTTTTTTCGCGCAACCCTCTTATATTATTTATGAAAACACTGTTTTTCGGTTTTTCATGCGGACCCCTTGGATGGTTGTTTCGGACCCCCATGGATCCAAGGACCCCCATTTGAGAACCGTTGATTTAGATCGTGTTCTATTTTTATATGATAAAACATAAGACTTCCAGTGGTGCAACTTTTTTTTCTTCACTTATACCGTTTTTAAACCACAAAAACTGCAAAAAGCACTAAAATCGTTGGAAGCAGAATAGAGTTGACATCTTTATTAGCATTGACAGATCCGCTCACAAAACGACACAATGATTTACTTTGCAGGATATGTCAGAAGTAATATGCATGTACGTGTAAACGCGAAATTTAAAGCCATATGAAAAATTACTACTTTGACATACACAAGGAATTACATGTGGATTTTCAAACTGACAAGTCAAATGTAAAAAAAATTTCGTCTAAAGGCACCCTAAGTTTGCTTAAGAATTTCAAAAATAACAAAAACATTTGTAAGGCAAAGCAAGCAATTATATTCAGAGAAAATCCATCAATGACAATCTTCGAATGTCAAAAGTTGTAATTTCCTAGTATTTTTTCTTTTTGACACCCGAAAACAATTTTTGCGAAAACAAAATGTATATTTATTTGGCAGTGTTGTTTTAATTTTCGCCTTGATTATGCCTGTTATCAATTCGCCTTGATTCAGAGCAATTATCACGGCAAGTTGAGTACTAGACTCATGAGGACAAAAACAAAAATCGCGTATATTTTGTTTGTATAAATTTACGTGTCCGTGCCATTAAAGAGTAACGAATAAAAAAACAGAGAAGAAAAAGAAATTTGTTGAGCAAATTCTAATAATTTAGTTTTTCCTTTCGTGTCTTTGGGCATATCAAAAAAAGTTCTACTCCTGCACTCGTATTTTTTTGCAAGCCGCATAATTATTTTTTTTTATAAACATTCAAATATTTTTGATTAACGTTTATTTTGTTTAATAAATTTTATTTTTGTTTATTTAATTTTGTATATTAACTGCACTTCCTATGCACAGACAGTCTTTTCTTTATATGCAACGGTTAATCGCACATTTTTATGGCGTAATAATAATACTACTATTATTTATCATATACGTATGCCTTTTTTTCCATGTTCCAAAATTTGTCAACATTAAAAAAAATTAACTTTTATTTAAAAGAGGCGAACTATTAACAGGTGGCGGCCACCGCCATAAAAACAAAATGCGAATGAAATTTTATTATTGCAGAGCATCATGTTGTTGACAAAAGCGTCTGAATAAACAATGCAAGTCGTGTTCAATTTATAATTCTATCATCTTTTCTTTTACCAATACCTCATACATATTATGATTTATTTTTGCTTTTTAAATTTTATTTTATAAAATAAAACTTTTTACTTTTTAAAGTTATTTGAACACTTTCTTTTGAAACTGATTTTAAAAGTGTGTCAACGCTGAACATTAAAATAAATCAGCTGGGCTGTAGCTTTTTTTGTCACTATATTTGTTGCTAATCATTATATAGTGCCAAGGTTTATATATAAAACGTTTTATTATACTGTCAAACACCATTAATAAAAAATTCAAACTAAATTTTTATAAACGGAGTTTGACAATAACAATTAGGAATAAAACCGCCTGCACTGTCATCTGGTAATTGATTGATTGATTTTGTTTTGTTAATTTTTTTTATAGTTGCATCGAAAGTACATTTTCTTCAAGGCGAATTCAAGCAATTTTTCTCGATTTGTTTTTGGCATGTGAACACGTTTTTGTTTTTTGGGAGTGGATGAGTGCAATGTGGTTTCCCTTTTTAGATAAAACAAATAAGAGTGCTACATTCGGCTATTCCGAGTCTTATATACCATTCACCATGTACGTAAATCTAGTTTTAAAAAATCACTTTGAGAACAGTATTTTTATGATATATGAATTATTTTTATTGATTCATTTTTTCTTTTTTTAGATAAATACATTTTGCATTGCAATTAAAATGATGTTGTACATAAAATTTGTTTTCATTAAACATTTTTTAGTACTTCTAGGAGCATTTTAAGCAAAAAATGTGTGTATACTCTTTACCAGAGGCAAAATAGTACATACAATTTTGTCATTCCGTGTGTAATTTCTACGATATTCACTTCCAACCCAATAAATTATTTACATACATACATATATTCTGGATCTTTTAATATAGAGCAATTGATTGAGCGATGTCCGTCTGTCCGTGTTGATATAAACTCTTCTAGGGTACCAGAAAAGCTGGAGAAAAAACAAGCCCACCAAATTTACAGACATAGGTTCGAGTATTTTGCTATTAAAAATCATTAAATTCGGTTCATTAAAGGTGAAGATATGCCCCATAAAAAGCGAAAGCCTCTATTTTTTTAATAATCGAAAATTCGCCGTATTTCGCATTTTGACTAAATTATTAACAGCATTTGGTAGAGATATGTCAGAAAAGGCGAACGTTTTACGCTTTTCTGAAATTTTTGTAGGTTATTGGTTTATGGTTTTTTGCTTTGTTTAATTAAAAACCGAATTTAAAAAAAAATTGTTTGCTAAGCAATTCGCTTAACTATGAAAAGTTCATCAAAATATAAAAATTTAAAATTTCAATATCATTTGAAATTTCACAAAAAAGTTCTAAATTATTTTTGTAATTTATATATATTTATTTATATCTTCTTGATATGAAAGTTACAATTGGAATGAATTAAATTCAAAATTTATTAAAACAAAAAACTATGAATATATAAGTTCTATGAAGAACTGATTTACAATTGGTAGAGTGTATTAATTACAGTACCCTTTCTCAATCTGACAATTGTAATTTATTTCTAAAAATTTGATAGCTTACAATACCTAATACTTTTGTGCAAATATCTGCAAGCTGCTCATCTGTTCGTATATATTCTACATTAATATTACCTTGAGCTACATGATCTCGAATGAAATGGTGTTTAATATCGATATGTTTAGAACTCTTGCTTTCGGTATTTTTTGACATGAAAATACATCCTTGATTATCTTCATATATTGGAATTGAATAATTTTTATTTAAAATATTTAAATCGTTTAATATGCCTTTTAGCCATACAGCTTCAGATGTAGCAGCACTTAGAGCTATGTATTCTGCTTCAGAAGACGACGTAGCTACTGTTGCTTGTTTTTTACTTGACCATGAAACTGTGTTTCCATAAACTTGAAAAATATATCCACTTACTGATTTTCTATCAGTATGATCTGATGCCCAATCTGCATCTGCAAACCCTATTAATGGTTTACTATTAATATTTCTTATTATTTGTAGTTTCATATGTTTTGTTCCACTAATATATCTTAGTACTCTTTTGAGCATTTTCCAACTAGTTTCTGTAGGGGATTGCTGAAAACGTCCCATATACCCAATATGAAAACATATATCTGGATGCACACAAAGCATTAAATACATTAAGCTTCCCAATAACTCACGGAAAGGTTTATCTGTAATTTCTGATTCAGATATCTCCGACAATTTCTCCATTGGTGTTCTTGCAGGTTTGCATTGTTCCATACCAAACTTTTTCATAATATTTTCAATGTTTGATGTTTGAGACAGCTCCATCATACCATAGTCACGGTTGTAACAAATTTTTATTCCCAAAAAATATTTTAGCTCTCCACAATCGGACATTTCAAACCTCTTAGTTAATTCAAGTTTTAAAGTATTTATATCTTCCATATCTTGGCCTGTAATAAGTAGATCATCTACATAAAGTAATAAATAAACTGTACCAAAACTTTTATTTGGAATGTATAAACAGTAATCGTGACTTGATCTTGTGAAACCAATTTTAAGTAAATAATCATTTATTTTCTCATTCCAACATCTTGGACTTTGTTTTAATCCATAAATCGATTTATTTAATTTACAAACGTAACCATCTTTTACCTCTGCTCCCTTTGGTGCTTGCATATAAATATTTTCTTTAAGGTCACCGTAAAGAAAAGCCGTTTTAACATCCATTTGATGAAAATAAAACTTCATTTGAACTCCAACTGCTAATACGGTTCGAACAGTTGTTAATTTGGCAACAGGTGCAAACGTCTCTTCATAATCTATCCCAAATTTCTGCAAAAAACCTTTCGCTACTAACCTTGCTTTATACCTTGACAGAACACCATTTTCATTTTTTTTAATCCGAAACACCCATTTTGACTTTAAGGGCTTTACATTTTTAGGCTTTTCAACTAAGGTCCACACATTATTATCTTTCATTGATTTAAGTTCTTCATTTATAGCTTCCATCCATTTATTTCGATCTGTACGAAATAAAATTTCATCAAAGGTTTTTGGAACCTCGTTCACATACTGTTCATGTATTTTAGCACTATAACTCGTAAAATAATCTGTAAACACTTTCGGAATCAGACCTCGAGAACTCCGTCTTAACATTGATTCATCATTTAGTCGACACTGAGGTTCTTTCTCATTATTTTGAAATGTGTTATTTAACTCATCGCTTGATATTTCATTAGTATCATTAATCTCTGATGCTTTTTCTTTGTCATTTAACAATAAATCTTCAGACTTAATATCATTTGACTCATGTCCAACAGTGTAAGTTTCGGCTATTTTATTTGAAGTTATGACATCATCCATATTTTCCCTCTTTTGCTCAATACTGCAAATAGGAATTATTTGAGGTCTCTCCAACTCATAGTTTATAATTCTAAATGGAAAGTTTGACTCGTCAAATTTTACATCACGAGCAGTAAAAGTTTTTTTTGTTGAGTTATCCCATATTCTATAACCATTATTAGTATAACCTATCATCACTCCTTCTCGACTTTTGTCATCGAGCTTTCTTCTCTTTTGTTCTGGTATCCAAGCATAAACTTTGCAACCAAATATACGTAATTTTTTGATACTAGGTTTGTACCCATACCACAGTTCAGCTGGGGTTTTCAATTCCTTTATTGCCCTAGTTGAACATCTATTTATAAGGTATACAGCCATTAATGAAGCCTCTCCCCACAATTCCTTAGGAGCATTTGATTCTATTAGCATAGTTCTGACTTTTTCAATAACGGTTCTATTAAAACGTTCTGAGATACCATTTTGCTGTGGAGAGTATGCAATTGAATTTTCAATTTGTATTCCTTTCTTTCGATAGTATTCCATTTGTTCATTGGAATGATATTCAGTTCCTTGATCACAACGTAAAATAGATATCTGTTTATCAAATTTCGCTGTCACGAGAGCGTTGTACTCTTTAAATTTTTCAAAAACTTCAGATTTCTTTCTTAGCAAATAAATCATTGTAAAATGGGTGTAATCATCAATAAAGGATACAAAATAACGATATCCATCATAAGTTTTAGGATAAATTGGACCACATACATCACTATGAATCCTTTCTAAAACCCGACAAGAACTGTTGTAAATACCGTTAAATGGTTCTCGACTATGTTTTCCTTTAATACATATATCACATAAACCAAATGACTTAACAGTACCGATATCCAACACCATTCCATTACGACTCATTAATTCAAGACTCTGCTGATTAATATGACCTAATCTACTATGCCATAGTTTACCCTCATCGCGAGCACATAAATTTATACTTTTAAAATTTTCCAAAGTTATTTCAAAAACGTTACCTTTTAATTCAGCTAAAGCTAAGTCACTACCCCTATACAAAATTTTTGCATTATCTTCTTTAAAAATAACCTCAAACCCAGGCTTAGCTAATCTTCTGACTGATAAAAGGTTCTCTCTGATATTTGGCACGTACAAAACATCCCTCAAATTCACTTGCTTCCCAAAATTTGTATATCCAATAATATCACCCACTTCATTAGCTATAACTGCCTCATTTTCCTTTGCAACATTTATTCTTACTGGATTCTTTAAACTCCTTACACTATTAAAGAATTTCCGATCATTTACCAAATGATCACTCGATCCCGAATCCAAAATAAAATTTATTTTATAGTTTTCATTTTCTCTTTTAATCATAAAGCATACAGGACCATTTAGTTCTTCTTCAAAATCAAAGACCTGGCCGTTTTGATTGTTGCCTTTGGCATGACTTACTAAGTTAGCCTCTGTTTTAAATCGACAGTTTATCTTCATATGTCCTTCCTTACCGCAGTTATAACATTTACCATTAAATTTAACAAACTTATTTTTCTTCGCCACAAACACAGAGCTTCCCTTGCAGTCATCATTCGAGTCATTTCGATCTGACCTTTTTCTTTCTTCTGCAAGTAAGCGCTGTTTCACCAGTTCAAGTGTTAGTTCCTCTTCCTTTATATTTTCTAAAGCAGTCACTAATGGATCGTAGCTATCAGGAAGACTTACAAAAAGTTGTGACACTAAATCCGTTTCGGCTAATTCTGCACCAGCCGACTTTAATTGCCGAACAAGGCTATCAAATTCTATAAAATGATTTTTCATTGTTGTACCATCCGATAACTTTAATCTTGCCAATTGCTTTCGAATAATTGTCTGACTTGTTGATGATTTTACCGCAAAAACATTCTTCAATGCATTCCACATAGTTTTCGATGTGGATTTGTCACGAACGTAGTCCAAGTAGTCATCGGCTATACAGCTTACCAGGACTGATTTCGCCTTTTTATCCTTTTCAATAAATTTCCTTCTTTCTTCAGAACCCTCTGGCTGATTTGATTCCACTGCTTCTAATACATCTATGGCATCCAAATACATTTTAACTCGAAAAGACCAGTTTTCATATCCCATTCCATTAAACTGAACTATTCCATGAGGAATTTCCTTGCGTTGGTCGCCCATAACCTTTTGTAATTTATATATATTTATTTATATCTTCTTGATATGAAAGTTACAATTCGAATGAATTAAATTCAAAATTTATTAAAACAAAAAACTATGAATATATAAGTTCTATGAAGAACTGGTTTACAATTGGTAGAGTGTATTAATTACAGTAATTATAAAAAAAAATAAATTTTACAAACGACAAGAAAAATAAAATAATATTTATTTACACCGAAATTTCAGAAAAATAATTAAAATATTTCCTAAAAAAGGCATTTGCAATCAAAAATTTAAAGATTATTTAAAATCGAAAATGCACAAAAACTAAAAACTATTGATCCAAAAATCTGTAATTCACCAAAGACGATAATTCTCGACTATTAATAGATTTCTTATATTACAAGTGAAGGTGGAAGCCAGAGAAGAAAAGGCAGCAAAGGGCGTATCAGGCGGTTCACCATCTCCATGGGCACACTATGCCACTGTGCCCCAGATTATTGGAGGGTTCAAGGCCAATATATACACGCAGTTGACGCTAGAAAGCATTGACGGTGTTTTTTATTATTTACAAAATTTTTCCAATTAAAATAAATTCAGTGGCATATTGTATAAACATTTATACAAAAGAATGAATACGCATATACATATTTGTTTTCCATAATTTTACTTAAACAAAATCTTTATTATCTTTAATTTTTAATAATGTACATATATACAACCTATATACACATGTATGTATGTATGTAAATTTGTACTTTTTTTTATTAATTTTGTTGTTTTGATATAGAGCATTTGTTTCTGATTTTGCAACAATTTTCTATTTTCATTTATATATATACTTCCAGTAGTTCAACATTGCCATCGCCTTCCTCACCATTTTCTGCACCAACATCGCCACTTTCCCCGAGTCCTTCATCGTCTACAATTAGAGAACCTACAAGAAAGAAAAAAAATTTGATTTCAGAGAGTTCGACAGCATTTCGAAAGAAATAACTGAACATCTAAAACAAAGTGGTGGAAATGAGAGGGAACTTATTGAAACTGAGAGGAAGGCAGAAACCCTGAACAGAATAGCCAATGACAACAAGGAATTAAATAATGCGTTTATGTCATTTTTGAACAAATATTAATGTTTTCTTTAAAAAAAAATAGTAAATTACTTTAAAATAATTTTTTTTTAATTTAAAACAAAAATTTTACTTTTTTAATGATCTCGTCTGGCGATATACATACCTACTTTAATATAAATATAAAATATTAATAAAGATTGTGTAGGTACTTACTAAAATAGTTATATAAGTTTTCCCTTATAGCTTCAGCGGTTGGCTCATTTTCACCAATAGTTACATTGGCTGTGGGACTTTCTCTACTTCTTTCTAGTTCCTGAAGATTTTCTATCCAAAGTTGGTTAATATGGTAATTTCTTTCATTTAGAAAATGTGCAAAACACAGCAATCCCGAATAATGCTGGGAGCGTTTCCTACCCGATTATCTAGTCCTTTTCCGATGTGCCGAAATCGCGCTTTTAAACGGCCAAATTCGTTCTCCACTACTCTTCGACACTTTAATAATCGGTAGCTTAATAATTTTTTTTCGTCTGACAACTCCGTAGAAAAAGCATACGGTTTCATTAGGTTTTGCGAAAATTTGAACGCTGAGTCGCCTAAAATGCATAGTAGCATTTGGATGCCATTAATTTCTTTCTTGTTGGCTTTCAATATTTCGCTCTCATTCAGCGCTTTTTTCAAAATGGAAGAATTAAAGATTTGGGAGTCATTGCAACGTCCCGGTGTAACAATATTTATATATAAAAACCGGTATCTGTGCGATATATATATATATATATATATATATATATATATATATATATAAAATATTGACATAAACACAAACAAAAAATAAACGATACGCACCTGTAATCCACAAGAGCCAAAATTACCATAGAATACCATCCCTTGTAATTATAGTAATCAATGGCATCGCTTTGATTTGGTTTAATTTCTATGTGACACCCATCTAAAAAAACCAAAGAATAGAATTATGAAAAACTACGATAATAGTAAACCGCCATGGAGGTCGCTTTTTTGGTAGAATTATTCAAAAACTTAAAACTTACCAATGGATCCGAGGCATTGTGGAACACCAAGGCTTTCAAATCCATTGACGCATTCATCCACAAGCTCTTGTGTCGGAGGCAATTTCTTGATGTATTGGGTGAAAAATACTTGCCATACTTCTTCACCAAATGCGAGCAATAGTGCACACAATTGGTTTTCCAACGCCAAATAGCTCACCAACCACTCGGTACTCCCCAGATGAACTTAGCGTAAATAAAGCAATGGCTACACGCTTTTGAAGCGTTATCGCTTTTTGCCATTTTGTATCCACTTTGTTGACTTTGCAGGAAGTCACAGAGGATATCAAAGCTTGCACGGGTCATCCGAAAATGCCTCTTAAAAACTGGTCGTTATTGTAGTTACAATTGAACTCCCAGAATGACGATTGGCGATTCTATTAATTTCCATAAAGTCTTTCGGCATGAACTTTCCTCTAATATTGAAAGTAGCAAGAGCTGCTGCTTCCTCAAACTCAGCAGGATTTCCAAATTTTTCTCTTTTAAGAATATTTAATTTGGAATCAAAACTGGATTGCACTACTTGAAAAAGTTCTATCTTTCTATTGTATAAAAGACAGGCTTTTTTTAAGCAATTTGTTTTTCCATTTTGTATGCTAAAAACCACAAACATACAAAGTAAAAATGTAACTTCTTTTTTCAGCTGTCAATTGCTAATGGTCACAGCAATATCGTGTATGTATGAACACTAAAAATATATTGACAATTAACTGAATTTTTTTTCAATTAAAATTGCATGTATGAACACCATATAACTATTACCTTTCATATTTTAGAAAAGATTTTTTTATCAGTATAACTTTTTTTGTTTGTATTGTATATATTTATATACATTTATATTAATTTACTCTCGACAAGGCCATAGAAATTTGCAGATCTAAAGAAATATCTGAAAAACCGCTTAATGGCCTTAGTAACAACAATAATACCGTGGAAGTAACAAGATTCATATTTCACTTAAGGTGCCTTCAGATGAAATGCTTTTACATATAACTTGTCAGATTTTCCATAACAAAATATATATGTATCGTGTAAACAGTTTAAAGCATGGGGAAATAATACAGGTGAACTCACGGGCGAAAAAGCTCATCAGCTGTATACGTTGTAGTTGTCAAGGCGAATTGATCTTATTTACGAAAATTGTGGAAAATAAATTATTTGATAAAAAAATTTCAAAAATTTTTTATGTTTTGATTGCTATGAAGCAATCTAAAAAACCTAAGATATTTTTTAAGCAAGTAGCGTTAAATTGCATTCCTCAATAGGAGAATTCATGGAAAATCGTTGTACAGAAGAGTAATGGAAAATGCAAGAGGAGACAAAGAAATTTAGGCGCATCAATATCACTGCTAGTTAAAAAATCATTATTTTCACCAGTGCTGCTACAAAGTAAATTGCTGCCCAATGGCCGGTTTACAGTCACTTTCTTTTTTTAATTTTTTTTTGTTTTATGCTCTGGTATTGTTTAAAACCAAATATTGTATAAGTTAAGCCTTAAGGCTTTATAATTTACTTCAATGCATTAATAAATCTATACATAATATAATATAGTAATTTCTGTACATGAAATTTTTTTTTAAAATTTTGATATTGGTATAGATAGTAGTCGGTGTGGAATTTTTGTCTGACAGTCTGTCTGGATGGATATAAAAAAAATTTGTGTGAAGGTCCCTTAGAACTTTTTTCAAATATAGGATACTTTTTTTTATAAAAATATGCCATTTTGTAGAGAAACTAGATATACAAATGTGAATCCACCTAATTTTGCCGGTATAATGATACTAGAACAGTTGTCAGTAGGTACATGTTATTTTTATAGATGGAACATTTTTAACACTGTTGACAGAACTCTACAACAAATGTTTATAAACACACATATTTAAATTTTAGTTTTCAGAAAAAATAAATGATACGCGGAAAAAGTCGAGGGTACTGCTAGTCATAAGTATATTTCATAAATTTCAGATTTTTTAATACCTCCACACACAAACTGCATTCATCACGCCTAACCAACCACAAATATAGTCTAAACAAAACAAATGTCCACATGGCGTTGACAAGTATTATTACGAGTTTCCACAAACAATTTACACTGGGAAGAATGTTAGATGTACAAAATGCGCTAGCTGGAACAAAATCTATGCGGTGATTCCAGTAACATCTGAGTTTATGTCTAAAAATTACCAATAAACTAATTTCGTGCAAAATTGCAAAAAGAAGACTTTTCTTCGAAACTAATAATGATACTTAAAAAGTGTGAATACATTCTTAAAGAAGAACGTTAGTTATAACCACGCGTTGGCTGGAAAAAAATCTACGCGGTGGTTTCAGAGATATCTGCATATATGTTGATTTCGATACAAATTGAATGAACTTTGATTTTAATTGTTAACTAAAAATGATGCTCAAACAGTGCGTGCACATTCTTAAAGAAGAACGTTAGATGTACACAATACGATACTGGAATAAAACCTATGCGGTGAATCCAGAGATATCTGAGTTTCTGTTGATTTCGTTGAATGAAATTTATTTTTAATTACAAACTAAAAATGATGCTTGAACAGTGCGTACACATTGTCAAAGAGGAACGTCAAATCTACCCTATATGCTCGATGAAACAAAATCTATGTATTGGTTTCAGAGATATCTGGGTTTACGTTTAAAAATTACCAATAAAGTAATTTCGTTCAAAATTTCATTAAAGTAGATTTTTCATGGAAACTTAAAATTATTCTTAAAAAGTGTGAATAAATCCTTAAATAAGAACGCTAAATAAATGCACATTTTTTATATGTGGATTTTGGCAGTCGTGTACACCAGCAAAAATAATGTATTCGCCTACGCTACCACCTGGTAAATTGATTCGCCTTGCTAATAGTGCAGTTGATCGAATTCGCTTAACAAATTTTTCAGAACCAACGTCATAATTTGCTTATATCATGGCGAAATAATTTACCAGGTGGTAGCAGTGGCGAATTTCATTCATTTTCGCCGTTGCAGAAAATTTCAAACTTCATATAAAAAAAATTTTCGCTGATTTTTTATATATGGAGTTTGACATTTTCTGCAACAGCGAAAATGAATAAATTCGCCACTGCCACCACCTGGTAATTATTTCGCCATGGCTTATATTTTACTGACGCGCCATTTAAAAAAAAAAATGAAAAAACTTTAAATTTTGAAATAAAATATGTATAAATAATTAATTTACAAATAAAATAGTAAATGCGTAAAGATACAAACATAATTTACGCTAAAGCAAGATCAAGCATGCTAAACTAAAACAAAGATACAAAACATACTTTAAGACACAAACATTAGCTGTAATAAAACAAAGATTATTTGTAATAAAACAAAACCAAGGTTATTTGTAATAACATGCTAAATTGTAGTCGAAATAAAAATACAAACACTTTAGGACAAAGACATTCATTTCAGGGAAATATCAAATGTAAACATATTCTAGAGATAAGAAAATATCAAACACATTTTTTAGTAAACACAATTTACAAACAAAAAACCCAAGAAAAGGATATGTTAATAAAAATAAGATAAAGAATGTACCTTTTCATAACTACCCTAGTTTAAGCAAACAGGTACTAAAACTCAACATTATATACAAAGATTATTTTTAGACATGAGAGCAGTCTAAATTTAACACCAGTCTCAATCGAACATCAGTATTAAACATAAGTGTAGTTTAGATTCATTTTTTAAAGGAATAAAAAAAGAAAGCGCATCTAAAAAGAGAAATATTTAACTGGCGATGCTGCCAGGAGGATAATATATTTTTATCCTTCTAACGAGCGGACCAAAGCATCCTTGTAGCAGCAAGAAAGAATCCTTCATAAGAAAAGGATCATTAAAAGAAAAAATATATATATATAAAACTTTTCCACATAAGTAAAATTATTGCACATAGTGAAGAAAAAGTGTGGTGAAGAAATTTATGAAAAGAATTAAAAAATTTAACATCTTTGACGAACAAAGAAATCTAGTTACTGAGGAAGAAATGACACAAGCCGACCTAAGTACAATGATCCAACAAATGGCTAGTTTGCAGATCATGCTACAAAATATTCAGGAAGAGAATAGAACGCTGAGAGAAAGACTCGATCAAATACCAATCAACCCAGGCATAGCACCACCATCAACGGCTAGATTACAACCAGTGAACGTCTCATACACCACACCCGAGGAAATTTATCTGGACGTATTCAAAGCATTGCCAGTATTCGACGGCAATATCGCAAGATACGAAATTTGGAGGGAACACGTATCGAGGCTTATGGAAGGTATCAGAATTCACCAAAACTCAAATAGATACGTGGAAGCCTTGTCAATAATAAAAATGAAGATACAAGGCGCAGCCGCAGACGTATTAAGAAATCACAACACAATATTCAATTTCGATGCTATACGAAACAGACTATATTATACTTATGCCGATCAGAGACCATTATATGTACTTCAGGATGAAATTGGCTGCCCTTTCTCCAGAACGCACTACCCTTGATCGGCCGTTTACAACCACCGGGGTTGATTTCGGTGGACCTTTTGATGTAAAAAATCATAATGGCAAATCGTGTCGAATTACGAAAGGGTATGTTTGTATCTTTGTATGCTTTTCTACGAAAGCGATACACTTAGAAGCTGCATCTGACTTATCGACTGATACGTTTTTAGTGGCCTTCAACCGATTTATTTCAAGAAGAGGTTGTCCTAAAACCATGTTTTCCGACAATGGTCCGAATGTTGTTGGCGCTTCAAAAGAAATTGCAAGGGACTTTCGAACCTTTTTAAAAGAATGTGATATAAGAATGTGTTCCACTTTTGGCCGGCCACACAGGCTTAACATGGCGTTTTATACCGGCTGGAGCTCCTCATATGGGCGGCCTTTGGGAAGCTGAGGTAAAAAGTTTTAAAGTACGTCTTCGAAAAGATATGCAATCTTGCCGTTACACATATGAAGAATTGTCAACAATTTCGGCTAGAATAGAAGCTTGTATAAATTCTCGTCCCTTATGTCCTATGCCTGATAATCCTAGTGAAACGAATGCCTTAACACCAAGACACTTTTTGATTGGCTCGGCCATTTTGGCACCATTTTGACACACATATTTAAATTTTAGTTTTCAGAAAAAATAAATGATACGCGGAAAAAGTCGAGGGTACTGTTAGGTATAAGTATATTTCATAAATTTCAGAGTTTTTAATACCTCCACACACAAAGTGCATTCATCACGCCTAACCAACCAAAAATATAGTCTAAACAAAACAAATGTCCACATGGCGTTGACAAGTATTATTACGTGTTTCCACAAACAATTTACACTGGAAAGAATGTTAGATATACACAATGCGCTAGATGGAACAAAATCTATGCGGTGATTCCAGTAATATCTGAGTTTATGTCTAAAAATTACCAATAAACTAATTTCGTGCAAAATTGCATAAAAGTAGACTTTTCTTCGAAACTAAAAATGATACTTAAAAAGTGTGAATACATTCTTAAAGAAGAACGTTAGTTATACACCATGCGTTGGCTGGAAAAAAATATACGCGGTGGTTTCAGAGATATCTGCATTTATGTTGATTTCAATACAAATTGAATGAACTTTCATTTTAATTGTTAACTAAAAATGATGCTCAAACAGTGCGTGCACATTCTTAAAGAAGGACGTTAGATGTACACAATACGATACTGGAACAAAATCTATGCGGTGAATCCAGAGATATCTGAGTTTCTGTTGATTTCGTTACAAGTTGAATGAAATTGATTTTTAATTGCAAACTAAAAACGATGCTTGAACAGTGCGTACACATTGTCAAAGAGGAACGTCAAATCTACCCTATATGCTCGATGGAACAAAATCTATGTATTGGTTTCAAAGATATCTGGGTTTACGTTTAAAATTTACCAATAAAGTAATTTCGTTCAAAATTGCATTAAAGTAGATTTTTCATGGAAACTAAAAATTATTCTTAAAAAGTGTGAATAAATCCTTAAATAAGAATGCTAAATAAGTGTACATTTTTTATATGTGGATTTTAACAGTCGTGTACACCAGCAAAAATAATGTATTCGCCTACGCTACCACCTGGTAAATTGATGCGCCTTGCTAATAGTGCAGTTGATCGAATTCGCTTTACAAATTTTTCAGAACCAACGTTATAATTTGCTTATATTTTGCTGACGCGCCATTTAAAAATAATGAAAAAACTTTCAATTTTAAAATAAAATATGTATAAATAATTAATTTATAAATAAAATAGTAAATGCGTAAAAAAGCCGTTGTGTGAAAAGTGTAAAGAATTCGTGTCTGCAAGAAGTGCAGTTTAAATATTAAACAAAAGAAACAAAAAATAACATTAAAAAAACGTTTCTTCGAAAAACATGTTTACAAATTTTTTGTTTATATGTATGTACATGAATTAAAAATTTTTGAATATTTATGAAGAAATATTTGTGCGGTTTGCAAAAAAAATACGATTACGGGAGTGGAATTGTGTTCAATATGCCGAAGGACACTAAAGGAAAAAAATAATTTTTTTTTTTATATTATTCGTCACTTTTTACTGAAGCGTAAATTTAAGTTAACACAAATAAAATACACGCCTTTTTTGTTTCTATCCTCATGCGACTACCTAGTATTCAATTTGCAATGGTCAAACCCCAAGGCGAATTTATACAGTTGATTGCACGGCTACAACAATGCAACAACACAAAAAACAACAGGGAATTTGTTGCTACAAAATTTATGTATGTTGTAAAAAAAAAATAAAAAAACATAAGAAATTGGAAAAAATTAGACAAGTATTTTTTAATTTTTTTTACCAGAATTCGGCGGTGATGCATTATGCACAAACTGAGAAGCTTGTATAACAGATTGCAATATTTGTGGTGTAGTTGTATGAAGTTGCACGTTGGTCAAGGAGTCAAGAAGTTTTGATTTTTTTGGCAATTTGTACAACTCGGTCGCAACGTAAGTGGACATGTCGCACAACATTATTCTATTTTACTTTTCATTTTTGTAGTGACAACATAGCAAAACACAGCGCAAAAGTATTCTATACATTTAAAGAAAATTAATATATGAATTAAAATGGAGGATTTAGATGAAATGCGTGCAAGGTTTTTAAAAGTTTGTTGTTTTTTTTTATTAACCAATTCTTTGACCACTTTCGCTTCCTTCTTAACTTTTGTTTGCATTCTTTTTCTTCTTGGTCAAACACTTCATCGTTTACAACATACACAGCAATATCGGAAAAAATCTTTACTCTAATGGCTTCTATATAAAATGAACTTGTGCTGCGCAATTGTATGCAACGTGTATAATTTGTAGACAAAACACCCAACTTGATTACTAGCAAAGTTGTACAGCATGTCGCAACATGTATTGCTTGCATTATATCTAAAGGTCTTAAAAAAACTGGAAAAATATATTGGAAGCAAAAAAGAAACTAAAAACGATTTTAAACTTTATGCGATGCTCACCCACCTACTTGAAGCTTTTATTCTAATTGTGAATAATATGAGATGCTTGGGCGTGATTATTGATGATAATTTTATCTTTTGGTCCACATATTGACCGTATCAGCTGTAAAGTTAGTATAATACTGCGGCGTTTATATCATTTAAATCTTTCTCTTCTCTTACATGTTCGTAGAACAACTGCTCATGCGCTATTGATGTCACAAGTTATTTCATGTTGCAATGCTAATATTGGAATAAGATCAAATTAATTATGAACAGGATTGTTAGATTTGTCTATAGGCTAAGACAAGAGCTTTTTAAATCTTTCATTTAAGAATTTTCTTAAATTTAGATTAATAATTTATCTTTTTAGAATTATTAAATTCCAAAATCCGTTGCATATCGCTCAATTATTTTCTTTTACTAATTCAATTAGAAATCCTCAACTTATTATTCCACGTATCCGTAACGCATCGTTTGAACTCTCATTTGTTGTTCGGTCTGCACGTATCTGGAATTCATTACCCAGAAACCTGCATACCTTTCAGATATCAATTATAACATTCAAAAAGAAAATGTTTGAACTTCTGAATTCTTAGTCAGGATGTATATGGACTCATAATACGTATGTTTGTTGAATTAAACACTCATTTGTCTTCTTTAACCATGTATGTTATATCACCTAATGTTTTAGTTGGAGTATTAATAAATACAAATTTTGTATTGTATTGTATATAATTATATTTATAATATTATACTGTAAATGCTTCCTCATAGCATATATATATTCTCTTGTAATATTTTAATATTGGCTTTGGAGCCACATGTATTACGAATGAATTTCTAAATAAATATATAAATAATTACGTGCAAATAAGCATTAAATTTTTAAACGAGCTACAAACAGAATTCTTCTCATATGGCTATAAGATCTTGGGTATTGTTATTTTTATACGAGTGAGTTTTTCTCTTCCTATAGCAGCATACGAAACTTGGAAGGAACACAAGAGAAAACGTTTTGAACTTGAAAGGTCTCTTAAATGATTTTCCCATTAGCAGACATTTACGAAAAAAATAGAAAACACGTGGTAATACTAGTCTAACGCCTTGTGGCCACTTGTTTGGTTGGAACTGTATTTTGGATTGGTTTGACGAAAGCGATGAATGTCTTTTGTGTAGACATCAAAGAAATCTCAAATTGTGCATCTACAAAATTATTTATGACTTGCAGTGCCTTTACTTCCTCCGCGTTCCATTTCTAATTTTCTTAAAATTTTAATTTTAAAAATGTGATTCTGTTTCGCACAAATTTTTTAAGAAATTTAAAAATTCATTTTTTATTAAAAATCAAAACATATTAAAGTTTTGTTTAACAAATAATTTATTTCTGACGACATTCATAAACAAGCACAATTCGCCTTGACAACTACAACCTATACAGCTGATGAGTTTTTTCGCCCGTGCGTTCACCTGTATTATTTCGCCATGGGTCAACCCACATACATAAAAAACGGCGAAAAGTTTTTTTTTTATATCAAGGTACATTTATTTTACTAGGTAGTGTTGTCCGCCCAGCTGGTTTGTAGTTGGACATGTCAAAAGTTGATTATATTTTCCTACTTTTGTTTACGAGAGAGTTTGTTTTTAGACCAATTATCTTTTGTATTGTTTTTCTATTTTTGACATTTCCACTCACAAAACAACAATAAAATGCCATGTTGTTTTTACAAATGTGTTATTTGTTGTAGAGCCGCTATTACCTAGTAAAATAAATGTACCTTGTTTTTATATGAAGCAAGGCGAATCAATTACGAGGTGGCAGCTTAGGCGAATTCAGTATTTTTGCTGGTATACAAGACTTCATATATAAAAAATTTACACATATTTTTTATATATGCCACCTATTAATTGATTTGCTTGATATGAAGTTTGGCATTTTCTGCAACGGCGAAATTGAATGAATTCACCACTGCCACCAACTGGTACATGATTTCGCATTGTATTCTAGTGAAAGGCAAATATAAGCAGGTTTACCACAAGGCTCCGTTCTTTCTCCCACACCATGGCGAAAAAATTTACCGGGTGGTCTTAATAACTCCGATGTTTTTTGCTTATGTTCGAATTTGTTGTAAAATTCCTAAAATAAATTAAAAAATAAAACATTTTCAAATAATTTGAAAATGTAAAATATAATTAAATTTTGAAAAAAAAAATGAAATGTGAGATATTGCTACATATACAAAACAAAGAAACCAACTGGGTACAACTTAGTTTCAAGTACCAAATGATGATAAAGGAATAAATTAAATTCGGCCTCCTTTTGCTTAGTCAGCTATTTTTGACATCAACGTGGTGCTCTACAAAAAAATTGAACGAATTTGCCATTTCGACCACCTAGTAATTATTTTGTTTTGTCCTTATGATAAATAATATGTAAACATATTTTAAGATAAAATATATTCTCGTAATAACAAAATTCAATTTTTACTAATAAACATAAACAGTTTTGAAATTAAATTTTTGGAGGATGCCCATATAAAAACATTCATATATAATGTTCAGTGTTGTTTAAGTACAAATTATTAGTTTCTCTAAGTGTCAGATTGATACATTTTTTCTCATCCCCGTTGGAAGGCCTTTTTGTTCTTTTCAACGAGTAACGTTACTTTAGTATTGTTTTTACCACTAGTAGTTAAGTTTTGTGAGACATTTTGTTTTTACCCGATGATTGGATATCTCCCAAGCATTACGTGCTTTTATCGAACTACATAAAAAAGGTAAATTTGAAGTTTAATAAAATATTAGAAATTTGTATGAAAAAAAAAAATAAATTAATCATTGTTGTTTTATTTTTATATATATTGAAAAATCATTTTTTTGTACGTCGGATATACGCCGATACATTGGTCCAAACGAACCGGATAGAACATAAAAGGAATCCACTACGGGAACTTAAAAGCAAATTTTACATTTCTTTAATCAAAGGATAAATTCAGGTTAGTAAAATTGATTTAGAAAAGAACTGACTTGTGTTAAAGCATAAACAAATATTATTATATTTATAAACATACATACATACACACGGGTATACATATATGTATATGTGTAGAATAAACAAGAAATTGGTTATTGTGTACGACAGAGGATAAAACAGTAAGTTAATTGTGTATGATCGCCTGAATTTTATTATCAATACCGATTTTATCAAAGCTGAGTGGACGGACAATCTCAGATTTAATAAAAATTAAATAAATATAAATTAAATAAATATAACTTCATTAAATATAAATTGAAAAAAAAAGAAAAAAAACTTAAGAGTTAATATTTCGATATTGTGTGCATTAAATTTTATACAGTGTGGTATATTTTCGGAGAAATTAATAAAGAAATTTTCGCAAGAATACGTGTGTAAAATAGAATTAATATTATTTGAAAACACTCGTTTTATTTATTTATATTGTTTTATTTTTATATCACCTTATATTTACAGTGATTTCGGTTGTCTTGCAAATTATTACGAGAGTTAACATTTTGTCGAGGAGAAGATAACAAACTTTTTGAAAATTTTTTTTTTTTGTTTTGGCAAACTTTTTTCAGAGTTGCATGGAAAGTACTTTTTCCTATGCGTGTGAACATGTTGTTGTTTTTTTTTTGTAGGTCTATTAGTGCCACGTGCTTTCATGTTATACATAAAAAAAATGTAAACAAACTAAGACAAAAAAATAGCATTTTTCAACTCGATCGCAATTCGTTAATTTATTATTAATTTTAATACAAAAAGCAAAATTAAAAGCCTACAGATCATAGAATCAAATTTTGCAACTGTCACTTTTGATAAGTAAGAAATAAAGGTAGTGCACATCCAGCTATTTAGAGTAGTTTTTCATTCATAACTCGAAAACTATTCCGCGTGCATATATACTGCTATATACGATCGAAAGAGGATAAAAATACGAATCGATCGTGGTATAGTTTATTTTCTGAAAGACTGTACGAAAAAAGTTATTAAGCGGCAAACTTTTCAAATTTTAGAAAATCGCTGAAATTAATAAGTTTAGTTTTTTGCTTATATCTCGGAAACTATTCCGCGTGCACATATACTGCTATATACGATCGAAAGAGGATAAAAGTACGAATCAATCGTGGTATAGTTTGTTTTCTGAAAGACTGTACGAAAAAAGTTATTAAGCGGCAAACTTTTTAAATTTTAGAAAATCGCTGAAATTAATGTGTTTAGTTTTTTGCTTATATCTCGGAAACTATTCCGCGTGCACATATACTGCTATATACGATCGAAAGAGGATAAAACTGCGAATCGATCGTGGTATAGTTTGTTTTCTGAAAGACTGTACGAAAAAAGTTATTAAGCGGCAAACTTTTCAAAATTAAAAAAATCGCTGAAATTGATAATTATAGTTTTTTCTTATATCTCGGAAACTATTCCGCGTGCACATATACTGCTATATACGATCTAAAGAGGATGAAAATACGAATCGATCGTGGTATAGTCTGTTTTCTGAGAGACTGTACGAAAAAAGATATTAACCGACAAACTTTTTAATATAAAAAAAATCGCTGAAATTAATAAGTTTGGTTTTTTGCTTATAGTTTGTTTTCTGAAAGACTGTACGAAAAAAGTTATTAAGGGAGCAAAGTATTAAGGACAAAACTGCTTTGTCGCTTTGGAAGGACTTATATATTTTCCTAGCAGAACGAATTTGAACTTTGGATTGTATACGCGATCTCATAAGCTTGGAAACAGAAAAAAAATTGTTGAACGTAAAGTTAAGTCGCATATGTCTAATACAGCTTCTTCTAATTACTGTGTCTTATGTCCTAAGCAATCGCATTTGCTTCGATTTAGTCGTCGGTTCAAACAATTGTCAATATCTGAGCGTTTTTCTACCGTGAAAAGATTTCATTGCTGCGTTAACTGCTTATTGAAATCCCATGAAGTCAAAGATTGCAAAAGTGAACATAATTGCTTCATTTGTAATCAGAAACATCACACCTTACTTCGTCGCAATTCGCCAGCGGAAAATTCTGTCAATAATAATACCAATAGAAATAATAATAATGATAATAATTTAAGTGCTACCCAGAGTGTAAATGCTGTGCAAATGGAACCACAATTGCCATCGACGTCAGCCACCACTCGTACTAACTTGAATCGTCAAGTTTTTCACATATCACAAAATTCGTCTGTTTTATTGGGAACTGCTATGGTGTCCGTACTTTGTCATGATACTACGTATCCAGCAAGGGCCTTAATTGACCCAGCTTCAGAAGCTTCATTTATTTCAGAACGTTTGCAAAATCAGTTACGAATTCCTTCACATTCTACGAATGTAAAGATTTCCGACGTTAATAAAGAAGCTTCATCAACTTCAAAGAAAATTTGCACAATTAAAGTGGGTTCTCCAGTGAGTAAAAGAATTGAGTTAGAGACTTTGGCACTTATACAAACTTTTACAAGAGCAGGCCAGTTGATCTTTTGCTTGGCGCTGATTTGTACCCAAAAATAATTCTTGGCGAAGTTCGCAAAAATATTTTTGGATCTCGAATGGCTCAGAAGACTGTTTTTAGATTGAAGCTACAGTTAATAATTCTATTAACGTTTTTTCGACTGCCGTTACCTTTTCCGAAGAAGATAATTTGAATCAAAATCTTTTGAGATTTTGGGAATTAGAGGAAATCTCAAGAAAGATGGTTATGGCTCCTTCTTACAAGATTTGCGAGGAGATTTATAAGAATACCACTATCCGGGATTCTGCTGGTAGATACATCGTTTCGCTACCTTTTAAGCCTGAATTTCCCCATGGGATTAATTTGGGCATATCCCGGTCGAGTGCTATGAGGCAATTTATGAGGATAGAGGCTTCCCTTTCCCGTAAACCTTAAAATAGGAGCATTTATGATGACGTGATGAACGATTATTTAAAATTGGGTCACTTACAACGGGTAATATTCTATGGTCAAGCTGTCATGAGTACATGCTATTTGCCACATCACCCAGTGATTAAGCCGGAAAGGAAAACAACAAAACTAAGGGTCGTTTTTAACGCATCGAATAAAACCTCCAATGGCAATAGCTTGAACGATTGTCTTCTCGTAGGGCCTACTTTGCAGGCTGATTTGGTGAATTTGATAATGCGTTGGCGATTATTCGAGTTTGTGTTTAATTGTGATATCTCGAAAATGCATAAGCAGATTCGGGTCCATTCTTCTCATACCCCTTTTCAGAGAATCTTTTATAGGTCGACAACCGATCACCAAATGATTGATGATGTTTGATAACAGTAACTTTTGGATTAAATTGTGCACCTTATCTGGCAATTATGACTTTGCTGCAATTGGCTGATGATTAAGAGGATGAATTTCCCCTAGCGTCAGAAATTTTAAGGAAAGGTATGTACGTCGATGATGTTTTGACTAAGTCGCATGAGATCTCTGGTGCTTTGTTGGCCAGGGATCAGTTGACTGCTGCATTGTTATCTGCGGGTTTCGAGCTAAGGAAGTGGACATCAAAAGAGAGATCTATTTTGAGTGGATTGCCTTCAGATCACTTGGTGGATGCAAAGGTTTTGACGTTTGAAAAGTCTAGTTGTTTCAAAACTTTAGGGATTTTGTGGAATGATCAATTAGATAAGTTTTTTTTTTAAAAAAATGTCCTTTGCAAGTAAAATCTGCCTATACAAAAAAAGGAAGTATTATCAACTATAGCTAGGTTTTTTTTTCCAGTTGGCTGGTTAGGCCCGGTAATTGTCATAGCGAAGATAATTATGCAACGAATTTGGTTCGATAATATTGGTTGGGATGACATGTTGACACCTTCTACGGAAAAGGAATGGTTAAAATTTGTTGAATTTTTTCACCAAGTTAACTTTATTCAAGTGCCAAGATGGGTAAATTATTAAAAAAACTCGACTGCGGAACTTCATATTTTTTCAGATGTCTCGGAAAAGGCATACGCGGGGGTAATTTATTACCGAACTGAGTCACCAAATGGGGAAATTTATACACATTTATTATCCTCTAAGACAAAAGTGGCACCACTTAAATCAGTTTCGTTACCTCGCCTTGAATTATGCGGAGCAGTTTTGGCATCAGAATTGTTAAAGAATATACTTAGGGAAATTGAAATCGCTATTGGGCGTGTTTATTGTTGGACAGATTCCACGATTGTGCTTGCATGGCTTCGCAAACCTGCTTGCTCTTGGACCACCTTTGTCGCAAATAGTGTTTGTCGCATTCAGGAGAATACAGGAAATCATAATTGGTTTCATGTTTGTTCGGAGGATAATCCTTCCGACCTGGGCAGCCGAGGGGTGGATCCGCTCACTTTGTCGAAAACGGAACTCTGGTGGCACGGCCCAACATGGTTAAAGCAGAACAAAAACCGTTGGTATACACCAACTTTAGGAAATCTCGATACTGACGTAGAAAGTCGAAGCGTGAAAGTTCATGCATCATTTTTTTCGGAATTCGAGGACATCTTAGAAAGATTCTCACCACTGGACAGGGCTATGCGCTTGCTTAGCGGACCCAGCCCATAAAGGTCATTTTAACTATGAGGATGCTTTTGTGTCTAGTGACGAGCTTAAAATGGTGAAAGTACGCTTAGCGGTTATTGCTCAAAGGGTCTATTACGCTGAGGAGTATATGAATCTTTTGGATAAGAAGCCCTTGTCGCTAAAAAGCTCTTTAGTACCTTTAAATCCCTTTCTTGACAAATTAGGATTGATGCCAATTAATGGGCGACTTGTTAAATCAGCTTCACTGTCGTATCGTGAACAGTATCCTATTATTCTAGCATATGACTGTCGTTTCGCGAAACTTATGGCAGAATTTATACACTTGATGTCAATTCACGGTGGAAACCAATTAATTTTGCGGATATACCGTTGTGAATATTGGATACCACGATTGCGAAATTTGGTTCGCACGGTAATTCGACGATGCAAGCGGTGTATAATTGATAGACAGCGTTCTTGCAGTCAAATAATGGCTGCCCTTCCTCCAGAACGCACTACCCTTGATCGGCCGTTTACAGCCACCGGGGTTGATTTCGCTGATCTTTTGATGTAAAAAATCATAATGGCAAATCGTGTCGAATTACGAAAGGGTATGTTTGTATCTTTGTATGCTTTTCTACGAAAGCGATACACTTAGAAGCTGCATCTGACTTATCGACTGATACGTTTTTAGTGGCCTTCAACCGATTTATTTCAAGAAGAGGTTGTCCTAAAACCATGTTTTCCGACAATGGTACGAATGTTGTTGGCGCTTCAAACGAAATCGCAAGGGACTTTCCAACCTTTTTAAAAGAATGTGATGCAAGAATGTGTTCCACTTTTGGCCACAAAGGCTTAACATGTCATCTTATATCGGCTGGAGCTCCACATATGGGCGGCCTTTGGGAAGCTGGGGTAAAAAGTTTTAAAGTACATCTTCGAAAAGGGATGCAATCTTGCCGTTACACATTTGAAGAATTGTCAACAATTTCGGCTAGATTAGAAGCTTGTCTAAATTCTCGTCCCTTATGTCCTATGCCTGATAATACTAGTGAACGGATTGCCTTAACACCAGGACACTTTTTGATTGGCTCGGCCATTTTGGCACCGTCGGAATTGACGACATATGACAGTGCTATCAGTAGAGTAAATCGATATTGTGAAGTAAAGGCTTTTATTCATGAATTTTGTAAAAGATGGAAAGAGGAGTATCTCGTAGGTTTACACAAACGTTACAAATGGCCGATATTCGCACACAAAACGGAATAATAAATCGTCCAATAACCAAACTTGTTGTATTGAACGAATAATAGTTTTAGCTTCACTTTTTTGATCAATTTTACATATACTAACCTTTCTTTTCCTAGCGTAATGGACTTTATCAAGAATGCCCTACAAGCCGACTTTTTTGATGATGGTTTGCTTGATTACGAAGAGTCGATGGAAACCAGCGATCCGGCACCAATTTGTGATTTGGTTCCAGTTGATCCATCCGTTAAGATGCTATCTACAGGCATTGAAGAGTCTTTGACAGTGGCACCTTCTGTGTCAAATAAAAATCGAGAAACTATTTCCGATCCACCCCAAAATAATCCAGCAATCGAAGAAACTGAGGTCCTCACCTTGAAGGCTGTGGTACAGGCTAATGACGCAGATTCAAGCCCTGCCATTGCACACCCTAACGTAAGTCGTGCAGGATCGAAATGTTCGATTTGTGATAAAAATCAAACTCTGCGATTTTGCTACAAGTTTAGGGATATGAGCCTGGAGCGCAGACCTCGAATGGTGGCGGTACATAGAATTTGTTTTCGCTGCTTGTCGAGTGGGCATGTTGACAAAAATAGCAAGAGTGTGGCAACTTGTAAGCATTGCAAACAAATCCACAATTCTTTGCTTCATGAACATAAAACTTCATCGACAAGAGTGAAAGCCAAACAACAGAAATCGATAAGGCTTCCGACAATTTTTCCGCTACGTCAGTCCGTTTCGTTTTCGCCTACACTTCGGCTGAATATACGGCAGGCTTCCGTTGCGTGCCGTGTTAGATGTGTGCTGCCAAATTAGCTAAATTTGCAAGGACTTTGCAAAAAGTTTGCGAATACCACTTTTCAATGTGGACAATGTGCAATATTGCCGAATCGAAGTCGAGTCGATTCATGATACGGCGCAATAAATTACTATCACGGCTCACTTACATCAGATGCGGGGTATAAAAACTCCGTCCGCATCTGTTGTTGACTCAATTTTAGAGTCCTTTCAGGGGTTTCAATTAGCTGAGCCTAATTTTATTCATTTGGGCAGTGTAGCCTTAGTCTTAGGACCTGAAGTTATGCCACTGATCATGAAAGGTCGCATACACACCAGTCCTGGGCTGCCATTGGCGCAATACACTATCTTCGGATCGGTTATTTCGGGGATATCACCATTTTAAATTCGTTATACAGTCCACAGAAGTCCTTAATGACTCAATTCAACAAAATAAAATCAACAGGAGTCCTTAATGGCTCATTACTTACATTTTTTTTCATCAGGAGTTCTTAATGGCTCCTTTAACATTAAATAAAAAATTAGTTCAGCAGGAGTCCTTCATGAATCAATATAAAAAAAATGTTTTATTTTTACTTAAAAGGAGTCCTTACTGGCTCCTTTATTGAAACGTATGTGCTTGTTTCCAACATCCCTTGTCGTTGCAAGGTGGCCGGCAATGTTTTAGTACAAATTGTTAGTTTCTTTAAGTATCAGATTGATACATTTTTTCTCATCCTTGTTGGAAGGCCTTTTTGTTCTTTTCAATGAGTAAACCGTTAACGGTACTTAAATATTGTTTTTGCCACTGTTAGTTAAGTTTTGTGAGACATTTTGTTTTTAATCGATGATTGGATATCTCCCAAGCATTACGTGCTTTTATCGAACTACATAAAAAAGGTAAATTTGAAGTTTAATAAAATATTAGAAATTTGTATGAAAAAAATAAATTAATCCTTGTTGTTTTATTTTTATATATATTGAAAAATCATGTTTTTGTACGTCGGATATACGCCGATACAAGTGTACTAATATTACGCAAGAAACAAAAATACTTAAATAATGCGTAAACCATTTTTAAGAAACATTGCTTTTTCATTACAAAAAACAAGTCTTTTACTTAGCTTATATCTCAGCAGCAGGTACAGACTAATATAAGTTTACTATGTACTAGTATATACACAGACATAACATATGAAAAATTCACAAAATTGTGCACAAATGGATAAGTACATATGTATTTTCTGTAAATAAAATATTTAGTAGTTTTTTATTAATGAACTTTGTTTCTTCCACAAGGTCTTACCTACATACATCTGGAAGTTATTTGTTTGGAGGTTGGAAAATTGGCAGAATTCGATGCAAGCTGGTAAGTAGACTTGTGTAGTTCATATGCGAACTAGTTTATTTAAACGATACCATCGATTGAACTAAGTAAGCTAGTTCGTACTTTTAAGTAAACCTAGTTCATTTTTGAACTATACTTTGTTTTTGAACTACCAGACAAGATAAACTAGAATCCATATCTTTTTTCTTGTTGACTATTTCCGAGATGAAGTTAGTGCTGCCACGCATTCAATTTAACATTCGTTATGGTAATGCTACAGTATTGTTGCCATCATAGTTTAAAAAGAACATTTGAGCTAAAAGAGCTTTGAACTAAAGAATGCGTTTGAACTAGAGGTTGAACTAAGACATTTGAACTAAAGAGAGCCTTTGAATTAATTTTGAACTAGTTCATTTTCAAACCTTGAACTAAAAAGAGCGATCACTAAATTGAACTATATGGCACAAGTCTACTGGTAAGCGTCAAGTGAAAATAAAATTATTTTTTACTTACAGGCACTTTTAATTAAAACAAAATCCCTTGTAAGGGCACCAAGACATTTTAAAAAGGAGTTAAGAGTACATTTTTAAAAGCCCTTTTAAGGGCTCAAACTAATTTTAAAAGAGAAAAAATAGAGTTTTGGACATCTCTTTTCAGGGCTGCAGAATAAGTTTAGAAAAATAATAAAAAAAAATTAAAGTGATTAAAGCCCTTCTGTTGGCTGCAAAATAACCAAAAGAAGAAGAAATACTTTAAATTTATACACAGAAAAAACTGGAGATCACAAATCGCCTACAATTTTATTTATTCAAAATATTGAATTATTTGATTAAAAATATAGTTGGATTGACAGTAAAATTAGTTGAAATATTTCTTTAAAAAAAACCAACAAATCGATTTGGTAAAGGATTTGTCAGTTTAAAACTAATTTTGATTAAAAAATTAATTTATTGGATAAAAAACGTTAATTCCTTCATTTGTTGTTGTTACTATGCTTAATTTTATACATAAACGCGAATTAATAACTTATAAATTTATTCCCTACATTTGTTTGTTTAATTAAGTTAAATACCTTAAGTATATTCATTTAATAAGGTCCCTTTGCATAAAAAGTTTGTGTAAAAAATAAAAGTCACAAAAAAATAAAACTATTGTTTGTTTTCTTGTGTTGAAAGAATATAAAGTTTTTTATATTAAGAATATATAAAGTGAAGAAACATTTATTATAATCTTTTACTGTTCGGGAGGAAATCGTATTAGAATGGTAAATATAACTAAGCAATCAGTTTGTAATGAGGCATTTTATTCTGCACAAGTTTTTTTTTTGTGCACTTAAAAACCCATTACACATCCTTCGAGATCCATTTCGTTTGCAAATTTGGAGAATGTTACCAACATTTTTCTTCCCAAGACAGCTTGAAAAAACATGTGTTAAATCATTTTAAAAAGAATGAATGAAATAATTTATTGACGAAAGAAAAAACATACAAATTGATAGCAGTGATTTCAATAATTTAAAAACAGATAGGTTTTCCTCCAATAACACATCTCCGAACCCATCTTGTTTTTATAACGAATGTTTAGAAAATATTATAGAATTTGAAACCAAATTTGTCATTCAGTTACATTACAATAATAACTTCAGTCGGAGTGATATAACTTTGCAAAAGTCCTTAAGTTTTATTTAAATTTATTTCTTTTCAGAATCGAGGATTTTTTCGATTTTTTGTTCCCACCGCAGCAAAAAGTTTTTACGGATAAATTCGGGGCCAAAACCCGGAAGAAATTTACAGTAGAGGATTCCCAAAATTATTTTGCTCTAATTGCGGAAACAGAATAGGAATTGCGTATGAAAATCAATCTTTTAAAACTCCAAAAATGCAACATATAACCAATGTTACTTATTATTGGTGATATTTCACGTATTAAAGAAATTTTTATTTACTTTGATGACATACATTATCTAATGGTACAAATAGTTATGGATGTATATATTCTTGTTAAAATTTTTTTTTCGTATTTAACTTGGAGTTTCCTAAAGAATACGATTTGTTTTGTAACTTTAATCAAAACTTTTTTTATGAACTCACTCAGAAAAAAATATTTAAAAGTAAATACTGTAGGTAATGAAATTTGAAACTTATAAAATAGAAAAATATATTGTAATGTGTTGTGTAGTTCACGTGTTCTCTTTATTTTTTTACATTTCATGATAGATACTTATTTTATAACAGTATATTATTTATGTATAGAGATGTTTACATAGTTTCCAAAAGTTCAATAATATTATGTCATAACATTTATCATAACATAACATCTTCGCTTTTTTTTTTGTTTTTTTTACATAAAACTTTATTAATGATTCAAAGAATGAAGCTTAATTATTTGAGTCATTATTATTATAAAAACAACTAATGAAGCTTTATCTTCTAAATTCAGTCTGATTGGTGGAATTACTTTTCTCCCATATTTAGATGTATAGACCTCATTAGTATTTTTATTACAATTAGTATTAGTATTATCATTAACAGTATAATTTATAACATTATCTTCTGTGTTCTTATTTTCTATATCGCTGCTATAATTATCATTATTAAACATATAGTGAAGATTATTAGTAATATCATAATTATTTGGTTTTGGGTTTGCCAATTTCATTATATGTTCCCTATTTCTTCTTACAACTGCACCATTTTCATCTTTTATTAAAAAGGACCTTGGTTCCTTACATTTCTTTAAAATTGTGCCTTTAAACCATACAGATGTCGGATTTTTTCTAAAATAGACATTTTCCCCAACTTCCACAGGTTTTAAATTTTTTGACTTGAGGTTAAATCTTTTACCTGAATCGTGTTGTTTTTTTGAAAATAATTTTTCAAGTTCTTTGGGATTAAACATTTTTGGTTTATACTTTTCTAAATTTGAAGATAACTTTGTACGCAGTTTCCTACTCATTAATAATTCCGCAGGACTTGGAAAATTATTTTTAGATGTTGTGCGATTTTTTAAAAATGCTATATATGGATCCGAACCTGTTTCTTTACACTTATAAAATATATTTTTTACAGTCTGAATACACCTTTCTGCAAGGCCGTTGGACCAAGCTAAATATGGGCTTGAAGTAACATGTTCAATACACCAGTCTTGGCAAAAATTTCTGAATTCATTTGAAGAAAAAGGAGGACCGTTATCCGAGATTAATAGTGTGGGTATCCCATGTCTTGCAAATATGGATTTTAATTTTGTTATTACTTGTAATGAAGAATAACCCAAACCCAGCAATTCTACTTCAAAAAACTTGGAAAAATAATCAACAACTATTAAATACATTTTCTTGTCAAACTCAAACAGATCACAGCCTACCTTGTACCAAGGGATATTTATAATTTCATGACTTTTTAATTGTTCCCTCGGATTTGCATTTCTGTATTTTAGACAGGTTTCACATTTTGAAACCATCTCATAAATGTCGTTGTTGATATTAGCCCAATAGACGGAGTCCCTCGTTAAATGCTGACAACTTTGAATTCCCATGTGACCCTCGTGTATATGCTGCAATATTTTTGATCTCATACAACTCGGTATTAAAACCCGCTTATTTTTAAAAATCAGGCCGTTTGATTCAAATAAATCATCTTTAATGGGAAAATAAGGTTGCACTAATGAGTTCACTTGTTTTTTATTATCCGGCCAACCTTCCTTCATGTAATATAGAATTTTTTGCAATACTTCATCCCTTTCTGTCTGTTCCCTAATATTATTTATATCCAATGTTGGTAAAGCTATCTGTTGCATTAATGAGTTACACTGTAGATCAATTTCTTTATCTAAATCTGATAAAACATCTTTTAAAGGAGCTCGCGATAAGGTATCTGCAATGAATAAATCCTTGCCTGGTTTATACACTACTGTAAGATTATAGGACAATAACCGAAGCATAAATCTTTGAAGACGCGAGGGAATATCTTGTAATGGCTTTTTTAAATAGAGAAACCAAAGGTTTGTGATCGGTCTCGACAATAACACTTCGGCCATAAATATATTGATGGAACCGAGTGCATCCAAACAGAATTCCGAACAATTCTTTCTCTATTTGTGCGTAATTCATTTGGCAATTGGTTAAAGATGCTGATGCATAGGCTATGGGTTTATTCTCATGCATAATAACGGCTCCTACTGCAAATTTAGATGCATCTACGGACAATACAAGGGGTTTATTTGGATCGTAATAGGTCAGTACTGGTGCACGTGTTATTTCATTTTTTAAATTTTCGAACTCTTTCGGTTGTTCGTTATTCCAACACCATTCAGAATCATTTTTCAATAAGTCCCTCAAATGCTTGTTTTTTGAAGACAAATTGTCAATAAAACATCCTAAATAATTAATCATTCCTAAAAAACGTTGCAATTCTTGTTTATTTGTTGGTACTGGCATTGCTATTATCGATTCTATTCTGCTTTTATCTGGCCTTACACCACATTCACTAAAAATATGACCTATGAATTTCATTTCTGTTCCTAAAATTTTTGATTTTGTTTGATTGAATTTAATACCCACTTTCCTAGCTCTTTCTAAAACTTGACCTAAAATTCGATTGTGTTCCTCTATGCTCGGTGTGTGTATTAAAAAATCATCCATATAAATCACAAGTCCTCGAATATCTCCGAAATGCCGGATCATCTCCGAATGAAATATTTCGGGAGCGGCACTTATTCCAAATGGTAGGCGTAAAAAACGAAATCTACCAAATGGAGTGTTAAATGTACACAATTTGGAAGACTCCTCATCAAGAGAAATCATCCAGAAACCTGACTAAGCATCTAATAAGCTAAAGAATTTAGAGCCACTCATTTTTGATTTACATTCATCTACAGTGGGAAAATCATATCTAGGCCTTAAAATTGCCGTGTTTAAATTACGTGGATCTAAACATAACCTTATACTTCCATCTGCTTTTGTCACTAATACCACAAAATTTACCCAATCTGTAGGCTCTTTTTCTTCTTTTATTACATTCAATTGAATCATCCTAGCTAACTCCTTTTTTAAAGGCTCGTGTAAGCTGAATGGTACTCTTCTCGGTGGATCTATAACAGGCAGAATATCGTCTCTAATCCTTAAATGACATTTCCCCTTTAGTTGACCTAAACCATTAAAAATATCTGAGTACTGTTCCAAAATTGAATCACATTTTATTCCATTAATATTTTTTACCAAATTCATTTTCAAGGCTAACTCCAAACCAATTACATTGTTGCAATTCATATTTACTATATAAAAATCAGTATAATAAATGTTGTTATCATAAGATATGTTTGTAAAAAACTGTCCAACTACTGGCAATTTTTCACCACTAAAAGTTACAATATTACATAAATTCTTACTTCTAACCTTAGAGATTCCTAAAGCATCGAAAGTCTTCATTGACATAAGGTTGGCTTGAGCTCCGGTATCTATTTGGCATGTTATTGTTTTATCATCTATTTTTACCTTGACATTCCAGATGTTTTTGTTGCTCAGGGTACTCACAGCACTTAAAGTTTCAACGAAAAGCATTTCATCTTGTTCATCTTCGTTACCTTCTTCATGATCTTCTTGAATATTGTTAATGTATTTACTCTGTCCTCTATTTGAGTTTCTATTGAAGCACATCTTGGCATAGTGATTCCGCTTTCCACAAAAATGGCAAACAGAACCATCCGCTGGACATTTATTTTTATGTCTTTGACCACATTTTGGACATACTGATGAGAGAAATTTTGACTGATGCATTGTAGGTTGCTTGTACGGCTGTTGATGGTGTACCTGCTGTTTATATTGCTGCTGATATTTGCCATTTACCTTTTGAAGAGCTGCTACTGTGGTTTCTTGATTTTGAATATTAGATAAATTTTCTCTCGCCAACTCTACGGTTTTTGCAATATCCAAAGCTTTGTCCCAACTAATATTGCTTTCACTTAATAGACGTTCTTTTATGGCTCTAAAATTTTCCGAAAGACCACAAATAAAAATATCCTTTAAAAGACTTTCTCTTAAAGTCGCAAATTCGCAGGATATACTTAAATTTTCTAAAGCAGTAGCATACTGTGCAATAGTTTTATCTAATTTTTGGTGACGAGTAAAAAATGCATGCCTCTCCATGGCAATATTAACTTTTGGTATAAAGTGGACCTCAAATTTTTTTAAAAGACCTTCATATTTTACTTCGTCTATATTTAGGTTAAAGGAGTTGAAAATCTCTAAGGTCTCCGCTCCCATATGATGAAGTAACAGTGCCACTTTTCTTTTGCTTGACGCAGATTCCAGATCTGAGGCCAATAAATATATTTGAAATTGTTTTTTCCAATTTCGCCACTCAGTTGCTAAGTTTGTAGCCTTTATATTAAATGCTGCCATTTGTGATGAGAATGTACAGAAATCTTTAGATTCCATCATATTTTTTTTTTAATTTTATCTATTTCACGGTTCTTTATAATTTATTTCAGCCAAATTAATTATTTTTCACACCTGACACCATGTTGTGTAGTTCACGTGTTCTCTTTATTTTTTTACATTTCATGATAGATACTTGATTTTATAACAGTATATTATTTATGTATAGAGATGTTTACAGAGTTTCCAAAAGTTCAATAATATCATGTCATAACATTTATCATAACATAACATAATGGTACTTTGTTACAATTAAAAAAATGAACATTAATTTTTTTTATAAAATGAATGATGTTACAATAAATGTTTCTTATTTTGGTTAAGGTGAAAAGCAAAGTATAATATTGGTAAAACTTATGTCCAATCAATAAAAAAATGTTGGTTTGATAAATTTTTCAATCCATATTTTTTAATACTCAATTAATAACATAATCAAGAGAACAAATTTTTTTATCAAAAAGTCCGTTTTATTTAATAAAACCATTTTTTGGTTTGATAAAATGTTTAATCAATATATTTTTATTGTTCAATAAATATCATAATCAAATCAACAAATAACTTTATTAGGAAAATCATATTATTCAACAAATTTATTGTAGAAATTAAGTTATACTTCAACACATTTCTTCATTCAAATAATATTTCTATAATTGAAAAACAAATTGACAAACAGCATACAAATTTTAAGTCAGTGTGACAAAATCGTTTATAGGCTGGAAATTAAAAAATTTTTTGTTTGGATCTGCGTTTTTTGTTGTCAAATATGATTTTTATTTTTTTCTGTGTATGAAATAACATGACTAACATTCTTGCCTGCTTACAGCACAAGTTGGTAAGTATTGGCTGAAAAAAAAGATCTTTTCAAGGCTCTAAGTTATTTGAAAAAGAGATAAATTAACACTTTCAAAAGCCCTTTTAAGGGCTTCAATATAACCTAAGAGATAAAATGAAAATGTGTAATAAACTAAAAACTATTGTTCTTACCTCAATTCATCTCTTATTTATTTTTCATATATAAAGATCTCAGCTTGTCTGTGGTGCCTTTTGTTTGGTTTGTAGAAAATTGGCAGTGTCGGACCCAGAATCGAAGTATTTACTGAAACAGGATATAAATCAGCTTTTTTATTAATACAATGATTTTTCACTCACCTTAAATGGAATACTTTAATTTAAAATGGGCAGATTTTGAAAAAAATTGTTTTAAATGAAAATATAATTTGCATTTCTTTCTTAATGACAGGAACCGTTTGGAATGCAAGCCTAAAAAGCCTAAAAACATAAAAGTGTTGTTGTTATATTGTAGCCCTCAAAAGGGCTTTAAAAAAGTTTTAATTTATCTCTTTTTTAAGTAGTTTAGAGCCCTGAAAAGGGCTTTTGTTTTAAATGTAAGTGCCTGTAAGTAAACAATAATACACATCCACAATGTCTAATGAAAATCCACAATACATTTTGCCTATAGCACCACTTTGGTTTCTTCTCTAAAAGAAATGCAAAATCTGAATTTAAGTGTCCACAACACATTTTTCCTTTTTTACCGCTTTGCTTTCGTCCTTAACTAACACTTTCCGTTTTGAATCCTTCACAATCTGCATTGGAGAGTCCACAACACATTTTGTCCTTTATATCATTTTTTATTTCTTGTTCAATTTTTACTTTTTTTATTTTACTTTCAGAGGAGTATAATTTTAATCCACTTTCTTCATTTCCACACTTTAAGACACACGATTAACACGTATCCATATGTCAATTGGATAAAAGCATATATACATGCATAGGCATTTTTAATTATTAAAAGAACATTCTATATTTTGGACAAAATAAATGTCACTTGTTTCACTTAACTTGTTTCTAATAACGAGCACAACTCCAATTGGACATAATTTATTTACCAATTGGAGCTCCAAACGGAAAACAATTCTATTTCATTGAAGTTTTAAATATCAGGAAAAATTTTAAATGTTCCGAAATGCACACTAATTATTATAATTAAAATAAACTTACCTTGTCGGATCCTTCGGGGATCGGTGAATTTTCTGCAGCCCAGGACATCCCATAATGCACATGCGACGCCTAAAAAAATAAACTATTCTAAAAAACGAAAACGAAACGGACTGACGTAGCGGCAAAATTGCCGGAAGCGTTATCGATTTCTGTTGTTTGGCTTTCACTCTTGTCGATGAAGTTTTATGTTCATGAAGCAAAGAATTGTGGATTTGTTTGCAATGCTTGCAAGTTGCCACACTCTTCTATTTTTGCCAACGTGCCCACTCGACAAGCAGCGAAAACAAATTCTATGTTCCACCACCATTCGAAGTCTGCGCTCCAGGCTCATATCCCTCAACTTGTAGCAAAATCGCAGAGTTTGATTTTTACCACAAATCGGACATTTCGATCCTCCACGACTTACGTTAGGGTGTGCAATGGCAGGGCTTGAATCTGCGTCATGAGCCTGTGTCACAGCCTTCAAGGTGAGGACCTCAGTTTCTTCGATTGCTGGATTATTTTGGGGTGGATCGGAAATAGTTTCTCGATTTTTATTTGACACAGAAGGTGCCACTGTCAAAGACTCTTCAATGCCTGTAGGTAGCATCTTAACGGATGGATCAACTGGAACCAAATCACAAATTGGTGCCGGATTGCTGGTTTCCATCGCCTCTTCGTAATCAAGCAAACCATCATCAAAAAAGTCGGCTTGTAGGGCATTCTTGATAGAGTCCATTACGCTAGGAAAATAAAGGTTAGTATATGTAAAATTGATCAAAAAAGTGAAGCTAAAACTATTATTCGTTCAATACAACAAGTTTGGTTATTGGACGATTTATTATCCCGTTTTGTGTGCGAATATCGGCAACACGAACCAGTATAAGTCTTTGCCACTATTCCTAACTTCCACGATGATGCCGGTATTTGTTCGTTTTTGTAACGTTTGTGTAAACCTACGAGATACTCCTCTTTCTATCTTTTACAAAATTCATGAATCAAAGCCTTTACTTTACAATATCGATTTAGTATACTGATAGGACTGTCATATATCGTCGGTTCCGACGGTGCCAAAATGGCCGGGCCAATCAAAAAGTGTCTTGGTGTTAAGGCATTCGTTTCACTAGGATTATCAGGCATAGGACATAAGGGACGAGAATTTATACAAGCTTCTATTCTAGCCGAAATTGTTGACAATTCTTCATATGTGTAACGGCAAGATTGCATATCTTTTCGAAGACGTACTTTAAAACTTTTTACCTCAGCTTCCCAAAGGCCGCCCATATGAGGAGCTCCAGCCGGTATAAAACGCCATGTTAAGCCTGTGTGGCCGGCCAAAAGTGGAACACATTCTTATATCACATTCTTTTAAAAAGGTTCGAAAGTCCCTTGCAATTTCTTTTGAAGCGCCAACAACATTCGGACCATTGTCGGAAAACATGGTTTTAGGACAACCTCTTCTTGAAATAAATCGGTTGAAGGCCACTAAAAACGTATCAGTCGATAAGTCAGATGCAGCTTCTAAGTGTATCGCTTTCGTAGAAAAGCATACAAAGATACAAACATACCCTTTCGTAATTCGACACGATTTGCCATTATGATTTTTTACATCAAAAGGTCCACCGAAATCAACCCCGGTGGTTGTAAACGGCCGATCAAGGGTAGTGCGTTCTGGAGAAAGGGCAGCCAATTTCATCCTGAAGTACATATAATGGTCTCTGGTCGGCATAAGTATAATATAGTCTGTTTCGTATAGCATCGAAATTGAATATTGTGTTGTGATTTCTTAATACGTCTGCGGCTGCGCCTTGTATCTTCATTTTTATTATTGACAAGGCTTCCACGTATCTATTTGAGTTTTGGTGAATTCTGATACCTTCCATAAGCCTCGATACGTGTTCCCTCCAAATTTCGTATCTTGCGATATTGCCGTCGAATACTGGCAATGCTTTGAATACGTCCAGATAAATTTCCTCGGGTGTGGTGTATGAGACGTTCACTGGTTGTAATCTAGCCGTTGATGGTGGTGCTATGCCTGGGTTGATTGGTATTTGATCGAGTCTTTCTCTCAGCGTTCTATTCTCTTCCTGAATATTTTGTAGCATGATCTGCAAACTAGCCATTTGTTGGATCATTGTACTTAGGTCGGCTTGTGTCATTTCTTCCTCAGTAACTAGATTTCTTTGTTCGTCAAAGATGTTAAATTTTTTAATTCTTTTCATAAATTTCTTCACCACACTTTTTCTTCACTATGTGCAATGATTTTACTTATGTGGAAAAGTTTTATATATATATATTTTTTCTTTTAATGATCCTTTTCTTATGAAGGATTCTTCCTTGCTGCTACAAGGATGCTTTGGTCCGCTCGTTAGAAGGATAAAAATATATTATCCTCCTGGCAGCATCGCCAGTTAAATATTTCTCTTTTTAGATTTAAAAAAAAAATTAATTTATTAAGCGGCTATGCGCTTTCTTTTTTTATTCCTTTAAAAAATGAATCTAAACTACACTTATGTTTAATACTGATGTTCGATTGAGACTGGTGTTAAATTTAGACTGCTCTCATGTCTAAAAATAATCTTTGTATATAATGTTGAGTTTTAGTACCTGTTTGCTTAAACTAGGGTAGTTATGAAAAGGTACATTCTTTATCTTATTTTTATTAACATATCCTTTTCTTGGGTTTTTTGTTTGTAAATTGTGTTTACTAAAAAATGTGTTTGATATTTTCTTATCTCTAGAATATGTTTACATTTGATATTTCCCTGAAATGAATGTCTTTGTCCTAAAGTGTTTGTATTTTTATTTCGACTACAATTTAGCATGTTATTACAAATAACCTTGGTTTTGTTTTATTACAAATAATCTTTGTTTTATTACAGCTAATGTTTGTGTCTTAAAGTATGTTTTGTATCTTTGTTTTAGTTTAGCATGCTTGATCTTGCTTTAGCGTAAATTATGTTTGTATCTTTACGCATTTACTATTTTATTTGTAAATTAATTATTTATACATATTTTATTTCAAAATTTAAAGTTTTTTCATTTTTTTTTTTTAAATGGCGCGTCAGTAAAATATAAGCCATGGCGAAATAATTACCAGGTGGTGGCAGTGGCGAATTTATTCATTTTCGCTGTTGCAGAAAATGTCAAACTCCATATATAAAAAATCAGCGAAAATTTTTTTTATATGAAGTTTGAAATTTTCTGCAACGGCGAAAATGAATGAAATTCGCCACTGCTACCACCTGGTAAATTATTTCGCCATGATATAAGCAAATTATGACGTTGGTTCTGAAAAATTTGTTAAGCGAATTCGATCAACTGCACTATTAGCAAGGCGAATCAATTTACCAGGTGGTAGCGTAGGCAAATACATTATTTTTGCTGGTGTACACGACTGCCAAAATCCACATATAAAAAATGTGCATTTATTTAGCGTTCTTATTTAAGGATTTATTCACACTTTTTAAGAATAATTTTAAGTTTCCATGAAAAATCTACTTTAATGAAATTTTGAACGAAATTACTTTATTGGTAATTTTTAAACGTAAACCCAGATATCTCTGAAACCAATACATAGATTTTGTTTCATCGAGCATATAGGGTAGATTTGACGTTCCTCTTTGACAATGTGTACGCACTGTTCAAGCATCATTTTTAGTTTGTAATTAAAAATAAATTTCATTCAACGAAATCAACAGAAACTCAGATATCTCTGGATTCACCGCATAGATTTTATTCCAGTATCGTATTGTGTACATCTAACGTTCTTCTTTAAGAATGTGCACGCACTGTTTGAGCATCATTTTTAGTTAACAATTAAAATCAAAGTTCATTCAATTTGTATCGAAATCAACATATATGCAGATATCTCTGAAACCACCGCGTAGATTTTTTTCCAGCCAACGCGTGGTTATAACTAACGTTCTTCTTTAAGAATGTATTCACACTTTTTAAGTATCATTATTAGTTTCGAAGAAAAGTCTTCTTTTTGCAATTTTGCACGAAATTAGTTTATTGGTAATTTTTAGACATAAACTCAGATGTTACTGGAATCACCGCATAGATTTTGTTCCAGCTAGCGCATTTTGTACATCTAACATTCTTCCCAGTGTAAATTGTTTGTGGAAACTCGTAATAATACTTGTCAACGCCATGTGGACATTTGTTTTGTTTAGACTATATTTGTGGTTGGTTAGGCGTGATGAATGCAGTTTGCGTGTGGAGGTATTAAAAAATCTGAAATTTATGAAATATACTTATGACTAGCAGTACCCTCGACTTTTTCCGCGTATCATTTATTTTTTCTGAAAACTAAAATTTAAATATGTGTGTTTATAAACATTTGTTGTAGAGTTCTGTCAACAGTGTTAAAAATGTTCCATCTATAAAAATAACATGTACCTACTGACAACTGTTCTAGTATCATTATACCGGCAAAATTAGGTGGTTTCACATTTGTATTTATAGTTTCTCTACGAAATGGCATATTTTTATAAAAAAAGTATCCTATATTTGAAAAAAAGTTCTATGGGACCTTCTCACAAAATTTTTTTATATGCATCCAGGCAGACAGGCAGACAAAAATTCCACACCGACTACTATCTATACCAATATCAAAATTTTCCAAAAAAATTTCATGTACAGAAATTACTGTTTTATTATATGTATAGATTTATTAATGCATTGAAGTAAATTATAAAGCCTTAAGGCTTAACTTATACAATATTTGGTTTTAAACAATACCAGAGCATAAAACAAAAACAATTAAAAAAAGAAAGTAACTTTAAACCGGCCATTGGGCAGCAATTTACTTTGTAGCAGCACTGGTGAAAATAATGATTTTTTAACTAGCAGTGATATTGATGCTCCTAAATTTCTTTGTCTCCTTTTGCATTTTCTATTCCTATTCTGTATAACCATTTTCCATGAATTCTCCTACTGAGGAATGCAATTTAATGGTACTTGCTTAGAAAATATCTTAGGTTTTTTAGATTCCTTCATAGCAATCAAAACATAAAAAATTTTTGAAATTTTTTTATCAAATAATTTATTTTCCACTATTTTCGTAAACAAGATCAATTCGCCTTGACAACAACAACGTATACAGCTGATGAGCTTTTTTGCCCCTGAGTTCACCTCTATTATTTCGCCATGCATAATGCCAGATATCAAGGCGAATCGATTTCGCCTTGCCAGATATTGTTTTGCCGATTTATTAAATTGATACAGCGAAAAATCCGACAACCCTGTTGACATGTGCCAATTATATTATTTCTAAAATTCAAGTGTCTAAAATTTAACATAACTCTAAAAAATGGCTGAATTTTTAGAAGTTGATTGTGATTTTTTAACGGTACAAAGAAGTGTTCAAAAAGTGGGTTATATCTATTTAAATTCAAAAAAGAAATATTTTTCTGCTCCCATAGAAGACAGCGAATCTGAGAATTTACTAGCTAATGATTTTGTGGTAGACATAAAATATTTAAAATCTTTGAATCCAAAAGAATGGAAAAATCAAGACCATTACGCAGTGTTAGGTTTAAATAAGTTAAGGTATTTCATATTGAAACATAGTTATATACGAAATGTCTATTTTCATTTTTTAAACTAAGGTTTGAAGCTACAGAAGAGGATATACGTCGGGCCTACCGGAAAATGGTTTTACAGCACCATCCTGACAAACGTAAAGCGAAAGGGGAATATGTTAAAACTGATGATGATTATTTTACTTGCATAACTAAAGCATATGAAATTCTAGGTACTAAAATGGTCATTAATGCTGTTCGATAAATGTAGGAATATCTTTACAGGAACTCCAAAAACAAGAAGATCATTTGATTCCGTTGACCCAGAATTTGATGATTCCTTTCCGACGATGTTGGATATCGAAAATAATTTTTATGAATCCTTTCAAAAATATTTTGACCTAAACGCTAGATGGAGCGAGAAAAAAGAGGTACCCCTATTTGGTGACGAAAATTCTGCTCGAGAAGACGTTGATCGTTTTTATAATTTTTGGTACGATTTTAAGTCTTGGCGTGAATTCAGTTATTTGGACGAGGAAGACAAAGAGAAGGGGCAAGATCGTGACGAGAGAAGGTGGATTGAGAAAGAAAATAAGGCTACAAGGATAAAAAGAAAAAAGGAAGAAATGTTGCGCATTCGGGCACTTGTCGACTTAGCTTATAACAATGACAAACGTATACAAAAATTTAAAAACGAAGAAAAAGAACGGAAGTTGGCTGCTAAAAGAGCTAAGATTGATGCAGTGCAGGCACAAAAAGCAGAGAGCGAAAGGGTAGTCCGCGAAGCACAATTGGAAAAAGAACGATTTGAAAGGGCAGAACAGAAGCGAATAGAACTAATGCGTATTGAAAAAGAACAACTTAAAAAAGCTTTAAAAAGAGAACGGAAAATTTTTAGGGACAAATCCAAACAAAGCAAATATTTTGGTAACGATGATAAGGAAATTTTAAAAAATATGGAGGGCGTTGAGAAAATTTGTGAAACTTTTAGCCTTAACGAGCTGCAAGAAATAAACAAAAAGATGTCAGAAAAAGGTGCAAAAGATATATTTTTTGAGTCTGTTAAAACAGCCGAACAGAAAATTAAATCAGATTTAGATGAAATTAACCAATTGCATAGTAAAAACAGAATAGAAGGAATAAAACCAGAAACAGTGATAAAGGAAATCAAGAAAAACGATGTGTGGTGTAACGGAAAAGTTGCACTCTTGATTAAAGCTGTTAATTTGTTTCCTGCCGCTACATCTCAACGTTGGGATGTTATTGCCTCTTACGTAAATCAACACTCTTCAGACAATAACAATGTGTCAGCTCGTGATGTACTTAATAAAGCAAAATCTTTGCAAAATAGTGACTTTTCAAAAAGTTCATTAAAAACGCAAGCTAACGAAGGGGCATACGAAAGTTTTGAAAAAACAAAAAAATACGTTGTCGTGTCTTCAGATATAACAGTTAGTTCTGAACCTACAATATCAGAAAGCAAGAGTGACACCAAAGAAAATCAAACAAATGGTAATGCTAGTTACATTTCCAAAACATCTTTAAACACATCAAAACTTAAAAAGGCAACCTCTGCTGCACCCGCGAAAACTTGGACGAAAGAAGAACAGGCGTTACTGGAACAAGCAATTAAGACATATCCAATATCTACACCAGGACGCTGGGATCGTATTGCAGAATGTATACCTAATAGATCTAAAAAAGATTGCCTACGGAGAGTCAAGGAACTTGTCGAGTTGGTAAATTCAAAGAAAGAAGCTCAACAGACAGGGAAATGATATAATTCTGTAATGTGTCCTTACGTTCAATAAAGCTTCAAAAAAATATTTTTTGACATATGCAAATTCATTAATGTGTTGTATGAATCTTACATACCCTTTACCATTGTGATGATCTATATATGTATTCGAAATTTTAACGAGATGCAAGGCTAGTTTGAAGTCAGATTCTACATCTTACAGGGTAAACGATGCTAAGGTCGGCATGCACCAGTAGTCGGCATTTTTTATTTAAAGTCGGTGATTATATACATAAATATGATTTAGCTTTAATAAAAAGTACATTGACTTCCCTCGTTGAAATATTTAAATAAGGCTGAGATGAGTATTTTTAGTTATTGTTGTCCTCATTCAGTGACAACCTTCCAAGTTGTGTAGAGATGCCTGATTTTTAATAAAATTTTTAGTGGTAAAGCTAACTTAAACAAGCAAGTTAACATGTTAATTATAAAAAATTTGTACTCTTGCGGATTTTAAGGGAAGAAATATGTTTTAACTTTGACTGTAAAGTGTTATTTCTCATCAAAAATTGTTTTTGTGCTAATTTTCATGGCTGCCGACATTAGGAACAAAAATTGCCTTGTTTTTCAGTGGTCGGCATGAGAGTGTTCACTTGTAGAAAAATAGTTTTTTTCTTATGTTAAACTCAAATTCTGCAATATTATTTGTTACTCACCTCTCTTGGAATTAGTTATAAGGAAAATAAATTTAAAATGAGCTCTACCAGTATTCGGCACACGTATAATTAAGTATTTTAGGATCTTTCAACTGTTTAAGACCTGTCGGCAGAAAATTCTATTTAAATGGAAATCCCAAAATAAAGTAACATTTTTAAATGTAGTAATAAACATTCTTTATGACATTTTGGCATTAATAAACATTATTAAAAAAACCTCTAAGCCTTCAATTTGCTGAAGTCCTATGCCAGCTACTTATGTAGATTTAAACTAAAAGGCTAGTGACTCATCGATTAACAGCACGTTCTTTAAAATAACTTTTTAAATCCTTTAATTTTCTAGATAGTTAAATCCTTTTTATTGTTAAAATCCTGTAGGTGGTACTATAATTAAAAGAAATTCTTCCAACATTTGAAAAACATATGTATTTCCAAAAATCATCATCGACCAAATAAATTGAAGTTCCTATAAATTTAATTTTAAATAAGACTATGAAATTTGATTTTATTTACATGAAGAAATTTAAATAGCTATTATTTAATATAAAAATTATTGAATTCTTGTGGGAGTTTTGTCTTTTCCAAGGTACATTTATTTTACTAGGTAAAAGCGGTTCTACAACAAATACAACGTTTGTAAAAACAACATGGCATTTTATTGTTGCTTTGTGAGTGGAAATGTCAAAAATAGAAACAGAAAATAAAAGAAAATTGGTCTAAAAACAAACGCTCTCTTTGTTTTACATATGCTTGTTGTTAGTGTTTTTAAACATTCGTAAACAAAAGTAGGAAAATATAAACAACTTTTGACATGTCCAACTACAAACCAGCTGGGCGGACGACACTACCTAGTAAAATAAATGTACCTTGGTCTTTTCCTTATAAAAAATAATATGCGACAACAGGGTTAGCAAATGCCGGATTTAGGAACATGCATGCCGACTATAGGCACAAATGGTACATTTGAGAAAACACTTAAATTACTCAAAATTCATACAAATATATTAAAAAATAGTTAATTGAGTGTAAAACTAAGTATTTTATGACAGTAATAAATAGTTTATATACCAATACATCGTTTAAACTCAAAACAGCACCAGCTCAAACACAGAAAAATAATAAAACTGCCGACTATTGGTGCATTTACCCCAAATCATGCAAATTTTTTTAAAGCCGAATTTTTCCCCATTCATCTAAATTTACAAACACAAAATAAAAATACCAGGTCTGTTCAATAAGTTTCCGGTAGAGACTAGTACATAACGTGATTGTTAAGAAAAAATTTACAATTTATTATCCCAAATGGAAAAAATTATTATTTTTAATTTTTTTTATTAGTATTATAATTACTTTACATTACAATTACATATATTACATTTTGCATCTATTTTTCCTTTTCCTATTTTTCTCTCCCAATTATATATTATGAGGCATTTCACAGAACTCAATTCCGATCGAAAGTGGTTTCAATTTCGCAAATTGCTTCTTCAGAAAACGAAAAATTTCTTCGGAATGAAACCACTTTCGAATTTCAAAGTCGAATTTAGTTTCCTTGAAATTTTGTTATTTGCGTTTTTTAAATTTACTTTTATTATATGTCCTACTTAGATTTGCTTTGTTGTTTAGTTTGGTGTGCAAAATATTGCCATATTTAAATTAAATACTTTGGAGCAGAGTACCGAAATGCTCTCTCACTTCTCACACATGAGAGAGCAGTGAGACATTTTAGTTTTTGTTGCTTCTTTTCAAAAACGAATGAGAGGGTAGAAAATATTTTTGGTTTTTCATTCATGAGAGGGATGATTTATTTTTTTTCTTTCTATTCAAAAGTGAAAAAATGAGAAAATATTTTTTTTTCACGCAAGTGCTCATTTATGAGAATTTAAAATAATGTTAATTTTTCATAAGTGAAAAGACCGTACAAAAAGTTTTTCATTGAGCGTTCACTTCTCAATCATGTACATTTTAAATTGATTTGTTTTTCACACAACTGCAGGCGTGGAAAATGTAATATGGTCAACAAATTTTACTTTTTAGTTATCATAGTTTACTATTTCGGATCCATTTAGAACTTTAAAAAAGTTAAAAAGTTATTTTAAAAGAAAAAACAATTCCTTAATTGGTTTATTAACATTTATTTATATGTTTAATCTAAAAGAAAAAAGGCACATATACATTAATATGTTTGTATAAAAAATATGTATAGAAATGTATCGTAAGCTTGTTATAAATGTCTTTTTGTTATAAATTTATATTTTTAATTTTATTAAAAATTTGTTTTACATAATACTGATTTTCTTTGTTTTTCATCCTTACCTGTATCAATGCTAATACACACATTCAAGGCGAATTAATTACTAATTTGTGTATATTTTTTATATAGGCAGTTTGACAGTGGTGTACGCCAGCAAAAAATACTGAATTCGCCTACGCTGCCACCTAGTAATCGATTCGCCTTGCACACATTCATATGTAATTGTAGGCAGACAATTTTTTGTTGGTCGTTAATGACCGTCAAAAAGAAATATTTTTTTTTCAATAATGAGAAATTTCATAAATCTCTTTTTGAATTCTCATAAATGAAAACTTTTCAACGCTGAAAAAAATACCCATTCGTTTTTGAAAAGTAGCATTAATGAGAATGATATTATTCATCCCTTATCATGTATGAATAATAGGGATATTTTTTCTTATTCACTTTTTCATATATGAATACTTAAAAATGAAAGAGACAGGCACATTCATGTGTGATCGCAGGCAGAAAATTTTCTGATGCTCGTTTATCAACGTGAAAAATAAAAAACAAATCATAGACTTCTCATTTATGAAAAATATCAAATATGTTAAATTTGAATGTCCATAAATGAAAAATTCTGAACTCTGCTTTGGAGGAATAAAAAAATCGATCGAAATCCGAAAAAGGTAAAGCAAAATCGATCGGAATTTTAATACAGAATTAAAACCATTCCGATCGGAATGTTTGACATGTCTGTATATTTTACAAAATTTACAGTATGTTTTTTAAACAAGCTTTAATTATTTTCAAAGTTTGGCAGGGCATTGTAAAGGTACAAGTCTTTGTAAAAAAGGGATCGTTGCATTGCTGTTGTGCCTACTCGTTCAACTCTAAATTATCCATATTTCTAACTCCAGACTTACACGTGCAATTATTTCATGCCACTTTTTTTTTGCAATTCGTTTTCATAGTTTTATATTATGAAATTTTCCATGGCACTTGGATTTGTACATTTCGCTTTTAATTTTACATTTGTTACTGTAGTTTTTTGTGTTATTTCAAATAATACACAAATAACAAACATGCAGCGAACGTAAACATAGCAAGTGCAAAAAAAAATTTCAAAATTCAAGCAAAGCCATTTTGTCTACCCCGCTTGCGTCTCTTGCTACAAACAAAAATTTTATGAAATTTGCCATAGTGTAAAACAGCTTTAAAGGCTAGGACTCACAATCATACACAATCGTGCGATTTAATCACATACAAATCTGGCAGAATTCTCTCCTACTTTAAAATTCGTTTCAAAATGGCGTCATGGGTGCCACACTATTATACAAAAAAAAAGCTAGATTTTGCAGCTTTTGAAAATTTGTTGTTGTTAATTTTATAAACAGCTCCTAACTTGTCCTCAAACTGCAAAAATCTTTCCATCTCTTCTCTTGAAAGAAGGTTATTCAAATCACATTCAACCAGTACCAGTTCATTTTGAAAATGCCTCAGCAAATTATGTTTTTCGTAAATTACACATCTTAAAATTTTAAGGTAAATAATATACATAAAAAAAAGTTTGAGTGTTTAAGAGAACTGCAAAAGAGAGAGTTAGGTATTAAATTTAACAAAAATTGGTTTATAAATAAGACTAATTTAGAAATTCCAAATGAGGTTCAGTGGATTCTTTCATTAGGGCATAAGCATGCACTGCCAATTAAGCGCGAAAATTTTCCAATTTTAAAAATGGTAGCGGACGGGGAGGATTTTATACAAACATTAAAAACAAAAGAAGAACAGGAAATAGCTTGGACTAAATTCACTTTGATAATTGATAATCACTTAAATAAGTTAAAATTAACTAATAGAGATAAATTTATGTTAGAGCATGTGGAAAAGGCTGAAAAATTTTTAAGAAGAAATAGTTAGTTAGTTAGTTAGGAGTGGCAGCCTCTCGCGACGAAGCTCACTTGAGCACAAACGAATGGCCCGTTGTGATACCACAAAGAAGGCGGCATGACTCTCATTACCCAGCCGAGAACCATGAGGATTCACGGCTGAACTTCGCTATGTCCCTTATAGAGTGGGATGATAGCTCCGTAAGAGTTCCACAGAAAGGAGAGCCCAGAATTCTTAGTCTTCTTCGAGCCAGGGATGGGCAGTGGCACAGGAGGTGCAGTACGGTCTCTTCCTCATCCTCCAAGCCACAACTGCGGCAGAAATCATAAAAAGGCAGACCAAGTCTTTGCGCATGCCTACCTATTAGACAGTGTCCAGTAAGTACAGAGACCGTGATACTTATGGATTTTCTGTCCAGTCTGAGCAGCTGCCTGGTCCGCTTGAGGTCCAGTGTAGCCCACAGTTGTCTGGAGACACAGCAGGAACTTTCATCTACCCATAATTTGCGAGCCAAATTTAGATAGTGGTTCTTTATGGCCATTTTCACCGTTGCCAGAGGAATTCCAATGTCTGGTAGCGGGGAGACATTAGGAAGCAATGTGCCCCGTTTTGCGAGATCATCGGCCTAACAGTTGCCCTGGATATCCCTGTGGCCAGGGACCCAAAACAGGTCAATCTGTGATCGCTCCGATAAAGTGTTCAGTGATGAGCGACAACTCAGGACTAGCTTAGATGTACTATATGCACCAGCAAGCGCCCTGATTGCCGCCTGACTGTCCGAAAATATCCGAACAGCATGACCAGAAAGATCGTCCCTGAGCGCTATTTCGGATGTTTTCAGAATGGCCATTACCTCGGCTTGAAAGACGCTACAGTAGTCAGGGAGTCTGAGGGAGAGTCTTAGTCCAAGACGATTGGAGAAGATTCCGCAACCGACTCTGTCGTCCAGTTTCGAGCCATCGGTGTAGATGTCAACAGTACCACCCACGACCACTTCGTTACGGACCCAAGTCTCCCTATTTGGAATATGGATTCGAAACCCGTGGTCCAGAGCGGGAGTAGAAGAGATGTAGTCCACCATTGATGGCAGTGGAACATCCCGATCGATAATCTTAGACTGCCCTATGTCCAGCCTGAGCCAGCGTGAGAGGGCATTAAGTCTGGCTGCACAGCATTTAGCCTGTTGCAATGCCAGAAGTTTGGTGGGTAACCAGTGAAGAAGAGCAAACAGAGCCTTTGTCGAAGTAGTTCGAAGAGCCCCAGTAATCAAAATGGCGGCTGTTCTCCTGACTTTGTCAAGAGGCTTTTGGTTGACCAATCTCTCAAGAGCGGGCCTCCAAAACACAGCTCCATACAGAATATTTGGCTCTATAACTGCCTTGTAGAGCCAGGAGATGATTCGAGGCTGAAGGCCCCATCTTGGTCCTAGAGCTCTTTGATAGAGGTAGAGCGCACAGGTCGCCTTCCGAGCTCTTTCGGCAATGTTTGCCTTCCATTGAAGTTTGGGGTCAAGTATCACCCCAAGGTATTTCACACTTTTACTTACACTAAGCACAATGCCATTCAGCCTAGGTGCAGTAAAATTCGGGATCTTGTATCTCCGTTTGAAGAGCATAACCTCCGTTTTGCCGGGGTTAACAGTAAGATCAAAATCGCAGCACCATTGAGACAGAACATTAAGCGAATAGTTCATCCGTTCTGTGAGTGTTGACAGGTACTTCCCAGAGACTGCGATAGCAATGTCATCAGCATAAGCTATCACCCTATTACCCGTTTGGTCCAGTTGACGTAGCAGCGTGTTGACTGCCAGATTCCAGATAAGGGGAGACAATACGCCACCTTGTGGAGTACCCCTTTTCACTACCCTTACAACGTGATCATTTCCCAAGGTGGACGTGATGATACGTGTCTTCAGTAGTTGCGCAATGAATCCCACCAGATTTGCATCAAGATCGAGATCCAAGAGGGCCTTTATAACGGCATTGGGGCACCCGTTATTGAAAGCTCCTTCTATGTCAAGAAACACTGCAAGCGTAAGATCCTTATTTAAAAGGGACTTTTCAACATCGGATAATAACACATGCAGCGCTGTTTCCACAGATCTCCCTTTCGTGTAGGCATGCTGCGAGCTAGAAATTAGCGCGGGATTAATGGAGTTCCTGATCTGAAGATCAAGAATCCTTTCCAGCGTTTTGAGTAAGAAGGACGACAGGCTTATGGGCCTAAAGTCCTTGGGCTTAATAGGAGATGTCTTCCCCGCTTTAGGGATGAAAACAACCCGGGCTACACGCCAGCCCATGGGCATGTAAGTATTTTCCAGGCAAGCATTGTAGATTTGCAATAGCCATGGTTTAATAAGGTCTATGCCATGTTGCAAGTCCGCTGGAATGATATTGTCAATCCCAGGAGACTTAAAGGCATCAAACGACATGATGGCCCACTCTAAGTGAGCGTTGGTCACCCGGAAAGTGGCTGGAAAAACCGACGCGGAATTCACAATCCCCATCGCTTCGTCAATCCTTTCACTGCCAGGGAAGTGAGTATCAAGCAGCGTCTCCAAGGTATCGATTACAGAGTCCGTCCATTTACCGTCCGGCTTCTGAATACTCTCAATAATTCTCGGGGACGTGCTAAGAATCCTGCGTAGCCTGCTGGTTTCGGACGAGCTTTCTATGTTGCTACAGAAAGTTTTCCATGAGGTTCTTTTGGATCTACGTATGGCATACTTAAACTCCCTTTGTTTATCCTTGTAGGGCAGCCAGTTTCCACTATTTTTGGCCCTATTAAAGAGTCTTCTACATTCCTTGCGTAACTCTGCAATCTCCGTATTCCACCAAGGGGGTTTCGGTTTACCCCTTGGCTTCGGTGGATTGCAGGCCGCTTTCGCCGCAGAGCATACCTGCAAGGTCAAGAATTCAACCGCCCGATCAATATCGCAGTGGTCATTAATCTTGAAGGGAGCAGGCCTTAGGCCAAGCTCTAAAATGGACCGAAATTTATTCCAGTCCGTTTGTTTCCTATTTATGTAGGCGTGAGACACTCCGGAACCTACTGATCCTAGATCTAACTTATAGGATAAATACCTATGGTCAGAAAAGGAGCACTCTTGAGAGACACTCCAATTTCTGACAATATCAGACCAGCCACCACCTGTCAAGGTAAGATCGAGAACCTCCCTTCTACTCGAAGTGACGAAGGTAGGCTCGCTTCCCCTATTGACAATACTTAAGTCATGCAATAATATAAAATCAAAAAGAGACTCACCCCGTTCATTGACATCCGTGCTGCCCCACATATGGTGATGAGCGTTAGCATCGGCCCCAATGATGACCGGCGTTTGACTGTTGTTAGCCTCTGCAACCAGAAGCTTTAGCAGATCATGTGGTGGAGAATTACCATGATCATGGGCCATATAACTGGAGACCACCCAGACATCCATCGAGCCCGTCTCCACTGCTATGGTAACGCTGTCTCTGTCACTGAATCTGCGAAGAAAGAAAGCATTAATATTATACTTAATCATAATACAGGCCCTGGGTTTACCTTGACCTGTGACGTAGACAGTATTGTAGCCATCCATAGATAGTCCAAAAACCCGATCATTAATAACCCATGGTTCCTGGACGAGAACAATATCCTCTCCTTTCTGTGACAGGCGGAGGAGTAAGGCCGCAGAAGCAGCGATGGAATGATGAAGGTTAATTTGCACAACCCTCATCATCATTATTTTTGGCCGTAAGGGTAGCGTCGGAATCTCCCTCAGACAGGAGTGATTCCTCGCTTTTTGCCAGGTATTCGGATCCGAGACTCATTTGCCGGAAAAAGTCGCCAGCAAACTCAGATGAAGAGATGACACTTCTTGTGTCATCCGACATATCTGAACCGCACATGGAGGCCGGAGCCAATTGTGAGGGGTCCGGCGGTAACCTCTGGTACCAGAGGTTCCGTGGGAAGTTTAGAATTTTTCCCTATATTATCCCCCTTATAGATCCTGAGAGAGATCGAGTCGAAACCGTAGTTGATCTCCCCCTTACAGGCGTTAAGTGGGGCGAGGGACTCGTCGTTGATGACAATGATAGCGTCACGGAAATGGCCCTTTGGCTCGCTTACTTTAGCGACCTTCCAGTCGGCCGTAGGCAGCTCTTTATTGCTGAGTTTAATCAGCTCCAGAATTTCATCCGGAGTGGAGGGATCTGCCAGGATTCGGGTGAAGGATCTTGGACGGTTCGGAATCTCGTCTTTGAATACAGCTAAGAGCTTAGCACCCGACCAGATTTCACCTAGGCTGTCAATTGCCTGCTTGTACAGGTCCGCTGAGCGTTGATCAGCACAAGCGATCAATTTAACATGCCCCTGATACCAGCCCGCATCACGGCATGAGGGGGAGGGGCCAGGATTGGCTGAAATTATGTCCTTATAGACACTGCGAAGAGCCGCTTAAACTAACCTCCAATTATCTGGAGATATAGTCCCGTCACTTTTACTACTGTCTATTATGGCCAAAACGAGGCTATCCTTAACTATCTCGCTAAGGGGACGTGAGGACACCGGTTTGGATGTTAAAGTTTTTGGCCGTTTAGGCAGTTGAGGGCTGACGTAGTGGTTTCCTCAGCCGACCTTTGTCGTTTCTGAGGTGCCAAGTTAGGTGGAGGGCGAGACTCCAAGTTCTGTTTGGCCCATTTAAGTTTAGTCTGGTCCTTTTCAGACAAAGTGTTCGGATCTTGCCCTCCAAACTTTTGCAGGATCCGGTAGGCAGATCTCCTGGTCCTATACGCCCGCGTCGACGCGTTGATGTGTGCACGAGAAGAGGAGGACGTGCTAGGGCCCAGACTACCAGTTGTTTGGGCTGGCTTAACCAATGCCCTTACATCAGTAGTTGGACCAATATGCGGGGGAGCCCCTCTTTCACTCTGTTCTGTAGCAGGAGTGACTGTGGTGCTCGAAGAGGGCATTACGCAACCCTTGGGGATTGCGGTGCGGGATGTCGAGGCAGACAGCAGAGTCGCTGCACCCAGCTGTGGTCTGGAGGTAGAGGTCACAGACGAAGGTTGTTTATAGATTGCCGGCTTTTGCCGTTGCAATACAACCGGCTCCCTTTTAGGGTTGGCCTTTGTGGTCTTTTTTGTATTTGAAATTGAGGTTTTGTTCATATGAAATGGGTCCCCACTCATAGCCGCTATCTCCACCCGTATGTGTAGTCAACTCAAAGGTCCCATGGTTATCTATGCAAGCAGGGAGGCCATGCGAGGGTTGGCACCAGCCTTCATGGGGACAGGTGCTCAGAGCCAGACCGTTGCTAATTGGGAGTAAACTCAACCAAACCTACACCACCAACTTAACGGTGACGGGTATCGAACGTACTATGAGGCCTGCCAGGGTTTTAACGGGACGGAGATAGTTATGACCTTAAACTGGAGCCGTTCCCACAGGGTTTCACCCCGGTGTTACTAGGTCCAGAAGCCATAACCACCAGCCCAAGTCAAACAAAAACGTGCCGAAAAATCGGAAGAAAGGTCCTTGGACAGAAAAAGGTCGTGCCAGGGGGGGGGGGGGGGGTATAGATCATTTAGCGTTACCCAGGATACACTACGTGGAAGCGATCTATATTACATCCCTAAGAATAAATAGAGACATACTTATTTTGAAAGCAGATAAAGGTAACACCACAGTAGCTATAAGTAAAAATGATTATGGTTTGAGAGTTATTAATATTGCGAGGGATGTTACCAATTATAAATTAACAAATAAAGATCCAACAAAATTGCAGAAAATAAATAATGTTTTGGTAGAAGAACTTTTTAAGCAAAAAATTATTACTATTTTAGAGAAAAACAGACTTAAAACAAATGTTGCTACAGCTCCTAGGTTATATGGATTACCCAAAATTCATAAAGAGAATTTTCCTTTAAGACCCATTTATTCTTTTATTAATTCTCCATCTTATGAATTGTGTAAATATATTGCGATAATATTGAAAAAGATTACGGAAAACTCTAAATATAATGTTAAGAATTCAATAGAATTTAAAGAAAGGATAAACAACCAGTATATTCAGAATGAGGAAAAATTAGTTTCATTTGATGTAGTATCATTATTTCCAAGTATACCTGTTGACTTAGCGATAAATATAATAGAAGAAAAATGGGACGTGATACAAGGATATACAAGAATGGAGAAATGTTTATTTTTACGGATTTAAAATTTTTGTATAGAAGATAATAGATATTTTCAATATAAGGAAAACATATTTTTGCAACAAAAAGGACTTCCAATGGGATCCCCAGCTTCTCCAATTGTAGCGGATATTGTTATGGAGAAGTTATTAGACGTGTGCATTGAAGAACTTAGTATTAAGCAAATATTAATGACTAAATATGTAGATGATTTGTTCTGCATTATTTCTGAATCTGAAATTAAGAAAATGTTGGAAACATTTAATAAATTTAATAATTGTATACAATTTACAACAGAAATAGAATGTGATTTAAAAATCCATTATTTAGATACTTTGGTAATTAGAAGAGGTAATAAATTAAAAATGGATTGGAATGAAAAGCCAACAGCTTCCGGAAGGATTATTAATTTTTATTCCAAACATAAAAATAGAATAATTATTAATACGGGCAGAAATGTAACAGAAAAAGTATTTAAAATAAGTGATAAGGAGTTTCACAAAAGAAATAAGGATAGAGTTGTAAAGATATTAAGCGATAATAATTTTCCAATGCAAGTAATAAACAGATTATTTAAACAATTTACATACGGAAGAGCAAGTAACACAAGAAATGTGACAACAACAAAAGTTTACAAGTCTTTAATTTACGTACCAGAAATAGCAGAAAGGATAAAAAATCAAAAATTTTTGATTCTGAAAAATATAAAATGGCATACAAAACTTATACTACTTTAAATAGATTGTTTAGTAAAACAAAAGATAGAATACAAAAATGGGACATGTCAAATGTAGAAAAATACAAAATACCTTGTAATGGTAATAATAATGAAGATTGTAATAATGTATGTGTAGGTACAACTAAAGACAAACTAAAAACTAGAATAGCTGGACATAAATCTGATCAAAGATATAGAGACGTTAATAATTCACAAAAAACTGCATTATCTTCCCATTGTCAAATCATCTTCCTAATTTTGAAAATGCATTAGTTTTAAATATAGAAAATAATTATAAACGTCGGTATATGTTAGAGATGTTACAAATAATTAAAGTGCCAACAACAAAAAGAATAAACTTTAAGGCTGATACTGATAATGTTGCGCAGTGTTACAGACATTTAGTGCATAAAAAATAGTGAACATTATAATGTATCTAAACGTAGTTGTTTGTAACATTTTCATTAAGTAAATTTATGTGTTTGTATTTGTTTTATGTATTTTTTTTTTAAATTTGAATGTGTTTTTTTTTTGAATATTGAAAGTTTATGAGTATATATATATTTTAAAATGCTAGAATTTCTTGTCTTTGCTTTTTGAAAATTTTTTGAGTTAATTTGACAAATTTTTTTCAATTGAATTCATTTTTTGTTTTTGAGAAACATATAATTTTTTAATAATATTATTTCCTGTTTCCTGAAGATGCCACTGACTTAGTACTTGTTTCATTACAAAATAAAATTAATTATAATAAAAGGTCAAAAAAACATTAACATTTAATTGTTGTCTTAGGTATTCTTGTGCTTCTCCCATTTTTATTTATGAATGAAGTTTATAGTATTCAGCTTAAGTCTTTGTTCCTTATTAAGCCATTTCAGAGAATCATCATATATATATCACAGGGTATACAGAGGTGAAACCCTTGGCACTTGAAAAACAATATAATCAGTTTTTCTGTAGGTTCTCAAGAAAGAGACAAATATAGTGCTATTTTATTACGAACAAGTGATAATAAACAAAACAAAAACTAGATATTTTACAAGAAAACATAAAGCACAAAAAGTTTTAGCTACAAAAAAGTAATAAATTTGAGTGAAAATAAATAAATAAATTATTAAATTGTTAAAAAATATGATATGATGTAGTTTAACGAGAAAATTGCAGCATTTAAAAGTGAAAACGTCTTTAAATCTGCAGTGTTTTTTTAACGCTGAAAGTGTGACCTGTTGCAAAAATGCACCATCATTATTGGTGTGTTAACACACAAAATTAATCAAAAGTTGGAGAAAATTGAACTAATTTTGAAACGATGTATTTACAGCATTTGCATAAAGATTTTGATTAAAAATTGTTCGTAGTTTTCAAGATGTTGGCTGAGGTAATAGAAAACATATATGACGATTATCAACCATTTGTTACACAAAATCTATCAATCAATTTGTTACACAAAAGGAATTAGAAGAATGGAATTAGGAATTATATTAGGCAGCAATTTATTAAAAGCTAACTTGCATGGGTATGTAAAAAATTTTTTATGACCAAAAGGCAGATATAATTTTATCTCCTGATTTCTTTAACAGTTTCTTTATTGATGTTTGTTAGTATAACAAGGCCAAGTCTATTGTGGATTTCTTTTGGAAGTGATCGTAAACCTCGTTTACAACTAAATACTAAGTAACCCAAAGTAAGTCTAGAGTTGGCAATTAAAATAGTTGCTAATCGACTAAAGAAGCTGCAAGACAAGTACCTAATCTGTTGGAGACAATGGTTTTAAGGCGTTGTTTGGAAATTATAACTTTTGTGTTTAAAAAATCCGAGGAATATAAATTATTGGAATTTGGAAAAATCTTTACTTAGAGAAAAAAGAAGCGCATATAAGTAGCAAGAGGTAATGAACAGCACGAAAAGGAGAATAAGCCCTACGAAAAAAGTGATAATGATAAAGACTTATTTAGTTTAAGAAGGAGCGATGACGATAAAAGTGGTTCTTCAGGGCCCGACTCATCCGATGATGGTGGTAAGGAATTTAAAAAAGCTTATAAAGATGTCAAAAAACCAAAATGGAGCAAACCGATGCCAAAGTTCAAACTATAGGACGCTCTCCTGGTAATCGTAAGATGACGATTGAAATCAAAAAAAGTTTAATATAAATATTTTCTTGTGTTTTTCCGTTTCATGATACTAAAAATGTTTTATAAGGTACATATGTAATTTTTTACGATCCAATTTAAGCTTTAACAATATTTTCTTCTGAAACCATGAAATACATATAATATATTATCCGAGTAATTGTATTATTTCATATTTTTATAAAATGTATGAAATGCATGCAAATTAAAATATAAACAATATTATTACCTTTAGTTAATCTTCATCCAAAAATTATATTAAAAAGCAATTTAACATTTGAGTTAATGTTTTTATTGCAATGTTATTTTATGCATGTGTGAATCAAACTTTATATACATACATACATAGTTTTTTGTATATTGTTTTTGGCATTACACATATTGTTTTAAAAAATTGACATGAAGTAGAAAATAAACAAATTCTCCTCTAAATGTTTAAATACTAAATTTATTCAAAATTAACAATGTAAATTTTACAATAAATTATTAATAAATAAATTTTACAATGAATTTACAATAATAAGTTTTACGATAAATACAATTTTACATTAAATTTACAATAATGATAATAAAATTGACATTCTTAAGATAAAAATTTTACAATATTAGTTTTTTTAATTTTATTATAATTTAAAATGTATTTTACAATATTAATCTAATAAATAATAAAATTTTAAAATATTAGTTTTTTTAGTATTGGCAGGACGCTTCGTCTGGGAGTAACGGCCCTCCAAAGTTTGTATGGTCGTTACCTGTTTTTTTATTTTTTTAATAATTTAATTTTCAATTGAATAGATATTAAAATTACCTTTCCAATGATACCAATATTGCCTCATTATACCACAAAATACTCGATATATGCCATAGTGAACATACAAACTTTGGAGGGCCGTAACTCCCAAACGAAGCGTCAGCCCAAATTTTACATTTTTTGCTTAAAATTAATTTTACACGCTGTAGACAACTTTTTTTTTAATTTTTAAGCTGCGTCCGTAAACTAGATTTAAGCCCATGATTCTATGGAATCTTATTTGACTCAAAAACACACACACGCGTGTCAGAGCGAACAATTATTGAAAAGCCTTACTTACCTTTTTGAATCCCTTGGGAAGATGTGGAGCTTCTCTCCTGGTAGACATCCTTTTATGCATCTTAAACTCCTAAAATTTAAAAAGAAAAAGTTTACTTTAACAAACAGATAAATATCAATTTTTGTATATTGCATACTTACATGTTGTTTGCCAATTGTTTGTTAGTTTTCTACACAATGAAAAAATAGAATTAGAAACACACTCCAATGTTATTATTAAAATATACTTACGTTAAAAATGAACAAAATTGCCTTCTGCTACAAATAAAAAACATAAATTTCATTTAATATTAATAATTTTATTAAGTTTACAAAAAACCCACCCTTATTTTTGCCTGAAACAAAACGTTTAATTTTTTCTTGCGCCAGAAACACAAATCAAAACAAAACTCAAGTCGATAGGATGTCAAGAAAGAGATGCACAGGGAAACACGTTTATAGCCGTCTCATGAAATTTCTGTATACCCTGTGTATATATGTTGCATTTCAGTATTCTCATTTCTCCATTTTGCAACTTCTGTCGCCGTTCAATTTATTGTGTTCTTATACTCGGTGGCAAGGCGAATTAATAACAGTTATACTAACGGCGACAATGAATGCAACACTGTAAATAAAATATGTACATTTTGTTTTGTCGAGGAGAAGAAAACAAACTTTTTGGCAAAATTTTTTTTTGTTTTGGCAAACTTTTTTCAGAGTTGCATGGAAAGTACTTTTTCCCATGCGTGTGAGCACGTTTTTGTTTTTTTTTGCGAGTGTATGAGTGCAACATGTTTTCATGTTTTATATAAAAAAAATGTAAACAAACTGTGACAAAATATAGCATTTTTTAACTCGATCACAATTCGTCAATTTTAAATGGATTAAAAAAAAAGAAATGAAATGAAAAGCTCTAAGGTTGCAGAATCAGATTTTCCGGTTGTCACTTTCGCCATTTTAAAAATGAAGGAGCTACACCTAAGATATGTAGTCACTAATTGTGATGGTTTTTTACTTATAAAATCCAAACTAAAAGCCGTGCATCATAGCGACCAACGCCAATCGATAGAGGCCAAAAATACGAATCGATCATGGTATAGCTCGTTTCTTGAAAGACTGTACGAAAAAAGTTATTAAGCGGCAAACTTTTAAAATGTTAAAAAATCGCTCACAAAATATATATTTTTAGTTTGTCGCTTATATCTCGAAAACTATTCCGCGTGCACACAAATGGCTATATACGATCTAAAGAGGACAAAAATACGAATCGATCGTGATATAGCTCGTTTCTTGAAAGACTGTACGAAAAAAGTTATTAAGCGGCAAACTCTGAAAATATAAAAAAAACCGCTCAAAAATATATTTTTAGTTTTTTATGTTTTTAATACCAAATTTTTCATACACAATTCATTTTAAAATAAATTTGAAATCAAAAATTAATTTGTATGCTTAGACAGTATATATTTAGTTTTTGATAGTAAAATTTGAAATCCAAATTAATTTGTGTACATAAAGCAGTATATATTTAGTTTTTGATAGTAATTAACAAATTAAATTATGGGCATATTCGCACATCTTAACATTATATGTATTAATTATAGACTACATATTAAATTATATAAGAAACCAAATGTTAATATAAATAATAAAATGCATATTAATAGTTTTAGCATTGAAAAATTAGTCATTTCTAAAAAATATAAATACAATATGTGTTTAAATGTTTATAGAAATTTATTTTCAGGGTATGGTGAAATATTTTGTTTCAATTCCACTTATCCTATTACCGTAGTCTGGCAGCACAACTTAAGTTTTCTTTGCGGACGAATAACGACGAATAACGAAAAACGGTGTTTTCATACAAATTCTAAACAAACATTAGAAAAAAAGTAACCCTATTAATAGTTTGTTCAATTTGGTATAAAAATCAGATGCAAAGTATTGTGTTCTTAAGCCAAATAAAATAATTATGGGAAAATGAGTTAAAAACAGCTTCAGCCAGCTTTAAATTTAGAGTTGACTTCAACGCCAAAAGTATATTTTAAATTGTCTATGAATGAGTTAGAGTCGACTCTAAAGTAAAAGCGACTTTGGTTCCCTTAAAGTAGACTTTATTTTAACTATGAATATGGGCCATTATTTATATCCTCTATAATTTCTATTAATTTTGATTTTTAGGAAATTTCAATAAACCATTTTAACTTTTGTGATTAATAAAAAGCAGAAAAGTTAAAAAAATAAATAAATTTTTTATATAGCAGGAATGGCAACAACGATTAAGCGGGAGTTTTTATTTTCTCCCATTTTTTTATTTTTTAGTTTTTTACCTTAAACCAATTCCGTTATTCGTTTGCAAAGAAAACCTAAGTTATGCTGCCAGACCAAGCAAATAGGATCGAAACAAAATATTTCACCATACCCTACAAATAAATTATTTTTTGTAACAATTACACAAATTTTTTAGTTATTATATTTTTAAAATTGAATTTGAATTTCAAATAATTAAAATATATTTTAATTGTTGTTTTAATATGGCTTAATATATCTTTAATAATATACTCTAATATGCAGTGTGTTATTATATACATATGATAAATTGAGGGGATATCGATTTTATATTGTTACTTACTATCAAAAACTAAACATATACTGCCTTAAAAATTAATTTTGATTTTAAATTTTACTATCAGAATCTTAATATATACTTCCTTATATATTGTTGATTTCAAGTTTATTTTAAAATGAATTTTGTATGAAAAATTTGTTCTAAAGTATATGGAAAAACTAAACTAATTTCAGCAATTTTTTTCAATTTGAAAAGTTTGCCGCTTAATAACTTTTTTCGTATAGCCTTTCAGAAACCAAACTATACCACGATCAATTCGTACTTTTATCCTCTTTCGATCGTATATAGCAGTATATGTGAACGTGGAATAGTTTCCGAGATATAAGCAAAAAACTAAACTTATTAATTTCAGCGGTTTTCTCAAATTTATAAAGTTTGCCGCTTAATAACTTTTTTCGTATAGTCTTTCAGAAAACAAACTATACCACAATCGATTCGTATTTTTATCCTCTTTCGATCGTATATAGTAGTATATGTGCACGCGGAATAGTTTTAGAGATATAAGCAAAAAACTAAACTTAATAATTTCGGCGATTTTTTTAATTTTGAAAAGTTTGCCGCTTAGTAACTTTTTTCGCACAGTCTTTCAGAAAACAAACTATACCACGATCGATTCGTATTTTTATCCTTTTTCGTTCGTATATAGCAGTATATGTGCACGCGGAATAGTTTTCGAGTTATTAATGAAAAACTACTCTAAGTAGCTGGATGTGAACCACCTTTATTTCTTAATCATCAAAAGTGACAGTTACAAAATTTGATTCTATGATCTGTAGGCTTTTAATTTTGTTTTTTTTTTTGCATTAAAATTAATAATAAATTAACGAATTGCGATCGAGTTGAAAAATGCTATTTTTTGCCTTAGTTTGTTTACATTTTTTTATGTATAACATGAAAGCACGTGGCACTAATACACCTACAAAAAAAAACAACAACATGTTCACACGCATAGGAAAAAGTACTTTCCATGCAACTCCGAAAAGAGTTTTCCAAAACAAAAAAAAAAAAATGCGACAAAAGTTTGTTATCTTCTCCTCGACAATTTTCTCAAGCTGCATAACAGGTGGCCTTGACAGCCCAGGTGACTATTTTTTGTGCTTGTGTTTTTTCCTTCTTCAAATGTCAAAAGATATAATCTCCTATTTTATTTGACAACCGAAGACGATTTGTACAAAAACAAAAACGTAGGAGAAGAAAACAAACTCTGAGAAAAAATCAAACTTTTTTAACAGAGTTGTAAAAAAAGGAGTATTTTTGTTATTATTTACCAAAATGTAAACAAAATTTGACAAAAAATAAGTGATTTTAGAAACGGTCACAATTCGTCAATTTTTAATGGATTGAAAAAAAAAGAAATGAAATGAAAAGCTCTAAGGTTGCAGAATCAGATTTTTCGGTTGTCACTTTCGCCATTTTTAAAAATGAAGGAGCTACACCTAAAATATGTAGTCACTAATTGTGATGGTTTTTTACTTATAAAATCCAAACTAAAAGCCGTGCATCATAGCGACCAACGCCAATCGATAGAGGCCAAAAATACGAATCGATCATGGTATAGCTCGTTTCTTGAAAGACTGTACGAAAAAAGTTATTAAGCGGCAAACTTTTAAAATGTTAAAAAATCGCTCACAAAATATATATTTTTAGTTTGTCGCTGATATCTCGAAAACTATTCCGCGTGCACATATATGGCTATATACGATCGAAAGAGGACAAAAATACGAATCGATCGTGATATAGCTCGTTTCTTGAAAGACTGTACGAAAAAAGTTATTAGGCGGCAAACTTTGAAAATATAAAAAAAATCGCTCAAAAATATATTTTTAGTTTTTCGCTTATATCTCGAAAACTATTCCGCGTGCGCATATATGGCTATATACGATCGAAAGAGGACAAAAATACGAATCGATCTTGATATAGCTCGTTTCTTGAAAGACTGTACGAAAAGAGTTATTAAGCGGCAAACTTTGAAAATATAAAAAAATCGCTCAAAAATATATTTTTAGTTTTTCGCTTATATCTCGAAAACTATTCCGCGTGCATATATATGGCTATATACGATCGAAAGAGGACAAAAATCGAATCGATCGTGATATAGCTCGTTTCTTGAAAGACTGTACGAAAAAAGTTATTAGGCGGCAAACTTTGAAAATATAAAAAAAATCGCTCAAAAATATATTTTTAGTTTTTCGCTTATATCTCGAAAACTATTCCGCGTGCACATATATGGCTATATACGATCGAAAGAGGACAAAAATACGAATCGATCATGATATAACTCATTTCTTGAAAGACTGTACGAAAAAAGTTATTAAGCGGCAAACTTTGAAAATATAAAAAAAATCGCTCAAAAATATATTTTTAGTTTTTCGCTTATATCTCGAAAACTATTCCGCGTGCACATATATGGCTATATACGATCGAAAGAGGACAAAAATACAAATCGATCGTGATATAGCTCGTTTCTTGAAAGACTGTACGAAAAGAGTTATTAAGCGGCAAACTTTGAAAATATAAAAAAAATCGCTCAAAAATATATTTTTAGTTTTTCGCTTATATCTCGAAAACTATTCCGCGTGCACATATATGGCTATATACGATCGAAAGAGGATAAAAATACGAATCGATCGTGATATAGCTCGTTTCTTGAAAGACTGTACGAAAAAAGTTATTAGGCGGCAAACTTTGAAAATATAAAAAAAATCGCTCAAAAATATATTTTTAGTTTTTCGCTTATATCTCGAAAACTATTCCGCGTGCACATATATGGCTATATACGATCGAAAGAGGACGAAAATACGAATCGATCGTGATATAGCTCGTTTCTTGAAAGACTGTACGAAAAGAGTTATTAAGCGGCAAACTTTGAAAATATAAAAAAAATCGCTCAAAAATATATTTTTAGTTTTTCGCTTATATCTCGAAAACTATTCCGCGTGCACATATATGGCTATATACGATCGAAAGAGGACAAAAATACGAATCGATCGTGATATAGCTCGTTTCTTGGAAGACTGTACGAAAAAAGTTATTAGGCGGCAAACTTTGAAAATATAAAAAAAATCGCTCAAAAATATATTTTTAGTTTTTCGCTTATATCTCGAAAACTATTCCGCGTGCACATATATGGCTATATACGATCGAAAGAGGACAAAAATACGAATCGATCTTGATATAGCTCGTTTCTTGAAAGACTGTACGAAAAGAGTTATTAAGCGGCAAACTTTGAAAATATAAAAAAATCGCTCAAAAATATATTTTTAGTTTTTCGCTTATATCTCGAAAACTATTCCGCGTGCACATATATGGCTATATACTTTTCAAAAGAGGACAAAAATACGAATCGATCGTGATATAGCTCGTTTCTTAAAAGACTGTACGAAAAAAGTTATTAAGCGGCAAACTTTGAAAATATAAAAAAAATCGCTCAAAAATATATTTTTAGTTTTTTATGTTTTTAATACCAAATTTTTCATACACAATTCATTTTAAAATAAATTTGAAATCAAAAATTAATTTGTATGCTTAGACAGTATATATTTAGTTTTTGATAGTAAAATTTGAAATCCAAATTAATTTGTGTACATAAAGCAGTATATATTTAGTTTTTGATAGTAATTAACAAATTAAATTATGGGCATATTCGCACATCTTAACATTATATGTATTAATTATAGACTACATATTAAATTATATAAGAAACCAAATGTTAATATAAATAATAAAATGCATATTAATAGTTTTAGCATTGAAAAATTAGTCATTTCTAAAAAATATAAATACAATATGTGTTTAAATGTTTATAGAAATTTATTTTCAGGGTATGGTGAAATATTTTGTTTCAATTCCACTTATCCTATTACCGTAGTCTGGCAGCACAACTTAAGTTTTCTTTGCGGACGAATAACGGAATTGGTTTAAGGTAAAAATCTTATTGTGCGTGCGTACTATCAAAAACTAAATATATACTGTCTAAGCATACAAATTAATTTTTGATTTCAAATTTATTTTAAAATGAATTGTGTATGAAAAATTTGGTATAAAAAACATAAAAAACTAAAAATATATTTTTGAGCGATTTTTTTTATATTTTCAAAGTTTGCCGCTTAATAACTTTTTTCGTACAGTCTTTTAAGAAACGAGCTATATCACGATCGATTCGTATTCTTGTCCTCTTTCGATCGTATATAGCCATATATGTGCACGTGGAATTGTTTTCGAGATATAAGCGAAAAACTAAAAATATATTTTTGAGCGATTTTTTTTATATTTTCAAAGTTTGCCGCTTAATAACTCTTTTCGTACAGTCTTTCAAGAAACGAGCTATATCAAGATCGATTCGTATTTTTGTCCTCTTTCGATCGTATATAGCCATATATGTGCACGCGGAATAGTTTTCGAGATATAAGCGAAAAACTAAAAATATATTTTTGAGCGATTTTTTTTATATTTTCAAACTTTGCCGCCTAATAACTTTTTTCGTACAGTCTTTCAAGAAACGAGCTATATCATGATCGATTCGTATTTTTGTCCTCTTTCGATCGTATATAGCCATATATGTGCACGCGGAATAGTTTTCGAGATATAAGCGAAAAGCTAAAAATATATTTTTGAGCGATTTTTTTTATATTTTCAAAGTTTGCCGCCTAATAACTTTTTTCGTACAGTCTTTCAAGAAACGAGCTATATCACGATCGATTCGTATTTTTGTCCTCTTTCGATCGTATATAGCCATATATGTGCACGCGGAATAGTTTTCGAGATATAAGCGAAAAACTAAAAATATATTTTTGAGCGATTTTTTTTATATTTTCAAAGTTTGCCGCTTAATAACTCTTTTCGTACAGTCTTTCAAGAAACGAGCTATATCACGATCGATTCGTATTTTTGTCCTCTTTCGATCGTATATAGCCATATATGTGCACGCGGAATAGTTTTCGAGATATAAGCGAAAAACTAAAAATATATTTTTGAGCGATTTTTTTTATATTTTCAAAGTTTGCCGCTTAATAACTTTTTTCGTACAGTCTTTCAAGAAACGAGCTATATCATGATCGATTCGTATTTTTGTCCTCTTTCGATCGTATATAGCCATATATGTGCACGCGGAATAGTTTTCGAGATATAAGCGAAAAACTAAAAATATATTTTTGAGCGATTTTTTTTATATTTTCAAAGTTTGCCGCCTAATAACTTTTTTCGTACAGTCTTTTAAGAAACGAGCTATATCACGATCGATTCGTATTTTTGTCCTCTTTCGATCGTATATAGCCATATATGTGCACGCGGAATAGTTTTCGAGATATAAGCGAAAAACTAAAAATATATTTTTGAGCGATTTTTTTTATATTTTCAAAGTTTGCCGCCTAATAACTTTTTTCGTACAGTCTTTCAAGAAACGAGCTATATCACGATCGATTCGTATTTTTGTCCTCTTTCGATCGTATATAGCCATATATGTGCACGCGGAATAGTTTTCGAGATATAAGCGAAAAACTAAAAATATATTTTTGAGCGATTTTTTTTATATTTTCAAAGTTTGCCGCTTAATAACTCTTTTCGTACAGTCTTTCAAGAAACGAGCTATATCACGATCGATTCGTATTTTTGTCCTCTTTCGATCGTATATAGCCATATATGTGCACGCGGAATAGTTTTCGAGATATAAGCGAAAAACTAAAAATATATTTTTGAGCGATTTTTTTTATATTTTCAAAGTTTGCCGCTTAATAACTTTTTTCGTACAGTCTTTCAAGAAATGAGTTATATCATGATCGATTCGTATTTTTGTCCTCTTTCGATCGTATATAGCCATATATGTGCACGCGGAATAGTTTTCGAGATATAAGCGAAAAACTAAAAATATATTTTTGAGCGATTTTTTTTATATTTTCAAAGTTTGCCGCCTAATAACTTTTTTCGTACAGTCTTTTAAGAAACGAGCTATATCACGATCGATTCGTATTTTTGTCCTCTTTCGATCGTATATAGCCATATATGTGCACGCGGAATAGTTTTCGAGATATAAGCGAAAAACTAAAAATATATTTTTGAGCGATTTTTTTATATTTTCAAAGTTTGCCGCTTAATAACTCTTTTCGTACAGTCTTTCAAGAAACGAGCTATATCAAGATCGATTCGTATTTTTGTCCTCTTTCGATCGTATATAGCCATATATGCGCACGCGGAATAGTTTTCGAGATATAAGCGAAAAACTAAAAATATATTTTTGAGCGATTTTTTTTATATTTTCAAAGTTTGCCGCCTAATAACTTTTTTCGTACAGTCTTTCAAGAAACGAGCTATATCACGATCGATTCGTATTTTTGTCCTCTTTCGATCGTATATAGCCATATATGTGCACGCGGAATAGTTTTCGAGATATCAGCGACAAACTAAAAATATATATTTTGTGAGCGATTTTTTAACATTTTAAAAGTTTGCCGCTTAATAACTTTTTTCGTACAGTCTTTCAAGAAACGAGCTATACCATGATCGATTCGTATTTTTGGCCTCTATCGATTGGCGTTGGTCGCTATGATGCACGGCTTTTAGTTTGGATTTTATAAGTAAAAAACCATCACAATTAGTGACTACATATTTTAGGTGTAGCTCCTTCATTTTTAAAAATGGCGAAAGTGACAACCGAAAAATCTGATTCTGCAACCTTAGAGCTTTTCATTTCATTTCTTTTTTTTTCAATCCATTAAAAATTGACGAATTGTGACCGTTTCTAAAATCACTTATTTTTTGTCAAATTTTGTTTACATTTTGGTAAATAATAACAAAAATACTCCTTTTTTTACAACTCTGTTAAAAAAGTTTGCCGTTTCTCAGAGTTTGTTTTCTTCTCCTACGTTTTTGTTTTTGTACAAATCGTCTTCGGTTGTCAAATAAAATAGGAGATTATATCTTTTGACATTTGAAGAAGGAAAAAACACAAGCACAAAAAATAGTCACCTGGGCTGTCAAGGCCACCTGTTATGCAGCTTGAGAAAATTGTCGAGGAGAAGATAACAAACTTTTGTCGCATTTTTTTTTTGTTTTGGAAAACTCTTTTCGGAGTTGCATGGAAAGTACTTTTTCCTATGCGTGTGAACATGTTGTTGTTTTTTTTTGTAGGTGTATTAGTGCCACGTGCTTTCATGTTATACATAAAAAAATGTAAACAAACTAAGGCAAAAAATAGCATTTTTCAACTCGATCGCAATTCGTTAATTTATTATTAATTTTAATGCAAAAAAAAAAACAAAATTAAAAGCCTACAGATCATAGAATCAAATTTTGTAACTGTCACTTTTGATGATTAAGAAATAAAGGTGGTTCACATCCAGCTACTTAGAGTAGTTTTTCATTAATAACTCGAAAACTATTCCGCGTGCACATATACTGCTATATACGAACGAAAAAGGATAAAAATACGAATCGATCGTGGTATAGTTTGTTTTCTGAAAGACTGTGCGAAAAAAGTTACTAAGCGGCAAACTTTTCAAAATTAAAAAAATCGCCGAAATTATTAAGTTTAGTTTTTTGCTTATATCTCTAAAACTATTCCGCGTGCACATATACTACTATATACGATCGAAAGAGGATAAAAATACGAATCGATTGTGGTATAGTTTGTTTTCTGAAAGACTATACGAAAAAAGTTATTAAGCGGCAAACTTTATAAATTTGAGAAAACCGCTGAAATTAATAAGTTTAGTTTTTTGCTTATATCTCGGAAACTATTCCACGTTCACATATACTGCTATATACGATCGAAAGAGGATAAAAGTACGAATTGATCGTGGTATAGTTTGGTTTCTGAAAGGCTATACGAAAAAAGTTATTAAGCGGCAAACTTTTCAAATTGAAAAAAATTGCTGAAATTAGTTTAGTTTTTCCATATACTTTAGAACAAATTTTTCATACAAAATTCATTTTAAAATAAACTTGAAATCAACATTAATTTGTATTCATAAGGAAGTATATATTAAGATTCTGATAGTAAAATTTAAAATCAAAATTAATTTTTAAGGCAGTATATGTTTAGTTTTTGATAGTAAGTAACAATATAAAATCGATATCCCCTCAATTTATCATATGTATATAATAACACACTGCATATTAGAGTATATTATTAAAGATATATTAAGCCATATTAAAACAACAATTAAAATATATTTTAATTATTTGAAATTCAAATTCAATTTTAAAAATATAATAACTAAAAAATTTGTGTAATTGTTACAAAAAATAATTTATTTGTAGGGTATGGTGAAATATTTTGTTTCGATCCTATTTGCTTGGTCTGGCAGCATAACTTAGGTTTTCTTTGCAAACGAATAACGGAATTGGTTTAAGGTAAAAAACTAAAAAATAAAAAAATGGGAGAAAATAAAAACTCCCGCTTAATCGTTGTTGCCATTCCTGCTATATAAAAAATTTATTTATTTTTTTAACTTTTCTGCTTTTTATTAATCACAAAAGTTAAAATGGTTTATTGAAATTTCCTAAAAATCAAAATTAATAGAAATTATAGAGGATATAAATAATGGCCCATATTCATAGTTAAAATAAAGTCTACTTTAAGGGAACCAAAGTCGCTTTTACTTTAGAGTCGACTCTAACTCATTCATAGACAATTTAAAATATACTTTTGGCGTTGAAGTCAACTCTAAATTTAAAGCTGGCTGAAGCTGTTTTTAACTCATTTTCCCATAATTATTTTATTTGGCTTAAGAACACAATACTTTGCATCTGATTTTTATACCAAATTGAACAAACTATTAATAGGGTTACTTTTTTTCTAATGTTTGTTTAGAATTTGTATGAAAACATTTATCAAACTAAAGTTGACACCCAGTTAAAGTCGATTTGACTTAAAGTATGCTATATTTTCGACTATGAAAGCAAAAAAGATAATAAGAACTTTTTAGTTTAGAGTATACTTTAGCAAGAGTCGACTTTAGTATATAACTATGAATATGGGCCAATATTTATAATATAATATTTATATTTATATTAAAAGCAGAAAAGTTAAAAAAATAAAATATAGTTAGGACTATTTTTAATAATATAGGTTTTAACTGATTTTATAGTGTAGAAACATTTGCTAACTACTTGAGGTGAAGTTTTTAAAAACCCATTTTTATATTCGAAAATTCTAAAGTGAATTAATCAACTAGTTTACCACTTCTTAGAAACTAGGTTTTTATTATCGCACAATTGAGATTAAAACTACTTTAGAAGAACAAAGGGATATTACACACGGATTAGATGTTAAAAAAAATTACACATTTTTTATATAGCTGGAATGGCAACAATGATTAAGCGGCAGTTTTTATTTTCTCCCATTTTTTTTTTTTTTTAGTTTTTTACCTTAAACCAATTCCGTTATTCGTACGCAAAGAAAACCTAAGTTATGCTGCCAGACCAAGCAAATAGGATGAATGGAAATAAAACAAAATATTTCACCATACCCTACAAATAAATTATTTTTTGTAACAGTTACACAAATTTTTTAGTTATTATATTTTTAAAATTGAATTTGATTTTCAAGTAATTCAAATATATTTTAATTGTTGTTTTAATATGGCTTAATATATCTTTAATAATATACTCTAATATGCAGTGTGTTATTATATACATATGTTAAATTGAGGGGATATCGATTTTATTTTGTTACTTACTATCAAAAACTAAACATATACTGCCTTAAAAATTAATTTTGATTTTAAATTTTACTATCAGAATCTTAATATATACTTTCTTATGCATACAAATTAATGTTGATTTCAAGTTTATTTTAAAATGAATTTTGTATGAAAAATTTGTTCTAAAGTATATTGAAAAACTAAACTAATTTCAGCAATTTTTGAAAAGTTTGCCGCTTAATAACTTTTTTCGTACAGTCTTTCAGAAAACAAACTATACCACGATCGATTCGTACTTTTATCCTCTTTCGATCGTATATAGCAGTATATGTGAACGCGGAATAGTTTCCGAGATATAAGCAAAAAACTAAACTTATTAATTTCAGCGATTTTTTCAAATTTGAAAAGTTTGCCGCTTAATAACTTTTTTCTTACAGTCTTTCAGAAAACAAACTATACCACGATCGATTCGCATTTTTATCCTCTTTCGATCGTATATAGCAGTATATCTGCACGCGGAATAGTTTCAGAGATATAAGCAAAAAACTAAACTTATTAATTTCAGCGATTTTTTAATTTTGAAAAGTTTGCCGCATAATAACTTTTTTCTTACAGTCTTTCAGAAAACAACTATACCACGATCGATTCGTATTTTTGTCCTCTCTCGATCGTATATACCAGTATATGTGCGCGCGGAATAATTTCCGAGATATAAGCAAAAAACTAAACTTATTAATTTCAGCGGTTTTCTCAAATTTATAAAGTTTGTCGCTTAATAACTTTTTTCGTACAGTCTTTCAGAAAACAAACTATACCACGATCGATTCGTATTTTTATCCTTTTTCGATCGTATACAGCGGTATATATGTACGCAGAATAGTTTCTGAGATATAAGCAAAAAACTAAACTTATTAATTTCAGCGATTTTCTCAAATTTGAAAAGTTTGCCGCTTAATAACTTTTTTCGTACAGCCTTTCAGAAAACAAACTATTCCACGATCGATTCGTATTTTTATCCTCTTTCGATCTTATATAGTAGTATATGTGCACGCGGAATAGTTTTAGAGATATAAGCAAAAAACTAAATTTATTAATTTCAGCGATTTTCTCGTACAGTCTTTCAGAAAACAAACTATTCCACGATCGATTCGTATTTTTATCCTCTTTCGATCGTATATAGTAGTATATGTGAACGCGGAATAGTTTTAGAGATATAAGCAAAAAACTAAACTTATTAATTTCAGCGATTTTTTTAATTTTGAAAAGTTTGCCGCTTAATAACCTTTTTCGTACAGTCTTTCAGAAAACAAACTATACCACGATCGATTCGTATTTTTATCCCCTTTCCGTCGTATATAGCAGTATATGTGCACGCGGAATAGTTTCCGAGATATAAGCAAAAAACTAAACTTATTAATTGCAGCGATTTTCTCAAATTTTAAAAGTTTGCCGCTTAATAACTTTTTTCGTATAGTCTTTCAGAAAACAAACTATACCAAGATCGATTCGTATTTCTATCCTCTTTCGATCGTATATAGTAGTATATGTGCACGCGGAATAGTTTTAGAGATATAAGCAAAAAACTTAACTTATAATTTTAAGCGGTTTTTTTTTACCATTTAAAAGTTTGCTGGCTTATAACTTTTTTCGTACAGTCTTGCAAGAAACAATATATATACCACGATCGATTCATACTTTAAGCCTCTATCGATTGGTATCAGTCGCTATGATGCACGGCTTTTAGTTTTATTTTTATAACTAAAAAACCATCACAATTAATGACTACATGTTTTGGGTGTAGCTCCTTTATTTTTAAAATGGCGAAAGTGACAACCTGAAAATCTGATTCTGCAAGCTTAGAGCCTTTCATTTTTAATTTTTATTTTAAATTCTATTAAAAATTGACGAATTGTGACCGTTTCTAAATGGTCTTATTTTTTATCAAATTTTGTTTACATTTTTGTTATGAATAACAATAATACTCCTTTTTTACAACTCTATAAAAAAAGTTTGACGTTTCTCCGAGTTTGTTATCTTCTCCTACGTGAGAAAATTTTATATTTATATTGTCCATTCATATTCATACTTGCAAAATACTTTTTTTCCAGAGTTGCAGCAAGTAGAAACATCAACTTAGAAAAAAGTATTTATTTTTATTTTTCATACATTCCTATCAAGAAAGGTGGAATAGATGAAAAATAAAAATAAATAGCATACAGTTTATTTGGCTGCCAGATTGACATTTTCAAAAAATTCGTCAAAGTTAATTAAAAATTCTTAAATATAATAGTTGCATGTGTAGTTTTAATTTTCTTTTAATGCAAATTTATATTAGAAGACTGCATCACTTTAAAGAAATTGCATTAACAAAATTCACTTGTTATCGTTTCGCCCTGGTTTTTAGTAACGATTGGCTAGCTTACTTTACTAAGAAAAAAAATGACAAGAATTTGATTAATAATTTTTAAAAGTAAAAAGAAATATGTGGTTAATGAAAGCGCGAGATAAGTTTTAATTATATAGTTAAGTTATTGAATTTCTTTACATGTTACATGTGCTATTTAACCAATAAAAAAAGGAATCGATTAGGATTTCAAATATTTATTAAGACAAAACTTAAATTTATTTAAATACAAATTATAGTTGAGTTAAACGATCTTAAACGCGTTGTGTTGTAAAAAGGAATGCTCGTGTTCTAGTGCTAAACAAAAAACATTTTTTAACACCCGGGTAGTTGGTGCGTTGAGTAGCCGGTATTACAACGGTGATGCCACAGCATTCCCCCGCCAGAGGGAGCTCATCTGAACCTCAGAGGAATCGTAACCCGGCGACCACTTGAAGTAGCTCTAGGTTGTGTTATTGCGGGTGAAAACTTTAAAGCTGTGCTGGAGTTGAGATCGTTGTTGCTATGAACTTTTTGACTTACGCTATCAGGTAAAAATTCCTGTTGCTCACTGCTGTCATGGCAAGCGCTGGGTGCACCTGTCGATGAGATCACTGGTTTCGGTAAAAGCCAGTTTTAAACGGTCGATACTGATGTTGTTTGGTCGACCGCGTATCAAAATTGTAAAATATTTGTCAAAGCGTTTTCAAATTTGGTATGGACCGTCATACAGATGCGTAAGCGAAGGCCGTATCGAGTCGTTGCGGACAAGGGCGTGCGATGAATTTTTTAGATTTTTCGAAATGAATGTACGGGGCATAGCATGGTGGGCTGTATCGGTTGGCTTAAGCTTCTGCATTACTGATCGAAAATCGGTGATAAACTCGCTGGCAGAGTCGGAGATCTTAGTTCGGTGAAAAAAGTCTCCAGGAATTGTTAAAGTGGAGCCGTAAACCAACTCAGCTGGCGATGCTTTTAAATCTGACTTGAAAGCAACCCGTAGTCCAAGCAAAATAGTTGGCAGGTGGTGCACCCATCGTGCTGGATTATGACATAAAATGGCTACCTTAAATGTGCGGTGTCACCTCTCAATGATGCCGTTGGGCTGCGGATGATACGGTGTAGTACGAAGATGTGTTGCACCAATTGCATTTACCAATTCGGTGAAAACTGCAGATTCAAATTGGCGGCCACGATCCGAAGTTATCCGAGCTGGGACACCAAACCTTGAAATCCACTGAGCTAGGAGAGCTTTAACGACTGCATCCGCTGACATATCAGGAATCGGAACTGCCTCCGGCCAACGAGTGAAAAGGTCAATAATTGTTAGGCAATATCGTTGTCCTTCACATAACGGGAACGGACCAACGATGTCTATGTTAATGTGAGCGAAGCGTTCTTTCGTCGGCTCATATTTGGCGGGAGCTGTACGAGAATGTTGCTGAACTTTCGAGCGCTGGCATTGTAAGCAATTTCGTACGAAAACAGCAGCATCTTTCCGAATCCCAGGCCAACAAAATCGGCTGGTGACGAGTTTGGTTGTGGCCCGAACACCTGGATGAGACAAATCGTGGATTTTTGCTAAAATTTGTTGCCGGAACTCCTTCGGGATGCAAGGGCGAACTCGTGATGTTGCTGTGTCACAGATAAGCTCATCGTTGCAACCTGGGATTGGAAAATATTTCAATTTCAGAGAATTTGATGTAGTGCCTTCGTTAATCATCTTTTGAAGCTCTTCGTCCATCAGTTGGGCCGCTGCAATACGAGAGTAATCTACGATTTGACTTATTGAGTCGATGCGGGACAGCGCGTCGGCAGTGACGTTTGCTAAACCAGGCGTGTGGCGAATATCTGTCGTAAACTGACTGACAAAATCGAGCTGACGAATTCTGCGGGGCGAGGCTTTTTCAAGTTTTTGTTGAAACGCAAAAATAAGCGGTCGGTGATCGGTAACTATGTAACACCGCCGTCCTTCTATCATGTAACGGAAACGACACACGGCCTGATACATTGCTGCTAGCTCCCGATCGTACGTTGAATATTTTTGTTGAGTACTCGTAAACTTTTTAGAATAAAATGCCAAAGGTTGGAGGTTTCGATTAATTTTTTGATGTAAGGACGCTCCCACCGCTATATGAAAAGCATCAACGTATAACGCCAGCTCGGCGTCAGAAGCAGGATGCGCTAAGAGAGCAGCGTTGGCCAGTTCGCTTTTACAGCGGTCGAAAGCAGCTTCTGTAGACGAATCCCATTTCAGCGGGCTGCGGTCGTTTTTCTTATTGCCGATGATAAGTTGTTGCAGTTGCATTTGATACGAAATCGCATGTGGCAAGAACTTCCTGTAAAAGTTTACCATAGCGATAAACCTTCTAAGCTCTTGAGCCACTTTCGGTTTTGGAAAATCCAGTACAGCTGCAACTTTTTCGGGCAGAGGGCGAATGCCGTCAGCGTTGACCGAATGTCCAAGAAATGTTATTTCGCTTTTCCCAAATTCGCATTTGTTTACATTTATTGTGAGATGATTGTCTCGAAGACGACGAAAAACTACAATTAGATCCTGACGATGCTGTTCGGCTGAAGCTGATGCGACGCAAATGTCGTCGATGTAGGGAAAAACGAAATCAAGGGCTCCCAACACCTCGTTTATTAACCTTTGAAACGTTTGTGTGGCGTTGCACAGGCCGAAAGTCATGAACTTAAACTCGTAGAGGCCGAATGGGGTACTAATTGCCGTTTTCGGGACGTCATCGGGAAATATCGGTACCTGGTGGAAGGCTTTCTGAAGGTCAATCTTTGAAAAAATTTTCTTACCTCTCAGATTTGTTGTAAAATCCTTCAGGTACGGCAGAGGGTACCGATCTGGTAATGTGCGAGCATTTAGAGCACGGTAGTCTCCGCATGGCCTCCAGGTACCGTCGCCCTTTTTTACCATATGGAGCGGGCTTGACCAACTGCTGTTAGACGGTTGGCAAATACCAGTTTTTATTAAAAAATCAAACTCAGATTTAGCGGCCAAAAGCTTCTCTGGCGAAAGACGTCTCGTGAGCTTGGTAATGTCAGCGAATGGTTCCAAAATGTCGGCGAAAGAATTTTTTGTATCGTACGTTTTGATAACGGCTGCTTCGAAATGCGACGATGATGTAAGTTGTGAGACGAGTCCGGTTATGTTGTCGATCAATCGATTACGACGTAGGTCTATTAACAAGTCGTAGTGTTTGAGAAATCGGATCCGATGATCGGTGACGTCACGTCTGCGACTACAAAAGACCAGTAAAAGTCTCGGCGCAAACCTAGGTCCAATTTAATGCGCTTTTCTCCGATGACCTTGATAGGAGAACCATTGGCGGCGTATAAAACAACAGCTGTCGGACGGACATCAAACGACTTCGACGTTACGGGCAAGACGGATACATCGGCGCCACTATCGACCAGAAAATTTTTATTGCTATATACGTCTCTCACCTGTAAGCGAAAAATTAGACATTCGGTGGGGAAGCTTTCGCTTGCATCCTCCACCCGTCTACCAAGTCAGTTGTTGGAAGCAACGGCTGCGCGCTGTGTACTCTGCCGACGCTTATGTCTGCATGGGCTTCGGCACTTTTGAGCATTGCGGCTATACTTCTTATGGTACCAGCATTCATTATTAGATATGTCGCTTTGATATGCTTGACGACTTTTAGAGCGGTTGCCTTTTGTACTTGGTCCGCGTGAGCGTGATCGTGATCGTGTCGAAAATCTTTCAAAATTTTTGCTTAACTCAATTACAGCTGCACCAAGTTCGCTGATTTCGTTTGGTGCTTGCGACTGAACACGGTGAATTTGGTTCGGTGCCATGGCATCGACAATTGAATCGGCAATTCTTGTGAATTCAGTTGGGGGGCCAGACGAGGCAGCGACCACAGGCTGGGCAAATTCAGGCAAACGTTTTGCCCAAAGACCTTTTAACGCAGCGTCTCCGAGCGTGTTGCTAGCAACGCACTTAATTTCGAAATACAACTCAGATGGCTTTTTGTCCCCCAACGGCAGATCTGATAAAAGACGGTTGAGGCGACGCTGTTCACTATCAGCAAAGTGATCAATAATTTTTTGTTTTACGAAGTCGAAGCGGTCTGTTTGTGGCAGCGTTGCAATTACATCAGCCAACTGGGAAATAATATTTGGATCCATCCTTGCTAATATTGTTGCGGTCTTCTGTTTATCGGCGGTTATGCCAGAAGCTGTAAACCAGAAATCCATAGTGGTAAACCAAGCCTCGATGTTCGTGCTCGACATTACGGGCACCGGCAACCTGGCATACTCGGCGCTGACATTGGCAGAAGATGATTGCGAAAGGCCACTATCGTTAGCGGCTGCGCGCCCTGCCTCGTCATGAGACATATTATTTTTTACCCAATGTCACGCAAACACTTGTTAATAAACGCAAAATGGCTAACAAGTTAACCCAGACACGTTGCACCAAAAAAACAAGATGGCGGAAATCCAAGTAAAATTCCAATGATTTGCAATTTTTTTTGTGAGAAATTTGCAAAAAGTTTCCTTATGCAAATCGGTTTCAAAGCGGGGTCACCAATTTGGTAATTTGTGTTATTTAACCAATAAAAAAAGGAATCGATTAGGGTTTCAAATATTTATTAAGACAAAACTTAAATTTATTTAAATACAAGTTATAGTTGAGTTAAACGATCTTAAACGCGTTGTGTTGTAAAAAAAGGAATGGGGAGAATTCAAAAACATTTTTTAACACCCGGGTAGTTGGTGCGTTGAGTAGCCGGTATTACAACGGTGATGCCACATAAACAATGTTTAGTTGATAACGTGATTTAAAAGTTTCGCTTGTTTAAAAATTTTTCAGACTGTTGTAACATTAAACTAATGTACGTATAGATCTCTCAATGTTATAAAACAAACAATAGAAAGTTGTATTATTTTCCATATTCGATTAAGATTGTTATAAGTAAAACTCTCAAAAGCACTTACAAAAGCTGCAGTAAAACTGAGCTTATTGGTATAATTTTGGAATAATATAGTATTTTATATATTTTACATCTTTAAATGCAATAACAATACTTTTTTTATTGAGGACCAGCACTCAGGAGATGACCCCTACTTATGCAATGCATTGTGCCAAAACTAGGAAATTAGGTTGTGCTTGTGAACATTTGATTTGAATCTTTGCACATTGAAAGTGGCAGGAAAGATATTTGCAGGGAGTTTCTTCCACATACAAACTGTTCGGCTAAAAAACGAATTTTCTCTGTAATGCGTTGTGCGATTCACTGGCCAATCGACTGCAAAGGAATGCGCTCTTGATGCAGATCGCGTTGCGCGTATGAAATTACGGTTTTCAGGAACAAGTTCCCTGATTTCATAAGAGCACATTCCGTTGTAGTAATGATAAAACAGTGAAACACACCCCACATTGCGTCGATGCTCCAGTGAGTCAATAGAGCTGGATACCCTACTGTCACCGATGAGTTTCTTCGCTCTCTCCTGTACGCGGTCGAGTAACTCCAAAATAGACTTTGAAGCACCGGCCCATACATGAGAGTTGTATTTCATTTCCGGTCTGATAAAGGTGACATAGACAGTAAGGAGGTCTGATGGAGTGAAGTATTTCTTACACCGTTTCAGAAAACCTAGGCACTTGAATGCTTCTTTTGCAACATGAAAAATGTGCTTGTTCCAACGAACATCGCACTGAATTTTCATGCCAAGAACATCGAGAGCTTCTGATTCCTTAATATATATATCACCCATAATTACAGATAACGTAGTAGGTTCAGCAGTACACCTGTGCGAAAGCACACAGCACTGGGTTATATAAGCGTTAAACTGAACCCTGTTCGCCAAGCCGCATTCGGAAATTACCAAAAGGTCGCGAATAAGGGTATCGTCGATGTGCTTTCTCATAGCCTCAATTTCCCGAAGGCTTGGTCAACTGCAAAACGAAAATGAATGGCATATGCTACTGTCATCTGCAAAGGAATAGATAGGGTTGGAAGTCTGACGTAGAAGGTCATTAAGAAAAATAAGAAATAGGGTAGGGGAAAGAACGGAACCTTGCGGTACCCCTGAATTTACCTTGAACAACTCGAATAGTGCGATCCCCGAGAAAGCTCGATATAAGTCGAGTGAACCTATTACCGACACCAAAAGCAATAAGTTTTGATATGAGTGCACCATGCCACACTCTATCAAAAGCCTTGGAAATATCTAAAGCCACCACCTTACTTTCGCCGAAATGGTGAATGGATTGACACCATTTTTCCGAAAGGAAGGCCAATAAGTCACCCGTCGAGCGTGCCCTACGGAAGCGAAAAAAGTATAGTATAACAAACATCGGCTTCGCTTACTAAAGATTTTCTGCTTAGTCGGCCATCGGCCGGGCGCAAGGATTTTCTCCTCTATCGTATGACCAACACCGGAATTTTTTCTATTATTTTTTAGTTTTTGAATGCTTTTAAGCATTTAATAAATAACAATTTTTTTCACAAGAAATGGCTATACATAACCTTTTCATTTATCAGACCAATTCTTATGTAATTTAACACTTATAAAAGCAAATATTTGAACATAATTTTTCTGTAAAACCTTTACTACCTTATACGGATACCTTATAATACACATGCTGTTTGACGTTAATGAATTTTTATACGTTTATTTAAAAATTTAAGAAAGTTCTAAATACAAAGTGACAGAAACCTCCATACAAATATTGAACTTTAACAAAAAGTCTAATGAATGTTTACACTGATATGTATATTTTCATGATAAGATATTGTTTTAAGCAAATCGCACAGTTTTGTACTTGTGCTTCCATTTATATTATATTTCACCAAACCGCTTAAACATGTCGAACTGGTTTTGTTTTCGCAACACTTTGTTGTCAGAGATATTGAAATTCAATACCGTGCTATCCATTCGTATTGGAGGTTTTTATCAAGAAAATAAATTTATTTTACATTTTTTCCAAAAAGACATATGCAAGGCCAAAAAGTTCATTCCTAAGCACTATTTCGGATGTTTTCAGAATGACCATTACTGCGGCTTGAAAGACTCTGCAGTAGTCAGGAAGTCTAAACAAGAGTCTCAATCCCTGTCGTCCAGTTTCGAGCCATCGGTGTAGATGTCAACAGTATTGCTTACAACCACTTCGTTACAGACCCATTCCTCCCTACTTGGAATATGGATCTGAAACCCGTGATCCAGAGCAGGTGTAGAAGAGATGTAGTCCACCATTGTTGATATGGGCACATCCCGAACGATAATCTTGGAGTGACCCATGTCCGGCCTATGCCACCGTGAGAGGGCATTAAGTCTGGCTGCAGAGCATTTGGCCTGTTGCAATACCAGGAGTTTGATGGGTAACCAGTGGAGAAGAGCATACAGAACCCCAGTAATCAAAATGGCGGCTGTTCTCCTGACTTCATCAAGAGGCTTTTGGTTAACCGCTTTCTCGAAAGCGGGCCACCAAAAAACAGCACCATAGAGAATATTCGGCTCGATTACTACCTTATATAGCCAGGAGGTGATTCGAGGCTGAAGTCCAATTCTTGGTCTTAGAGCTCTCTGGCAGAGGTAGAGCGACAGGTGCTGTTTAGCTTAAGTGCAGTAAAAATCAGAACTTTGTATCTCCGTGTGAAGGGCATAACCTCCGTTTTGTTGGGGCTAACATCGAGATCAAATTCACGGCACAATTAAGACAGAACATAGAGCGAATAGTTCACCCGTTCTGTAAGTGTTGTTTGGTATTTGCCCGAGACCAAGATAGCAATGTCATCAGCATAAGCTATCACCCTATTACCCGTTTGGTCCAGTCGCCATAGCAGCGTATTGACTGCCGGATTCCCTTCGAGGGGAGACAACACACCACCTTGTGGAGTGCCTCTTTTCACTTCCCTTTCTAGGTGATCTTTTCCCATAGTGGACTTGTTGATACGTGTTTTAAAGAGTAGCTCAATGATTCGCACTAGATTTGCACAAAGATCAAGATTCAAGAGGACCTTTATAACGGCATTGGGGCCGACGTTATTGAAAGCTCCTTCTATGTCAAGAAACACTGCAAGCGTAAATTCTTTATTTGAAAGGGACTTTTCAACGTCAGATATTAGCACGTGCAGCGCCGTTTCCACAGATTTCCCTTTCGTGTAGGCGTGCTGCGAGCTAGAGATAAGCGTTGGATTTATGCAGTTTCTGATCTGAAGATCGAGAATCCTTGCTTATTGGCCTAAAGTCCTTGGGTTTAATATGAGTTGTGTTTCCCGCTTTAGGGAGAAAACAACTCGGGCCACACGCCCGTATATATTTTACAGGCAAGCACTGTAAATCCGCAAATGCCATAGTATTTTGAAGTCCAGGAGACTTGAAGGCATCGAGCGACGTGATGGCCCACTCTGTATGAGCATTGGTCGCCTGGAAAGTGGTTGGGCAAACCGACGCGGAATTTATAGTTCCTGGCACTTCGCTAATCCCCTCAGCGTCTCAAAGGTATCGATTACAGAGTCCGTCCATTTACCGGTCGGCCTCTGAATGCTCTCAATAGCTCTCGGCGACGTGCTAAGAATCATGCGTAGCCTGCTAGTTTTTGACGAGGTTCGGGTACGAGCCTCATTTGCCGGAAAAAGTCACCGGCAAACCCGGATGAAGAAATGACATTTCTTGTGTCATCCGACGTATCTGAACCGCATGTAGAGGCCGGGGCCGTCTGTATGGTTTCAGTTTGTCCCACGGGAGCCTCTGGTACCAAAGGTCCAATAGGAGACTTAGAACTTTCCCCTATGTTGTCACCTTTATAGATCCTGAGAGAGATCGAATCAAAACCGTAGTTGATTTCCCCCTTACAGGCGTTGAGTATGGCTAGGGACTCTTCGTTAATAGCGATGGCAGCGTCTCGAAAGTGGCCCTTTGTTTCGCTTGATTTGGCGATCTTCCAGTCGGCCGTAGGCAGCCCTTTGTTGCTGAATTTAATAAGTTCCAGAATTTTATCCGGAGTGGAAGGATCTGCTAGGATCCGGGCATAGGCTCTTAGACGGTTCGGAATCTGATCCTTGGGTATAGCTAAATCTCAAAACCCGACCAGATTTCACCCAGGCTTTTAATTGTCTGCTTGTAAAAGTCCTCAGATTGTTGATCAGCATAAGCAATTAACTTAACATGCCCTGATACCAGCCCGCATCACAGCATGAGCGAGAGGGGCCAGGTTTGGCCGAAATTATGTCCTTATAGACACTGCGAAGAGCCGCTTGGACTAACCTCCAGTTATCTGGAGATATAGTCCCGTCATTTTTACCAGTATCTATGATAGTCAAAACGAGGCTATCCCTAATTATTTCGCTATGGGGACGTGAGGACATCGGCTTAAACGTAGAAGCCTTAGGCCGCCAAGTTAGGTGGAGGGAGAGTCTCCAAGTTCTGTTTGGCCCATTAAAGTTTTGTCTGGTCCCTTTCAGACAAGGTTTTTCGGGCTACCTTAACCGATGCCCCACAGCAGTAGTTGGACAGATATGCGGGGGAGCCCCTCATTCACTCTGTTTTGTAGCAGGGGTGATTAAGGTGCTCGAAGAGGGCACTACGCACCCTTTCTGGATTGTGATGCGGGATGTTGAGGCAGACAATAGAGACGTTGGCTGTTGTCTGGAGGTAGAGGTATCAGATAAAGTTTGCTTTTGGATTGCTGGCTTTTGCCGTTTCAATCCAGTTGGTTCCCTTTTGGGGTTGGCCTTTGTGGTCTTTTTTGTAATTTTTAAGTTTACAGTTTTGTCCATGCGATTGGGTCCCCACTCATAGCCGCTATCTCCACTCGTATGTGTAGTCAACTCAAAGGTTCCATGGTTATCTATGCAAGCATGGGGACAGTTGCTCAGAGCCAGACCGTTGGTAATTGAGAGTAAGTCTCAACCAAACCTACACCACCGACTTAACGGTGACGGGTATCGAACGTACTATGAGGCCTGCCACGGTTTAAGCGGGACAAAGATAGTTATGACATTAAACTGGAGCCGTTCCCGCAAGGTTTCACCCCAGTGGTACTAGGTGCAGAAGCCATAACCACCAGCCCATGTCAAACAAAAACGTGCCAAAAGATCGGAAAGAGAGGTCCTTGGATAGAAAAAGGTCGTCCCGGCGTTGTAAAGATCATTTAGCGTTACCCAGAATACAATACGTGAAAGCGATCTATGCTACATCCTTATAAGTTGGTTAAATGGATGATATTTACAATATACGCAACTCAAGGTGATGGATGCGAAGTATGCTGGTGATGGATTTGGCGGTCCTTAAAATCCGGCATTACATTCTGCCAGCGTCAAATTTTTCTTGTTTTCTTTGGAAAACGTCCGCGTACATATGAAAAGTAATTTTTCTTTATAAAAGTTAAATTGAAAAATGAACCAAAGCCGAAAAAGTAAATTTTGACTGATTTATGAAAATTACTGGTTGAACTCCTGGCTGAGAAAAAAAATAATTTAAAAAACACGCAAGGCACAGCGCATATATAGTCATACCTCATCAACAGTTGATATGATACTGGAACAGCATCTATATTGTTGTGAGGAAACAAGTATGAATAATTAAAACCAAAATTTGCATTTCGTGTCTATACCGAAGGTGTAGTACAAAATTGCAACAAATGTATAACACGTGTTGTAGAGAAGACAACAAAGAAATGCTTTGAGTTGTGTGTGAATTTTGTCTAACCAAATTAATACTGATTAGTTGGTTAATTGGATGATATTTAAAATATACGCAACTCAAAGTGATGGATGCGAAGAATGCTGATGATGGATTTGGCGGTCCTGAAAATAGGGCATTACATTCTACCAGCGTCTAATTTTTCTTGTTTTCATTGGAAAACGTCCGCGTACATTTGAGAAATAATTGTTCTTTATAAAAGTTAAATAAAAAATGAACCAAGGCCGAAAAAGTAAATTTTAATTGATTTATGAAAAATTAATAAAGTTAAATACAGAATTAGGCAATTCATTTGCAAATATTTGATTGAAGAAGTTCAATTTACAATTAAGACTTTAAGTGTTTTTAGACATTATAAATTAAGTTTTCTAAATTTAAAATTTTGTAGCAATTTCTTATTAACAAAATATGTTTTGAATTTGAAGAACTTAATTTATTTCTCTACTTGGAACAAATAGATTTTTAGTCGGAAAAAACTTGTTCGCAGCAATATGTAGAAGAAAAAACGGATAACAATTTTAAAGCATTTCTTTTTAACTCTGAAAAATTTAAATCATTTAAATCATTTAAATTTTTCCAGAATTCTTCTCCCATTTTTACAGGAGCTTGGCCTTCTGTTCTGATTGTATATCGAACTCATGTTTAGTAACATCACAGTTATAAGTTATAAATAAATCCAACTGCAGTTGTATACTCTTAAAATCTGCAAACCTGGCTTCAAAATTGTTAAGCAGCATATCAAAAATCTTAACTCGCTTAGTTTTCGTAGTATTGCACAGCGATTCGCGTAATAGAGATGTTTTTAAAAACTGAACTAGTCATCTGACTTAAATTGGCAAAGTATAAGAAAAAGTTTTGTTTTGTTTTAAAATAAAATAAAATTTTACAAATATCAGATATATTCTTACCTTTTCCTTGAAGCTCTAAGTTGAAATCATTAAGCAAGGAAATTGTATCAGCTAGAAAGGCGAGATCTGATATGAATTGTGTATCTTTTAAATTTTTTTTTGCCGACTCATCGATATTTTCTTTTTCTAAAAATTCTAAAATTTCCTGTTTTAAATCGTATAGCCGATTGAGACATTCGCCACGACAGAGCCAGCGTACCTCAGTGAACATTTTAAGATCATTAAAAGCTGTATTTTTAGATGTTAGAAATTTTACAAATTTTTGATGAGTGAGGGTAGTGTGTCCTCCTCTTATTTTATTTATAATGCGCTCTGCGGTCTATATAGTAGAGACTTGAGTAATAACTTTACACACAAGCGCGATTTAATGGATAAAGCAGTGAAAGTTTTGAATTCCGTTATAGTTTTTTTATATTACTTATCAAACCTGTGTTTTTTTTTGCCCCGACAATTTTGTTTATATCAACAATAGAAAAAATTTTATCACTTAAAACTTCCATCACAAGCTTTCCAGTTACATGTCCATAAAAAGTTTCCAGTGTCAACATTGATTCAAAAACATTAATATGTTCACCAATGCATCTGATACAGACAACCAGTTTACAAAGATCATTGATATCTGTACCTTAATCTAAACAAAACGAAAGAAATTTACAATTTATCAATTTTTCTTAAATAGAAGACTCCACCGAATTTCCTATTTGGGCAATACGCCTAGCCACAGTTTGGGGTGACAAGGAAATTGACTTTATGAAATGTATTCTGTAATTTAACGTTTGCAAAGTATGTTTTGCTAGCATTCCATCTATAAATGGTCTGCTTTGCTAAGCGATTTTCAAGCTTATCTGGCTTGAAATTTTCATTTTTAATTTTTTATTTCTCAAAATTTCCTTTACCAAAATTTCCATTACCAAAAGCGTTCTTAATATCAAAACAAAAATTTCTGTCTTCCATTATACTATTTTGTTTGCCGGTTTATTTTAAAATTAAGTCAAAGCTGAAAAAAAGCAGTAAGCATCCGCACATGTACACTCGCTAACACTCAATTAACGACTGAACTCAAACTGAAATAGAAGAGAAATTGCGTCGGTGTGAGTTTTTTTATTGCTTTTGTAGCACAATTGTGCACAGAAAATCAAGATTTGGATTACACTGATTTGAAGTTAACTGAAACGAAGATGAGAGCAAAGGCTTACTTAATGGACGATAAAAGCATTGCGAATTCGACGATAATTGCCTTGGAAACGATGAATTCGAAGACTGGTGTGTTTCAACGTCCGCTGGTGAGCTCGCATTGTGCAACGATGAGTGATGAGAAATGAGTCAAATTCGGCATCGTGATTTTGATGTACACTTTGATACGATATGACGAAATGCCTTTAAAAAATCAAAACGACGAGGCACAGGTAGCGACAGATATGAGGGAGAACTTTCGGTAGAGCGATCCTTACTTTGACAGTATTCACATAAGAGGTTCGATGTAACAAGTGACAGACCTGGCCCATTGGATTTATGCTTAGAGCCGCTTTCACGGCCAAGAAATGATTCTGCTTCTGCTGTTCAGCTTTCGAGGAACTGGCATCGACGACTTAAAATTGAATTATGTTCTCCAATGACGGCAATTTATTATACTCCTGTTTTTCATCAAAAATAGACTTACATTCTAGTTTTTTTTTTGAAAGAAAATATGTATAGTTATTGCGTTCATTACCTCTAGTTCTGAACCTAAACATGACAATGAACTTGGAAGAAGTGCAACGTTGTCCAACATGGAATGCAGGAATAGAGCACTTGGCTTATTAATGGGTGGAATTGCAAATAGAGAGTTGACATTATCAATAAAGATTAAACATTTGTTGTCGTAGCGGTCCTTCAAACAATTGAGGGCCCTCTGATAACGACTTTGAAGTGTTCCACAACGGCCAGGGCTTCTCCATCTCGACTATTTAGCAAATAATTAAATTTATCGATTGCGGAAATGGTAGCCTTATCATACACTAACATTTTGAAAGTAGTTATATACCGCGAATATTCAGCATATGGCAATGATTTGTTGAATTCAAAAAACTTTGGTCAGCATCACTATAATGACGACCCTTTTTTTAATAAATCGACTAAAAACTTTTGCTTGAAATATAGATCTCTTTCAAGTCGGTTCAACCTTCATCAGATGCAGAAATACGTTTGATTTGTGTTTGAATATGACTTACCTGTTAAATTATGTTTTTAGCAGCTGTAGGTGACATTCAGATTTTGTATAATCGGCACTTGAACCTTCTTTTTCAACCTTGGTGTTTAGCTTTGCAATTGTACGTTTTATAGTAGTTCTTTGTAATTTTGATGCAGATAACTCACCCTTTGATTTAGCGCCAGTTTCGTTATCGCTGAGCATTTTCTATTTATTAAGATTTATTTGATGATACGAAAATGCGATGAAATTATTAATCGACGCGAAGAAATTCGATATACAAATTTAGCTTCGATTGAGTAAACAGGTACTCCTAAGCTGGATTCACCCAAAAATGTTTCGGAACAAAATATTTGTTTTTTTATATGTAGTTTGACGTGTTTCTTTTTGAGTGAGAGAGAGAGAGAAAAAGAGTTAAACTCACTTCGGATCCACAGACATAACCAGACTCCTCAACACTGACGTTTAAAAAGTAACTTATCATATGCGATTAACCCCTAAATATGAGAAAGAAAATAAAGAGTGGCATCCTCAAAAAGGTGGGGTGTCGCAAAGCCATAATGGCTTTATGTCCCAATTCAAACGGACATAAAGCCATAATTTTGATATGGCCTTAAGTCTCATGTCAATTTTAGTGAAATGGGACATAAAGTCATTATGGTTATATGTCCCATTTGATGCGTTGCGTTACAAGTGCTTTATTTCACTAAATATGCCTATTTATCTATGAAATTAATGATTTCAAAAAATCCATAATTTCTAGGCTCCAGGAATTACAACTGCAAACATTTTGTGAAAGGAAAAATCCTTAGTTATCATTGGAAAACATTTTTTTATTCTTGTGACGCACGCAGGAAAACTTTATTCAGCGAAGCCACCTGCCGCGTCCTACTGGAGGAGAAAACCCCTAAGCGCGGCCCTAGGCTGCCACGCAGAAAAACTTTAGTATGCGAAGTCAGATTTCAATACTTAACTTTAGTGTCTCATGAACTGAAATGAGAGATAAAGCCGCTTTCTAATATTGCTAATGTGAGCTAAGGCCATGATGGCCTTATCTCTCATTCAAATGGAAAAAAAAACAAAAATGGCCTTATCTACCATGGTATTAAAGCACCCCCCTCCCCATGTTTAGTTCTATAAAATAAAATATAAAGAGCAATAATATACATAAGCTTTAAGATTATATAATTCTTTTTTTTTTCATTATTGTTTTCGGAACTTAAGCATAATTCTTATATGTAAATGAAATTAACAACAAAAAATAAAATAAAATTTTTCCTTTAACAGAATTTTAACAAAAACAACGTAGTAATGTAGTTAATTTAATGAATTATATATAACTTTTAATAGTGCGTTTCCATTAATGTGATTTCGTCTAAAACACTTGATTTGCTCAAATCAAGCGTTTTGCTACTTGATTTCCCATATATTTTTCATGCTACCAAAACCACTTAAATCACTTGATTTATTTCAACTCATGTCGAAAATTTATTTTCTCAAACTGATTTTGTCTTTGCAACACTGTGTTGTGTCTGGGATATTCAAGTTTAGCTCCGTGTTATCTATTCAGAGTGGATTTTTTGATCGAAAAAGTGACATTTAATTTTAAGTTTAAAAAAAAATAAACTTTATGGTACAAAAATTGTGTTTAAAAGAACATAGTTAAGTATGAGTAAAATCAAAAACAAACAAAAGCACGCACTCGATTTTTTACAAAAATAAAATAGGGGTTGTTTTTCTTTAACGGAGAAAAGTATCAGTGTTACGTCACAAATTCGAATATACAAAACAGTTTTGCTCAATGGAAACACTCCGAAGCGTTTTCCTCAAAACTAGTTGATTTTAAGTCAATGTAAACATAGTATAAGAAAAAATGAACATGGAATAGGGTGACATGCAATCATTATTAAAAATATGGCTTTATGTCTCATTTTCCGAAAAAAATTTATGGCGTTAAGTCCGATTATAATGAGACTTAATGGCATATGCCCTTATGTCTCCTATGGCTTTGCGACACTCCACCCGTCAAAAATAGTGCGAAAAAACAAGCAACTATATACACAATTCTTAACTCAACAAATACACAAAAACTAATGACAGCTACAAAATCATGGACGATACACACAAAATAAACAAAAATATCAGTTGGATAATTTTAGATTTTCAAAAAACTTTATTTAAAAAACTAAAAATCACATTAATTATAACAATATATTTGAGTTAATAATATTTAATTATTCTGCGGCAAATTCGTAAGTATTGGCTGGAAATAATTAGCTGAAAACATAATAGATAACTTAGTTTCATTAATACATTTTTTTTTACAGGAACTTACCTCTAAATGGAAACAAAATGGACAATTGGCAGAACAGGACACAAAATGGTAAGTTTTGCTTTAAATAAAAAGTGAATTATTTTTTTATATACACATTGTGCTTTTTGCAGGAACTTACCTCTAAATGGAAATAATTTGATTGCCAGGTGGATAGACAACTGGCAGAACAGGACCCAAAATGGTAAGTTTTCCTGAAAATAAAAAGTGAATTAGTTTTTTATATACACAATGTGATTTTTAAAGGAACTTACCTTTAAATGGAAATAATTTGTTTGCCCGGTGGAGAGACATTAGTTTGTTTGATTAATACATTTCTTTTACAGGCACTTACCTAAAAGTAGAATTATTTTTAGGCTGGTAGAAAATTGACAGAGTCGAACAGAAATAGGTAAGTACAGGTTTGAAATTAAATGTGCATTAGTTTTTAATAACACAATTTGTTTTTTTGTCCACACACACTTAGCTACAAAGGAGAATGAAAATTGGCAGAACTGTACATAAATTGCTGTGTTGCTTTTACAGGAACTTACCTCCAAATGGAAATATTTTGTTTGCCCGGTGCACAGTGGCTGAAAATCGTTTTTCGTTGGCCAAAAGTAAATTTTCTTTTTGTCACCGGTTTTTAAAATTTTTACGTCATTTTGTAGTTAATATATCCAAATTAAGGTAGCCAAAAAATTATGTTAAAATATTGATAATTGTGGGCGTGGCATGCTGTCAAACTCAACTTTTTTTTTAATTTCAGAAAAAGGTGTTTTTCTTTGTTTTTTTACCAAAATTAAATGGTTACTACTCGCAAGCTATCATCGATAATGGTCTGCGGTTTTTTTTTATAATATTGGTAGGATTATTGTCTTTAGTTGTTGTAAGTAGGCACAGCTCTAGCGTTTAATATTAGGGGCGTTATGAGATATTTATGAAACTACTATATTTTCCTCAAATTTAAACTTTAGTGGAATAGAACTTCTAGGGAACAAAAGGGAACAAGAAACGTATACAACCACGAGAAAGGTGAAAGTGTCCTCTTTAAGGCTATATACACTTTTGCACCCGCCACGAGCCGCCTGTAGAACACTTTTTTCATTGTAATGAAATTACTCGAAAAAAATTCATATACAATGGTGTATTAAATTTTCATTTTTTTGCCTAAAAGTTTATTTTTTTTAGTTTAGGCTACGTATAACTAAAAAAATAAATATAATACCTTCGAAAGGGTTTAATGGCTTCGTTTTGATCAGCAAAAAATAAGTAATAAAATGATCACAATGGGCTCTACACGAAGCATATGATCTCTTTCTAAATTTACCTGTTATCAAATGTTAGGGTCAACCAAAGTCATAAACAATTTTATAACAATAATTGCGACATTAAACCACTAAAGTTAAAAAACAACCCCATATAGACGCATGAGTGCAGTTTTGTTCAATTTAAGCGCTACCTGCTATGAAATTAAAGATCAGTGTGTGAAGAACATGTATCTAAAAATTTATAAAGGTACGGATTCGTTAAGGGATTACTCAGTAATAACTTAATCCTTTAAGTGTACGGATAAAACATAACAAACGCAAATAAAAATATTCAGAAGAAAATGGAGAGCTTCAGTTATAAAGAACTGGCCAAAGTGTATTTTAAAAACAAAAATCAGAAAGATGTTCTTAGTTACGTTAAAATAAAATTAAACTTAAATTCGTGTAGCACCGAAATGCAAGAGCAATTATATAATTTCGTCAAAGCACTAAAAAAACGCTACAAAGAAGTTATGTACAGTAAACAAAAATTTTATATAAAAAGTGCAAAGTGGTTAGAAGGTCAACTTACTGTCGCTGCAGAAACAGCAAAGCAAGATAAGGCTGGAAGACCACGCAAATCATTAGTGGACAACTGCAGCGATAGATCTAAGAGGCAGAAGCTTAAAGATATTACCGATGCCTTTGGTTCTACAAATATAAAAGAATCTTTCCTACATCAATTACGATCACAGAACCAATTTACAAAAGTGGATATCATTGAAAAAGTTGTTAAAGCTAGTCCACCGAGAACAAAACGGATTCTTAAAAGTATACCAACTCCGAATGATGCAATACAGTACACAAATGAGGAGGCATTAGCATTAACAAAAAAATTAACAAAACAGCAATATATTAAACTCAGACAGCGTGCGATCGAAAAAGGCTCAAATATATATCCAGCACATCATCACATAACCGCTGCTAAAATGGACTGTTTGCCATCAAAGGACACTATTACAATCACACAAATTTCGGCAGAGGTACAACTAAAATCTCTATTTGAACACACAGCCGAACGCTTGCTGCAATCAATAACAGGAAATGAGTTGAAGAAATACGGAAACACAAAGTTAATTCTTTTTTGTAAATGGGGATGTGATGGTTCTTCGGGACAAAAACAATATAAACAAGCTGTATGTGAAAATATTTCTGACTCAGATATGTTCATGGTATCATTTGTACCATTGCGATTGAAAAAGATTTTGGAAGATTCAGAGCCTTCGACTAGTACAACGCAAATAATGGATATTTGGAAAAATGAGACACCATCTTCTACGAAATACTGCAGGCCAATCAAATTTCAATTAAAAAAAGAAACAAATGATGTTATTAATACAGAAATTAGTAATATCAAGGACCAAATTACAACACTACAGCCATTACAATTACAGTTAGATGGGCAGCAAATTGAAGTAAGCTACCAGTTAGTCCTGACAATGATAGATGGAAAAGTGGGTCAGGCTTTGACTAACACGAAGGCTGCATCCAGCTGCATCAACCCAAGCAACATCAACCCAATTAAACCAAGTCCCAGCAAAATCATTAGATAATACCGTTGCATATGAATTTGGATTATCACCACTACACGAAAGAATACGACTTATGGAACACATACTAAAAATCAGTTATGATTTGGATTTTGGGTCTTCAGGATCAATAAGAAACAACGAGACCAACAAAGAGTTAAAAAGTTTAAAAAAGAAACATGTTCAAGATGAATATCGCAAACGTGGACTGATTATAGATCAGCCAAAACAAGGGTCAGGCAATACAAATGATGGCAATACCGCAAGAAGATTCTTTTCAGATCTAGAAACAGCATCTGAAATAACAGGAGTGGATTTTAACCTTATTTTCAGATTTAAAATAATACTAGAAGCACTTGCGTGCAATGAAGAAATTGACTGTAGAAAATTTGGAGATTATGCTAAGGAAACTGCAAAAATATATACAACTAACTACCCATGGAGAAATATGTCTGCAACAGTTCACAAAATCCTTTATCATGGTGAAGATGTCATTAAATATCATTTGGTGCCACTTGGAGATCTATCAGGGGAGGCTCAGGAAAAAAGGAACAAGGATTACATATTTTATAGAGAGCACAATACTAGGAAAAAATAATTAAATATATAATTGGCAACGTCAGATCCGTTCATATCCAGTATTCGAAATCAATGAAAAGTGGACCATCGGGATTTAGATGAAGAAGCCAAAAAACTGCTAAAGAACAGAAATAGCACAGAACAAAATATGGAATATTTGCAATTAATATTTAAGTCAAACGAATAAAAATTATAATTGCCTTTCATTACTCTTTTAGTACGGAAAACATTGTATTAGTAAAAAATAAGTTAAAACTATATAGGATGATGGAGGGGTAAGGGGGTGGTGAGGTTAAGGTAGCGTAGAAGATCATAGATTATATTTTCTTGTTGCTTGAAGGTAGCGCAGAAGATCCGAGTACATTTTCCATTCGTCATGAAAGCTTGAAAATAATTTTTTTATGCAATCTAGGCTTAGGTAATACAATTTGTTAATTATTGACACTATTTTTCATATAATATGCTATATAAACGCCCACAAAAAGGGGGCGGGGTCCAAAAATAAATTTTTATGATTTTATGGCTCCAGGGTAAAGACCTTGAACCTTCTTTAACATAAAAATGTTTCATTTGCTTAACAAATTTACAAAAAAAACTTGTAAAAATGTGTAGTTTTTCAGGGGTTGGTTTAGTTCTTCTTAGGGGAACTTTTTTCCCCCTGGTTCGACTTGGCCCATTTACGAACTTAGCCTGCCCTATCCTTCAAGATATATATGTACCAAATTTCAAGGGTGTAGCTCTTTTCGTTTAGACTGAATCGTGTTCATACCGACAGGCGAATGGACGGACGGCCGGATGGACGGACGGACGTATGGACAGACGGACATAGCTATATCGTCTTAGATTTCATCACTGATCAAGAATATATATACTTTTTTGGATCTTAGAGGGATATTTTACTATGTTACACGCAGAATAAACCCATATTTCACTCCGAAAGTTAAAAAAATTAAAATGTTCAACTTTGACCTCGAATTCCTTAAAAAGTCCTCAATCAATTTTAATGTAATTGAAACTGAATCAAGCTGAACTAAATATCCATCCATTAAAAAAAAAATTATTTCAATATTTTGATCGGTTCAAAAGTTACAGAATTTTGGCCAACGAAAAACGATTTTCAGCCACTGTGCGGTGGACGGACAACTGGCAGAACAGGACCCAAAACGGTAAGTTTTGCTGTAAATAAAAAGTGAATTAGTTTTTTATATACACAATGTGCTTTTTACAGGAATTTACCTCCAAATGGAAATAATTTCTCTGCCCGGTGGACTAGCAACTGGCAGAACAGGACCCAAAATGGTAAGTTTTGCTGGAAATAAAAGCTGTATTTGTTTTTTTTATATACACAATGTGCATTTTACAGGAACACACCTACAAATGAAATTAATTTGTTGGCCCGGTGGACGGCAGTATAGGATCCAAGATGCCTGAAAACAGAATGTGCATTAGTTTGTTTGGTTAATACATTTTATTTACAGGCACTTACCTTAAGCTGGAATTATTCTGAGGCTGGTGGAAAATTGACAGAATCGAGCAGAAATAGGTAAATATATGTTTGAAATTAAATGTGTAAAATGTGTACCTACAGTTTTTTAATCAAACAATTGTTTTTTTTTTTCTTTTACAGGCACTTACATACATTTGAAATTTGTTTGGCTGGTAAGTAATTGACAGAAATTGGTATTTGCTGAAAATGAAATATTTATGAGTTTATTATTAATATAATGTTTTTTCTGCAGGCACTTACCTACATCTAGAAATTATTTTTTTGCGTTGTGGAAATTTGGCAAATTGGGATACAAACTGATAAGCATTAACTGAAAATAAAGATTGTGTTTAATAGTTACAGACACTTTTAAATAAAAAAGCCCTTGTGAGGGCTCTAAAACATTTAAAAAAAAGATAATATTAAACCTTTAAAAGCCCTTTTTAGGGCTTAAAATAATTTAAAAAGAGATAAAAGATAAAGTTTTGAACACCTCTTTTTAGGGCTAAAGTATATAAATTTAAACAGGATATCTAACATTTTCGTTTGCAGGCGAATACATATAAAACAAAAGACTTTTTCAGGGCTCTGATAAACTTTGAAAAGAGATAAATTAAATTTTCAAAATCCCTTTTAGCGGCTTCAAAAATACTTAAAAAACAAAAACAAAAAGGAAATAATTAGAAATTTTATAATAAATTAGACACTTTCATTTTTATATACATATATATATATATATATATATATATATATATATATATATATATATATATATATATATATATATATATATATATATATATATATATATATATATATATATATATATATGTATATATATATATATATATTACATCCTTTTACGTTCTTTGTTTGCATTGACATTCAAGAATTATTTTTAAAATTTGTTTTGTTCTTAAGATTACCTGCATTAATGTGCATTTATAATAAAACACAAAAATAAGTAAAAAATTTAAAGAATTGTGTCATGGATCTCAACATATCCCTTGCCTTGAAGCTTATTTCAAAAATGAAAGGCCGGGTAGAGAATGCTTGTATGACTTGAGCAACAAAAATTACAAAAATAATCACTTTAAACAGAGTGTGTGGTCGGCAATAGCAACGTCTATTTGAATGGGAAGTGGGTTTAATTTTGTTAATGAATATCAAAACCATTCAATAAGTTGTGTATAATAAATTGCAGGAGGCGAATGCTAAGCTTTTTGGAAGAACTTATTTATAACAAAACCAAAACTAAATCTGTGAAAAAAAAAACGCAAAGAAACGGCTTTCTGCGGTTTCAATCTTCTGTTACAATGCTGCCTGCTTGTAAAGTAACACATCTCGCTTACACGTATGTTTCATATGGTAGCTTTGTTTTTCCAGAAAAATTGTTCGAAGTGGGTGAATCGTTTCAGAACAAACTTTCAAAAAACTAAAATTTTTTCGGAACGAAACAGTGGGTGAATCCAGCTTTAGACCGGAAAATGCCAAACACTGATAACTTGCAAATAAAAGTCAAACACTGATGCGTGTATATGATTGCATGTAACATTTGATTAAAATAAGAGAACGAGGAGAGCGATGAAATTAAAATAAGTACTTCTCTTATTTACACAAGACTAAATTATATGAGTTACTTACGATGACTAATGCGGCTATCAGACCATTAGTGGTCATCCGTATTGCCAAGCTAACGAAGTTGTTCGGGTAATTATTTATTCTCTTCGTGTATATTAGAACCAGAGTTGCTCAAAGTAAAAATAATTCTTCCAAAAAGCTTCTTGAAATGTACCACCGCATTGTTTTTAAATTTATATATCATATTGTATTTAATGATATTACTTTTATAATTTCACGAAAGCTATTTTTATTTTATTTTACTATCAAAAACTTAAAAAATTTTAATAAATTAGAAAGCCTCCAAAAATTTTTCATAAATAAAATCCATAGGCCTTGTTTTCATTCTGGTAAACGGCAGCCATAATTAAACAAAAAACATGCGTGTGAAAAAAAAAATTTCATTCAGTTGCTTGTCAGATTTCAAGTAGGAGTATAGCGGATGTTTTAAAATTTTTAAAGAGAGCAAAGATTTTTTATGAAATACCGAGAAGTGTTGATGACAAAAAATACATAAATATATGCATGTTTATATTTGGTATAAGTACTAATATTTTCAGCATTTTAAAGTAAAAATTTAAGAATATGTAGGATGTTGAACGGGAAATACTTTTTTTATTTTCTATTAACGCGTTTAAGGAAGCATGTTTTCATATCATCTTAAGCGACATTATGACAGAATGCATCCTGAATTGCATTTTATTTGTAGAAGTGATAGAAGTCAGTTAATAAAAAATCTATATGAAAACTTTCGACTAAAAAATCTTTGTGCTTAAAGAAGTTCCGCGGATAGTTAAATGAATTGCACTACAAATAGTAAGATTAAGGCTATATATATATAATCAGTTTAGCGTTAGCAAAACAAGGTCCGCCCTTTGAAGATGGAAAATTTTTCAAAGATTTGTGCTTATCAATAATGCATTTATTTAGAGAAGCCGCAAAAGAAATGGGGTGTATTATTATTGAGATGCCTTTATCCCGTGCAACAATAGTACGCCGCACAAAAGATATAGGACTATTTATAAAATGGGAGACAAAAAATTGCCAGATACTTGTCGGTATGTTTTGATGAAATTTGATGAATAAATATAAATTAAATGGTAACCCTACCATGACGCTGTGAAAAATAAATTTTTGTCTGCGAATAATATTAACAAAATAAGTTTAATGAAATAATTATTTGATAAAAATCACACAATAATACATAAAAACTCTTTAAGTTTACTAAATATTAACATATTAGTAATAAATTCTATTGTGAAGGTATAAAGAGAGAAAAGTAAAAAGTAATTACTTATCATACTTTATTACTACCTATTTGATTCAAAAAAAATGCCGGCTAAAACAAATTTAGATGCCTTTGCTCTGCAACTTGAAAAAGGTATTCTGGAAATTAATAAAAATATTGATAATAAATTGGAAGCGCATCGGCAATTTACTGAAAGTCAGATAACTAAAGCAATGCAAGAGTTTGAGGTTAAGGTCAATGATGTAGTGTCCGAAATCAAAAGAGAATTTAGTGCAAAATTAAAAAATTTTACAACAGACCTTGAGCACTGCTACGAATTTATTAAACAAGTAGATAAAAGTACCTCAAGCAAGTTGTCTGACTATGAAAAATCTAGCAATGTATTGATTCGACGTATAAATCGACTGGATTGCCAGCAGCTATTTCGAACCTTGCTGATGTAATTGTTAAGCTTGGGTCAATTTACAATATCCACGTAGTGGCTAGTGATATAAATCAGTGCATATATATTAAAAACAACAAAGAAGTTCTTGTAAGATTTAACAATATAAATGTCAGAGATCAAAAAATGAGAAAATACTTTGCAACACATACTCTTAAATTGAACGACCTTATCGGTGGTGGGATCATGGAAAGGGTATATTTGAATGAACATTTAACACCCATGGCAAATAAGCTGCTCTTTTTATGCCGTAAACTAAAAAAAACAATCAAATTACTAAATACAAATTCCGTTATGGTGATCTACCAACAGCGGAGATTTTTACAAGCGATGGAACAATAATGAAGTTAGATTTATTTGCTTTATTGGATAGATACACAGAACTTTCAAAGGCCTAAGATCCTACGGATGTGCTGTTGGAGGGAGGTACATTGCAAATTAAAATTCTCTTAATTTTAATTTATTATCTTTATATGTATGTATTATTATCAACAATTCTTTAATATATACACATAATATAAATTTGTAAGTACATATATGCATTTTGAATTTGTTATTTTATTTTCTGCTGATGTATCTTTTTTAAATGGAGCTGCTTATTAACTACACAAACAAAAACTAGCAACGAGAGAGTGAAACAGAAAATTCTCAAAATTATTCCTTCAAATGTAAAATAAATAAACGCTTTACTAGCAAAAATCAACAAAGAAAATAATATTTTGGTTTTGGGGATGATATGTATGACTTAAAAATTTTACATTTAATGATACAAATTTTAAGATAAACACACTAGAGTGGAAAGAATGTGTACAAATACACCACCATAAGTCAGTCAAACTAAACAAAGAAAATAAGAAAACAACGAAGAATTATTATTTATAATAAAGTAAACTTTTCTTCTATGCTAGAAGAATTTCTTTTTTCTGACATTTTGATAGCAAATTATTTTGTATACAAAAGTAAGAACAGCTGTTGACTGACTATTGAAAGTAAAAATTTTGCTAGTCAAAACTTATAACAAATTGTTTTATTTTTTATGCTCTTATTTCACTCTCTCCAAACTTCCAAAGTTTTTAAAAATACGTGAACACTTAAATTAGTAACAATTTATAGCCACTAATCAAACCAAATAAATTTGATTTCTTCAGCATGGCTTTAAGAAATGAATAATTCAATTTTTGTTTTGTTTACTCAGTATCATAAAGCATTTTTTTGCTATATACGTACATATATACTTTTTCTAAACCTTTTTAATTTTCTTAGACAATAACTATTACATCTGATATAGTAAATATAAACTAAATTATTTTATAACAGAATATAAGCTGCTTTGTAAAGACAAGAAGGTAAAATATCTAGCATCAATATATAATGATATTAAGTTCTCCATTAATACTGCACTAAGATGTATCATTATCATTACTCTTTCTTTTCTGTAAAATCTTGTCACAATTGTAAAATTTATCTTTCAACGATAATTACTTACCTGATAAAACAGATTTGCTTTGATGAATTCTTTGAATGTAATTTTATACTATCTTACACTTGCTATCTTCTTTTTATGTCACTTAAATCTAGTAAGCAGATTACATATGTAAGTATCTTTGTAAAATAATTTAGAATAACATGTTCACTTATTTGTTCACTATTTAAAACAACCTAAAGGGTTATATATGTATGAATTTTTATTTAAATAAGTATACACATACAAGTATGTAAATATGTATCATTTTTCTTTCTTCCTACAATTTTTTCTCTCGCTCATATTCATTATTTCGGTGTTTATTTTATTAATTTTTTTTGTTAAAATTATTATCGACAAATAGATAAATAGAAAATATTTTGATGAAACTATATGAAATAATATTTGTGATTATATTTTTATATATAGTATTAGTAGTACGGCTTCAATTTGTAACTGCTATTAATGACTTCCGTTAGCGCGAATTTGGGTCCTATTGTTAGCGATGAGCATGAACTTGCTATTTGTTTAAATGATCCCTTGTCTAGTCTTAGCATTGGACATTGTAACTGCCAAAGCATAAGGCCAGCTATTTATTCTACGAAGTTTTACGAACTGAGTAGCTTTCTCCAATATTCATCACTTGACATTTTTGCTGTGACGGAGACTTGGCTAAAACCACATGTACCAAACGCCTCAATGACCATACCAGGATACAATTTTTGTAGGAATGACCGACCGGAGGGGAGAAGTGGTGGTGTTGGAATATATTTGTCCAATAAGATTCGTTTTAAACCTATTAGTCTGAGATCTTACTATGGGGAATGTGAAATTCTATTCATTGAAATAAATATTGGTACGAGTATTATTTTATTTGGGGTCACATATTTACCGAAAGGAAACTTAGATATTTTTGAGAGTACTGTAGGCGATATTTTTGATAAATATGAAAATATAGTGATTGTTGGGGACTTCAACAACAACTTATTTAATCCTGCAAAATCAACAAGATTAAGATCCTTATGTGATCGAGTTAACTTATCCGTAGCCCATAACTCGTTGCCAACTTACTTTGATGTCCAGCATAACTCCACATCGCTTCTGGATTTTTTTCTTGTAAGCAATGTATCAATAATAAACAGTTCTGGTCAAGTTCAATGTCCATTTCTTTCCCATCACTCTTTAATTTACTCGACTTTTAATTTCAGCTGTCTACTAAATGTACAAAACAATAACTTATATAGAGAATATCGCAACTACTCTTTATTTAGTACAAACGATATAATCTCTTGTTTAGCAGAACATGATTTTTCTACATTTTATAACACAACTGATGTTAACTATCATGTATCAGAACTAGATGATTTAATATCTAGAATGTTTTTAAGAGTACCAGTTTCGACAATAAGAATTAAAAAAAATCAAGAGTGGATGAACTCGAGGAAGATAATTTTTGTTAGATCTATGAGGGACGTTGCGTTTAGGGCGTACATGAGAGATCGAACTACAACCAATTGGAGGACTTTTTGTAGGCTCAGAAATAAAGCTAAAAAGGTTATACGTAATGCAAGAAAAGCTCACTACTCGAAAGTATTTGATGGCAATAACTCGAAAGAATTGTGGAATCAACTAAGGTCTGTAGGACTGGGAAAATCTCATCTTGAGAAAGATGACATTGACGTTAATCTTATTAACGACCATTTTTGTAATGGACTGGAGATTAATAGAAATAATGAATCTGAATTGGAATCCGAAGTTTTCCTTGATCATCATGAGAGTTTTTCTTTTTCCCGGGTTGAAATGTCTGATCTGCTTATTGCATTCCAAAAAATTAAAACTAATGCTGCCGGAGTGGATGGCATTCCGTTTAAATTTTATAAAATAATCTTTCCCTTTATTTCTACTCACATTCTACACTTATTTAACTCTATACTAACTATGTCGATTTATCCTGATAAATGGAAGTGTGGAAAAGTAATTCCATTACCAAAAACTGGATCCAGTTTCGAATTAACGAACTTAAGACCAATCACTATTTTGCCTGCACTATCTAGAGTTTTTGAGCACACTATTAAATTTCAAATTTCTGATTTTATTTCACGACACTCATTACTTAATGATAAGCAAACCGGATTTCGAAAAAAATGTAGTACCTCTCTTGCATTACTAGGGTTAAACGAAGCTATTAGGGAGAGAATGAATTTGAATGAAGCATGTGTTCTGGTTTCATTAGATTTATCTCAGGCATTTGATCGTGTAAATCATTCCTTGATGGTAAGGAAATTAAATTCGTTTTTCAAATTTAATCGAACAACTTGTATGCTGATGTCAAATTATCTATATGAACGAAAACAATATGTTTCATATAATGGGAAGCACTCGCGCTTACGACCGGTATATTCAGGGGTTGCGCAGGGTTCAATACTTATCCACTTCTGTTCACAATGTATATTAATGATTTCTTTAAAAAATTCGAAACAAATTCATGTGAAAGCTTTGCATTTGCTGATGACACTCAGCTTCTGTTTTTTGAGAAACAACCATCTGAAAACTTTCAGACTATCATTAATAATACTCTTTTTAGGGTTGATACGTGGATGGAATCAAATTATCTTCAGATCAATTTATCAAAAACTAAAATTATGGGGTTCGGTGTGCTAGGTACACAAGGTTTTCATATTAAAATTCGCGAAGAATGCATAGAGTGGGTGGACAGAATGCGAGTTTTAGGTGTATTACTTGACAACAAACTAAATTATTTATTTCATATAAATAAAGTATCTTTACATGTTAATTTTACTATCCGACGTTTATATTCCCTAAATATACATTTACCATTTCATGTCAGATACAAAATAGCCCATGCATTATTAATGTCTCAAATATCATATTGTTTGGAAATCTATTCTTGTACGTCAATTGGTAATGTAAGATTTATAGAGATCTTAATAAACAAAGTAGTACGATTCGTATTTCAGCTTAGATATAGGGACCACGTATCGATATATGTTACTCGATTTTTAAAATGTTGGTTTTCAAACTTCATGTCTATTAAACTTTTAATGAGTTTTTACAAACTTATTAAAAATGGAACGCCTGAGTTCTTAATTCGTCGCTTCACATTTATTCACTCCTCTAGAAATATACAATTATATATACCCATAATACATACTTCTATCTTTGAAAAATCTTATGTTATAAAATTAGCACGAATTTGGAATCGGTTGCCGTCTGCATTAAGGCAATTTAATTTTTCTTTTAAAGTCTATTATAAGAAACTAACAGAGTACTTTAATAATCTTTAACAATAGTGAAAAACAATATTTTATTATATAACATCGTTAACATTGGACTTTGTTTATTCGTTAAATGGTTGTTCATTTAATATATAAATGTTATATATTGTTGCCGTATTTCATACACATATATTAAATATTATTATTTATAAGTTTATTAATCTTTGTTAATTTATCTTATATGCTTAAGGTTACTTATTAAATTATTAAAATTCAAAAACAAGATTCTATTGTAATATTATTATATGGCCAGAAGAAGGCTTTTGTTGTTACAAATTTAAACAAATAAATGAAATGAAATGAAATTGTTGACATTTCCGATACGACCCAAATGATTATTTTTGTAACAATGGTTGATAATTTCTTAATTCGTTTAAGAAAATATTAAAAGTGGAATCCTTTAATGGAAATCTTACCGGTGAAGCTATTTTTAATGCTTTTAACAATTATTTGTTGTTTCTGATAGGTAAAGAAAAGCTATCTGCTATTTGCACCGATGGTGCTGCGGTAATGGTTGGGCGAAAACAGGGTTTCGTGGGCCACTTGTTAAAGGCAGGAATTGAGGTACGCACATTTTATTGCACTATACATCAACAAGCGTTGTTTACAATAAGCATAGGTCTTATAAAATCAAAGAAAACTGCTGTTAAAATAATTAACCGCCTTAAAGGAGGTGTTATGGTCCTAGGCCAGTTTGAGCAGAGGATGGGTGTTACTTTGGCAAACTCGTAATGGTGTGCACCTGGCTGTCTATTGGCTGCTTGAGTCAGTGATGGGTCCGATTTTCAATACTAGTTAGCCGATCCATTTGCCTAGTCGCAACAAAAATACTACGTGCACCTTAGTCCAAAAAATTTAGACGGACATGAAAGCTCTAGAAGTGTTTGTTAACAGTACTCATTTGGTGCCTGATCCGTGCCCTGCCCTTACCATGTTCCCATTAATAGTACTGGGAACCCAACAAACAATCTAAAACAACTCGTTTTTCAAAGAACTTCGGACCACAAATTTAGCTCAAGCAGTCATATTAATGTTTATTCATTAGCAAAGAAAATTCATAAAGTTTTTATTCACATATTAAATAAGAAGTAAAGTTACATATTAAATCAAATATTTCGTTTTTTTTTAAATGAACTTACGAAGAACTTAGGTTTAGATAAACTAAGTTTATATATATGTATCTATGTATTTATATCTTACAATAATTAGGGTATGAAATAAAATTATAACTATTTAACCACGGATTTAATAGACATATTCAATTACAAGTGAACACGTACGAACTTATCTTCTCTTCTCAATTTTTTCCTCTTTTCTTTCTGCACAACAACTTTGAAAAAAAAAAAATACTTAATATTAATTTAACCTTAACAAAACTCAATGTAAACTAGGCTTATTACAAGAGATAAAATAGTTAAGTGAAACATTACATTAAAACCGTAATTGAAAACAAAAGAAAAAAACGAAATGAGACAATAAACAAAATTAACAAATTAAAAACTGTGATTTTGGAATTTCTTTAAATTTCGATCAAACAACAAAGGCAGTCAAAACAAAAGATAAGAAAATAGTATAAAGGAAAATAGTGATAAATAGAAATATTTTAAAAGTTGAAACATGAAACGTAAAAACTTACATAATTGCTGTTGTTCTTGCATATGTGTTCTTCGGTTTGAAGGCCTTCATTCCCGTTGAATATTATCTGCTTCTCTTGCAGTAAAACAACTGATAACTTTTAAAGAAATTAATCACGATTTTTTTCATCTTTTTCGGTATTTTTTGCTTTTAATTCTATTTAGATTCGATATTATGATTTTAAATGTTACAGTAGTGATTCCCTCTTTAGAGAGCAAACTTTTACTATTGACTTTTTTTCTTCATTTAAATAATATTTTGTTGTTTCATCACCGCGATCTTTTTAAGACTAAATGATAACTAACAGAAATTCTAAGTATAAGAGTTACATACTGCAAAAGAAATGAATGATTGATGAATGAAACATAAGAGAGTATTTTTATTAATCAATTTTGCTTTGTTGTTTTAACCTTTATACTTTTTGTATTTGTGTATTTGAAATATGTCTCACTTTAATTGTATGGCAGAGACGGATAACATATGTAGGAAACTTAATTTAAGCTTTTTAAGTTATTAATTTACTTTATAAACTATAAGTGTGATACTGCAGATATTTAACAAACCAAAATTACTGCAAACTAAGTTTAACTACACGGCTATGGAGTAGTAAAACTAGTTATAAGTACTTTTTAACTTTTTTGCGTTAGAGGAGTCCTAAATATTACATTAGCCTGGTTTAAGATTTCAGAGTTTATAATTAAAATTCTCACCTTAACTTAGACACTACCAAGATATAAGACACAAAAGGTATAGCCCCGTAAATTTCTTATGAACAACGTTGTGTAAAAGTTGAGTGGTTTTTTTTAATAGAGTCTCCGCCAGATGAGGTTACAAATTAACGATGGATTTATGATTATAGCTTAGTTATGTATTAAATACAAACAGTCACAAAATTTAGCATGGACTTACTTGTGCAAACTCAAAACTAAAATGTCGGAAATGGCTAAAGCCTGTCACAATTCACGAGGCGTTATTACGGATAGAAGAATTATTAATGAACTCGTACCAATATGAATGAAATTTTGCCAGCCGTTTTTACATTATTAATCACAGACAGTGAGGAACTAAACTAAATTATGTTAAGCGAAATTAGGCGTAGCACAAATTCAGTACAAAACATGATTTACGGCACAGACGCTAAGACATGAAAAGGGTTAATACGTGTTATCCCCTCTAATATATTTACCGTGGTAAAATTCCCTTTTTCCTGTAGACATATCCTCCAATTCATAAATGTTGCTTCTTTTATACCGCAAACTACTGCTGGAACAAATTTTGGTGCAAACAAAATTTCTTGCCTGCACTACTAGCGGCAAAATTTCGAGGATAAACAGTGTCTCCAACTTTAAAAGATCTACGATTACTCCTTGAATGCTTCATCAATGTTATTCAAAATATATTTCCGCACTAGAGCCAATCTATCTCTTTGATCTAAACTCTCACAATCGACTCAGCTTAAGTTCTTCAAAAGCGGATATTTCTTGCCATGTGATACCATAAAAATAAGGTAATAAGGGCTATACCTCGTAGATTGGTGAACCGAACTTCTGAGAGCCTCAGCTATATCCTGAAGATGGGCATTCCAGCTGGTGTGATCTTTTGATATATAGCTTCTGATAACTCCAAGTATAGAGCAGTATACGCGCTCGCTAGCATTAGATTAAGGGCTGTATAAAGCCGTGAGTATATGGCGTATACCACGATCTTTAAGAAAGTTCAAAAATAAATTACATTTGAACTGTTTACCGTTGTCGCTAAAAACTATTTCTGGCGTACCAAAAATATCTTTTTTTAGAAGCTCTATTTTTGCCGAAGAGGTAATTTTTTCTACAGGCTTAATAAAAGGAAATTTGGTTAAATTATCCAGTAGTAGTATAGCACCATTATGGCCCTGTTAAGATCTAGGATAGGGACCAATAAAGTCTATGTATAGGCATTAAAACGGACGGACGTCGGTGAAGCTGTTAGTCATAGGTGGTCGTAACGGGCGATTCGGAGATTTATTTTGTTGGCAAACAACACAGTGGGAAATAAACTCTTTTACATCCTTTGTTATTTGGAGCCAATATAGGTTTCTACCAATTCGCTCTAAGGTCTTGCTGATCCCACCATGGCATTTGTTTGGGGGTGTATGACAGTTGTTTATTACAGCTGCCAAGAATGATCGTGGGATCCACAGTTTCCATGAAAATGTTTCATCTTCTTGATTTTCGGTTGCAAAATCGCACCGTTTGGAAATTTTATTATCCAAGATGTGTAGATGTGGAAGTTTAGACGCATTTTCTAAAATATTCTTACGCAAATCTACATAATCAGCCGATTCAAATTCCGGTTAATCTAAATCTACTAGTGGGACCACTCCAAGCTCAAAATTTTGCCTAGACAAACAGTCAGGAACAACATTCTGAGAACCACGACGATGTTCGATATTAAACTTGGAGCTTCAAGGACCAACGCGCAAGACGCCCTAAGAGATCCGGTTGTCTCATCAGCCACTGAAGGCTCGCATGGTCGGTAACGATAGTAAATTCTTGGCCCTCGATATAAGGTCTAAATTTTCTTAGAGCCAAAATAGCTGCCAAGCATTCAAGTTCCGTTACACTATAGCTAGACTGGGCTTTATTCAACTTTTTAGAAAAATTAGCTATTGGCATTTCCTGACCAGTTTCGTTAAGCTGTGCAAGTACTGCCCCTACGCCAAGCTTACTGGCATCGCATTAGAGTATAAAAGGCTCAGAATAATTCGGGCTCGCCAAAATTGGTGCTGAGAATTACTTCTGTTTTAGAAGAACAAAAGCAGACCTGGCTTCTCAGTTGCTTTACAGAAGACGGCTCAGATATTCGGTTACGGCGGATATCTTCTCTGGGCCAGTTCGAAGGGTTCCGTTTCCTACAACATTACCCAGGTATTTAACTTCTTTAATACAAAACAAACTTTTCTAAACATTTATAGTTAAGCCAGCCCTCCCTAATTCAGATGCGACTTTGAGCAAACATATGTTTATCAAAGGTATCCGAGATGATTAATAATTCGTCAAGGTAAACAAAGACTTCATCTTTTAGACTTGGTGGTATTACGCGATCCATCAAGCGGCATAAAGCTTTTGGAGCGCGCCTGCTACGTGCCCTGCCCTTACCATGTTCCCATTAATGGTACTGGGAACCCAACAAACAATCTAAAACAACTCGTTTTTCAAATAACTTCGGACCACAAATTTAGCTCAAGCAGTCATATTAATGTTTATTCATTAGCAAAGAAAATTCATAAAGTTTTTATTCACATATTAAATAAGAAGTCAAGTTACATATTAAATCAAATATTTCGTTTTTTTTAAATGAACTTACGAAGAACTTAGGTTTAGATAAACTAAGTTTATATATATGTATCTATGTATTTATATCTTACAATAATTAGGGTATGAAATAAAATTATAACTATTTAACCACGGATTTAATGGAAATATTCAATTACAAGTGAACACGTACGAACTTATCTTCTCTTCTCAATTTTTTCCTCTTTTCTTTCTGCACAACAACTTTGAAAAAAAAAATACTTAATATTAATTTAACCTTAACAAAACTCAATGTAAACTAGGCTTATTACAAGAGATAAAATAGTTAAGTGAAACATTACATTAAAACCGTAATTGAAAACAAAAGAAAAAAACGAAATGAGACAATAAACAAATTTAACAAATTAAAAACTGTGATTTTGGAATTTCTTTAAATTTCGATCAAACAACAAAGGCAGTCAAAACAAAAGATAAGAAAATAGTATAAAGGAAAATAGTGATAAATAGAAATATTTTAAAAGTTGAAACATGAAACGTAAAAACTTACATAATTGCTGTTGTTCTTGCATATGTGTTCTTCGGTTTGAAGGCCTTCATTCCCGTTGAATATTATCTGCTTCTCTTGCAGTAAAACAACTGATAACTTTTAAAGAAATTAATCACGATTTTTTTCATCTTTTTCGGTATTTTTTGCTTTTAATTCTATTTAGATTAGATATTATGATTTTAAATGTTACAGTAGTGATTCCCTCTTTAGAGAGCAAACTTTTACTATTGACTTTTTTTCTTCATTTAAATAATATTTTGTTGTTTCATCACCGCGATCTTTTTAAGACTAAATGATAACTAACAGAAATTCTAAGTATAAGAGTTACATACTGCAAAAGAAATGAATGATTGATGAATGAAACATAAGAGAGTATTTTTATTAATCAATTTTGCTTTGTTGTTTTAACCTTTATACTTTTTGTATTTGTGTATTTGAAATATGTCTTACTTTAATTGTATGGCAGAGACGGATAACATATGTAGGAAACTTAATTTAAGCTTTTTAAGTTATAAATTTACTTTATAAACTATAAGTGTGATACTGCAGATATTTAACAAACCAAAATTACTGCAAACTAAGTTTAACTACACGGCTATGGAGTAGTAAAACTAGTTATAAGTACTTTTTAACTTTTTTGCGTTAGAGGAGTCCTAAATATTACATTAGCCTGGTTTAAGATTTCAGAGTTTATAATTAAAATTCTCACCTTTACTTAGACACTACCAAGATATAAGACACAAAAGGTATAGCCCCGTAAATTTCTTATGAACAACGTTGTGTAAAAGTTGAGTGGTTTTTTTTAATAGAGTCTCCGCCAGATGAGGTTACAAATTAACGATGGATTTATGATTATAGCTTAGTTATGTATTAAATACAAACAGTCACAAAATTTAGCATGGACTTACTTGTGCAAACTCAAAACTAAAATGTCGGAAATGGCTAAAGCCTGTCACAATTCACGAGGCGTTATTACGGATAGAAGAATTATTAATGAACTCGTACCAATATGAATGAAATTTTGCCAGCCGTTTTTACATTATTAATCACAGACAGTGAGGAACTAAACTAAATTATGTTAAGCGAAATTAGGCGTAGCACAAATTCAGTACAAAACATGATTTACGGCACAGACGCTAAGACATGAAAAGGGTTAATACGTGTTATCCCCTCTAATATATTTACCGTGGTAAAATTCCCTTTTTCCTGTAGACATATCCTCCAATTCATAAATGTTGCTTCTTTTATACCGCAAACTACTGCTGGAACAAATTTTGGTGCAAACAAAATTTCTTGCCTGCACTACTAGCGGCAAAATTTCGAGGATAAACAGTGTCTCCAACTTTAAAAGATCTACGATTACTCCTTGAATGCTTCATCAATGTTATTCAAAATATATTTCCGCACTAGAGCCAATCTATCTCTTTGATCTAAACTCTCACAATCGACTCAGCTTAAGTTCTTCAAAAGCGGATATTTCTTGCCATGTGATACCATAAAAATAAGGTAATTAGGGCTATACCTCGTAGATTGGTGAACCGAACTTCTGAGAGCCTCAGCTATATCCTGAAGATGGGCATTCCAGCTGGTGTGATCTTTTGATATATAGCTTCTGATAACTCCAAGTATAGAGCAGTATACGCGCTCGCTAGCATTAGATTAAGGGCTGTATAAAGCCGTGAGTATATGGCGTATACCACGATCTTTAAGAAAGTTCAAAAATAAATTACATTTGAACTGTTTACCGTTGTCGCTAAAAACTATTTCTGGCGTACCAAAAATATCTTTTTTTAGAAGCTCTATTTTTGCCGAAGAGGTAATTTTTTCTACAGGCTTAATAAAAGGAAATTTGGTTAAATTATCCAGTAGTAGTATAGCACCATTATGGCCCTGTTAAGATCTAGGATAGGGACCAATAAAGTCTATGTATAGGCATTAAAACGGACGGACGTCGGTGAAGCTGTTAGTCATAGGTGGTCGTAACGGGCGATTCGGAGATTTATTTTGTTGGCAAACAACACAGTGGGAAATAAACTCTTTTACATCCTTTGTTATTTGGAGCCAATATAGGTTTCTACGTATTCGCTCTAAGGTCTTGCTGATCCCACCATGGCATTTGTTTGGGGGTGTATGACAGTTGTTTATTACAGCTGCCAAGAATGATCGTGGGATCCACAGTTTCCATGAAAATGTTTCATCTTCTTGATTTTCGGTTGCAAAATCGCACCGTTTGGAAATTTTATTATCCAAGATGTGTAGATGTGGAAGTTTAGACGCATTTTTTAAAATATTCTTACGCAAATCTACATAATCAGCCGATTCAAATTCCGGTTAATCTAAATCTACTAGTGGGACCACTCCAAGCTCAAAATTTTGCCTAGACAAACAGTCAGGAACAACATTCTGAGAACCACGACGATGTTCGATATTAAACTTGTAGACTTGGAGCTTCAAGGACCAACGCGCAAGACGCCCTAAGAGATCCGGTTGTCTCATCAGCCACTGAAGGCTCGCATGGTCGGTAACGATAGTAAATTCTTGGCCCTCGATATAAGGTCTAAATTTTCTTAGAGCCAAAATAGCTGCCAAGCATTCAAGTTCCGTTACACTATAGCTAGACTGGGCTTTATTCAACTTTTTAGAAAAATTAGCTATTGGCATTTCCTGACCAGTTTCGTTAAGCTGTGCAAGTACTGCCCCTACGCCAAGCTTACTGGCATCGCATTAGAGTATAAAAGGCTCAGAATAATTCGGGCTCGCCAAAATTGGTGCTGAGAATTACTTCTGTTTTAGAAGAACAAAAGCAGACCTGGCTTCTCAGTTGCTTTACAGAAGACGGCTCAGATATTCGGTTACGGCGGATATCTTCTCTGGGTCAGTTCGAAGGGTTCCGTTTCCTACAACATTACCCAGGTATTTAACTTCTTTAATACAAAACAAACTTTTCTAAACATTTATAGTTAAGCCAGCCCTCCCTAATTCAGATGCGACTTTGAGCAAACATATGTTTATCAAAGGTATCCGAGATGATTAATAATTCGTCAAGGTAAACAAAGACTTCATCTTTTAGACTTGGTGGTATTACGCGATCCATCAAGCGGCATAAAGCTTTTGGAGCGCGCCTGCTACGTGCCCTGCCCTTACCATGTTCCCATTAATGGTACTGGGAACCCAACAAACAATCTAAAACAACTCGTTTTTCAAATAACTTCGGACCACAAATTTAGCTCAAGCAGTCATATTAATGTTTATTCATTAGCAAAGAAAATTCATAAAGTTTTTATTCACATATTAAATAAGAAGTCAAGTTACATATTAAATCAAATATTTCGTTTTTTTTAAATGAACTTACGAAGAACTTAGGTTTAGATAAACTAAGTTTATATATATGTATCTATGTATTTATATCTTACAATAATTAGGGTATGAAATAAAATTATAACTATTTAACCACGGATTTAATGGAAATATTCAATTACAAGTGAACACGTACGAACTTATCTTCTCTTCTCAATTTTTTCCTCTTTTCTTTCTGCACAACAACTTTGAAAAAAAAAAATACTTAATATTAATTTAACCTTAACAAAACTCAATGTAAACTAGGCTTATTACAAGAGATAAAATAGTTAAGTGAAACATTACATTAAAACCGTAATTGAAAACAAAAGAAAAAAACGAAATGAGACAATAAACAAATTTAACAAATTAAAAACTGTGATTTTGGAATTTCTTTAAATTTCGATCAAACAACAAAGGCAGTCAAAACAAAAGATAAGAAAATAGTATAAAGGAAAATAGTGATAAATAGAAATATTTTAAAAGTTGAAACATGAAACGTAAAAACTTACATAATTGCTGTTGTTCTTGCATATGTGTTCTTCGGTTTGAAGGCCTTCATTCCCGTTGAATATTATCTGCTTCTCTTGCAGCAAAACAACTGATAACTTTTAAAGAAATTAATCACGATTTTTTTCATCTTTTTCGGTATTTTTTGCTTTTAATTCTATTTAGATTAGATATTATGATTTTAAATGTTACAGTAGTGATTCCCTCTTTAGAGAGCAAACTTTTACTATTGACTTTTTTTCTTCATTTAAATAATATTTTGTTGTTTCATCACCGCGATCTTTTTAAGACTAAATGATAACTAACAGAAATTCTAAGTATAAGAGTTACATACTGCAAAAGAAATGAATGATTGATGAATGAAACATAAGAGAGTATTTTTATTAATCAATTTTGCTTTGTTGTTTTAACCTTTATACTTTTTGTATTTGTGTATTTGAAATATGTCTTACTTTAATTGTATGGCAGAGACGGATAACATATGTAGGAAACTTAATTTAAGCTTTTTAAGTTATAAATTTACTTTATAAACTATAAGTGTGATACTGCAGATATTTAACAAACCAAAATTACTGCAAACTAAGTTTAACTACACGGCTATGGAGTAGTAAAACTAGTTATAAGTACTTTTTAACTTTTTTGCGTTAGAGGAGTCCTAAATATTACATTAGCCTGGTTTAAGATTTCAGAGTTTATAATTAAAATTCTCACCTTTACTTAGACACTACCAAGATATAAGACACAAAAGGTATAGCCCCGTAAATTTCTTATGAACAACGTTGTGTAAAAGTTGAGTGGTTTTTTTTAATAGAGTCTCCGCCAGATGAGGTTACAAATTAACGATGGATTTATGATTATAGCTTAGTTATGTATTAAATACAAACAGTCACAAAATTTAGCATGGACTTACTTGTGCAAACTCAAAACTAAAATGTCGGAAATGGCTAAAGCCTGTCACAATTCACGAGGCGTTATTACGGATAGAAGAATTATTAATGAACTCGTACCAATATGAATGAAATTTTGCCAGCCGTTTTTACATTATTAATCACAGACAGTGAGGAACTAAACTAAATTATGTTAAGCGAAATTAGGCGTAGCACAAATTCAGTACAAAACATGATTTACGGCACAGACGCTAAGACATGAAAAGGGTTAATACGTGTTATCCCCTCTAATATATTTACCGTGGTAAAATTCCCTTTTTCCTGTAGACATATCCTCCAATTCATAAATGTTGCTTCTTTTATACCGCAAACTACTGCTGGAACAAATTTTGGTGCAAACAAAATTTCTTGCCTGCACTACTAGCGGCAAAATTTCGAGGATAAACAGTGTCTCCAACTTTAAAAGATCTACGATTACTCCTTGAATGCTTCATCAATGTTATTCAAAATATATTTCCGCACTAGAGCCAATCTATCTCTTTGATCTAAACTCTCACAATCGACTCAGCTTAAGTTCTTCAAAAGCGGATATTTCTTGCCATGTGATACCATAAAAATAAGGTAATTAGGGCTATACCTCGTAGATTGGTGAACCGAACTTCTGAGAGCCTCAGCTATATCCTGAAGATGGGCATTCCAGCTGGTGTGATCTTTTGATATATAGCTTCTGATAACTCCAAGTATAGAGCAGTATACGCGCTCGCTAGCATTAGATTAAGGGCTGTATAAAGCCGTGAGTATATGGCGTATACCACGATCTTTAAGAAAGTTCAAAAATAAATTACATTTGAACTGTTTACCGTTGTCGCTAAAAACTATTTCTGGCGTACCAAAAATATCTTTTTTTAGAAGCTCTATTTTTGCCGAAGAGGTAATTTTTTCTACAGGCTTAATAAAAGGAAATTTGGTTAAATTATCCAGTAGTAGTATAGCACCATTATGGCCCTGTTAAGATCTAGGATAGGGACCAATAAAGTCTATGTATAGGCATTAAAACGGACGGACGTCGGTGAAGCTGTTAGTCATAGGTGGTCGTAACGGGCGATTCGGAGATTTATTTTGTTGGCAAACAACACAGTGGGAAATAAACTCTTTTACATCCTTTGTTATTTGGAGCCAATATAGGTTTCTACGTATTCGCTCTAAGGTCTTGCTGATCCCACCATGGCATTTGTTTGGGGGTGTATGACAGTTGTTTATTACAGCTGCCAAGAATGATCGTGGGATCCACAGTTTCCATGAAAATGTTTCATCTTCTTGATTTTCGGTTGCAAAATCGCACCGTTTGGAAATTTTATTATCCAAGATGTGTAGATGTGGAAGTTTAGACGCATTTTTTAAAATATTCTTACGCAAATCTACATAATCAGCCGATTCAAATTCCGGTTAATCTAAATCTACTAGTGGGACCACTCCAAGCTCAAAATTTTGCCTAGACAAACAGTCAGGAACAACATTCTGAGAACCACGACGATGTTCGATATTAAACTTGTAGACTTGGAGCTTCAAGGACCAACGCGCAAGACGCCCTAAGAGATCCGGTTGTCTCATCAGCCACTGAAGGCTCGCATGGTCGGTAACGATAGTAAATTCTTGGCCCTCGATATAAGGTCTAAATTTTCTTAGAGCCAAAATAGCTGCCAAGCATTCAAGTTCCGTTACACTATAGCTAGACTGGGCTTTATTCAACTTTTTAGAAAAATTAGCTATTGGCATTTCCTGACCAGTTTCGTTAAGCTGTGCAAGTACTGCCCCTACGCCAAGCTTACTGGCATCGCATTAGAGTATAAAAGGCTCAGAATAATTCGGGCTCGCCAAAATTGGTGCTGAGAATTACTTCTGTTTTAGAAGAACAAAAGCAGACCTGGCTTCTCAGTTGCTTTACAGAAGACGGCTCAGATATTCGGTTACGGCGGATATCTTCTCTGGGTCAGTTCGAAGGGTTCCGTTTCCTACAACATTACCCAGGTATTTAACTTCTTTAATACAAAACAAACTTTTCTAAACATTTATAGTTAAGCCAGCCCTCCCTAATTCAGATGCGACTTTGAGCAAACATATGTTTATCAAAGGTATCCGAGATGATTAATAATTCGTCAAGGTAAACAAAGACTTCATCTTTTAGACTTGGTGGTATTACGCGATCCATCAAGCGGCATAAAGCTTTTGGAGCGCGCCTGCTACGTGCCCTGCCCTTACCATGTTCCCATTAATGGTACTGGGAACCCAACAAACAATCTAAAACAACTCGTTTTTCAAATAACTTCGGACCACAAATTTAGCTCAAGCAGTCATATTAATGTTTATTCATTAGCAAAGAAAATTCATAAAGTTTTTATTCACATATTAAATAAGAAGTCAAGTTACATATTAAATCAAATATTTCGTTTTTTTTAAATGAACTTACGAAGAACTTAGGTTTAGATAAACTAAGTTTATATATATGTATCTATGTATTTATATCTTACAATAATTAGGGTATGAAATAAAATTATAACTATTTAACCACGGATTTAATGGACATATTCAATTACAAGTGAACACGTACGAACTTATCTTCTCTTCTCAATTTTTTCCTCTTTTCTTTCTGCACAACAACTTTGAAAAAAAAAATACTTAATATTAATTTAACCTTAACAAAACTCAATGTAAACTAGGCTTATTACAAGAGATAAAATAGTTAAGTGAAACATTACATTAAAACCGTAATTGAAAACAAAAGAAAAAAACGAAATGAGACAATAAACAAATTTAACAAATTAAAAACTGTGATTTTGGAATTTCTTTAAATTTCGATCAAACAACAAAGGCAGTCAAAACAAAAGATAAGAAAATAGTATAAAGGAAAATAGTGATAAATAGAAATATTTTAAAAGTTGAAACATGAAACGTAAAAACTTACATAATTGCTGTTGTTCTTGCATATGTGTTCTTCGGTTTGAAGGCCTTCATTCCCGTTGAATATTATCTGCTTCTCTTGCAGTAAAACAACTGATAACTTTTAAAGAAATTAATCACGATTTTTTTCATCTTTTTCGGTATTTTTTGCTTTTAATTCTATTTAGATTAGATATTATGATTTTAAATGTTACAGTAGTGATTCCCTCTTTAGAGAGCAAACTTTTACTATTGACTTTTTTTCTTCATTTAAATAATATTTTGTTGTTTCATCACCGCGATCTTTTTAAGACTAAATGATAACTAACAGAAATTCTAAGTATAAGAGTTACATACTGCAAAAGAAATGAATGATTGATGAATGAAACATAAGAGAGTATTTTTATTAATCAATTTTGCTTTGTTGTTTTAACCTTTATACTTTTTGTATTTGTGTATTTGAAATATGTCTTACTTTAATTGTATGGCAGAGACGGATAACATATGTAGGAAACTTAATTTAAGCTTTTTAAGTTATAAATTTACTTTATAAACTATAAGTGTGATACTGCAGATATTTAACAAACCAAAATTACTGCAAACTAAGTTTAACTACACGGCTATGGAGTAGTAAAACTAGTTATAAGTACTTTTTAACTTTTTTGCGTTAGAGGAGTCCTAAATATTACATTAGCCTGGTTTAAGATTTCAGAGTTTATAATTAAAATTCTCACCTTTACTTAGACACTACCAAGATATAAGACACAAAAGGTATAGCCCCGTAAATTTCTTATGAATAACATTGTGTAAAAGTTGAGTGGTTTTTTTTAATAGAGTCTCCGCCAGATGAGGTTACAAATTAACGATGGATTTATGATTATAGCTTAGTTATGTATTAAATACAAACAGTCACAAAATTTAGCATGGACTTACTTGTGCAAACTCAAAACTAAAATGTCGGAAATGGCTAAAGCCTGTCACAATTCACGAGGCGTTATTACGGATAGAAGAATTATTAATGAACTCGTACCAATATGAATGAAATTTTGCCAGCCGTTTTTACATTATTAATCACAGACAGTGAGGAACTAAACTAAATTATGTTAAGCGAAATTAGGCGTAGCACAAATTCAGTACAAAACATGATTTACGGCACAGACGCTAAGACATGAAAAGGGTTAATACGTGTTATCCCCTCTAATATATTTACCGTGGTAAAATTCCCTTTTTCCTGTAGACATATCCTCCAATTCATAAATGTTGCTTCTTTTATACCGCAAACTACTGCTGGAACAAATTTTGGTGCAAACAAAATTTCTTGCCTGCACTACTAGCGGCAAAATTTCGAGGATAAACAGTGTCTCCAACTTTAAAAGATCTACGATTACTCCTTGAATGCTTCATCAATGTTATTCAAAATATATTTCCGCACTAGAGCCAATCTATCTCTTTGATCTAAACTCTCACAATCGACTCAGCTTAAGTTCTTCAAAAGCGGATATTTCTTGCCATGTGATACCATAAAAATAAGGTAATAAGGAATATACCTCGTAGATTGGTGAACCGAACTTCTGAGAGCCTCAGCTATATCCTGAAGATGGGCATTCCAGCTAGTGTGATCTTTTGATATATAGCTTCTGATAACTCCAAGTATAGAGCAGTATACGCGCTCGCTAGCATTAGATTAAGGGCTGTATAAAGCCGTGAGTATATGGCGTATACCACGATCTTTAAGAAAGTTCAAAAATAAATTACATTTGAACTGTTTACCGTTGTCGCTAAAAACTATTTCTGGCGTACCAAAAATATCTTTTTTTAGAAGATCTATTTTTGCCGAAGAGGTAATTTTTTCTACAGGCTTAATAAAAGGAAATTTGGTTAAATTATCCAGTAGTAGTATAGCACCATTATGGCCCTGTTAAGATCTAGGATAGGGACCAATAAAGTCTATGTATAGGCATTAAAACGGACGGACGTCGGTGAAGCTGTTAGTCATAGGTGGTCGTAACGGGCGATTCGGAGATTTATTTTGTTGGCAAACAACACAGTGGGAAATAAACTCTTTTACATCCTTTGCCATTTGGAGCCAATATAGGTTTCTACGTATTCGCTCTAAGGTCTTGCTGATCCCACCATGGCATTTGTTTGGGGGTGTATGACAGTTGTTTATTACAGCTGCCAAGAATGATCGTGGGATCCACAGTTTCCATGAAAATGTTTCATCTTCTTGATTTTCGGTTGCAAAATCGCACCGTTTGGAAATTTTATTATCCAAGATGTGTAGATGTGGAAGTTTAGATGCATTTTTTAAAATATTCTTACGCAAATCTACATAATCAGCCGATTCAAATTCCGGTTAATCTAAATCTACTAGTGGGACCACTCCAAGCTCAAAATTTTGCCTAGACAAACAGTCAGGAACAACATTCTGAGAACCACGACGATGTTCGATATTAAACTTGTAGACTTGGAGCTTCAAGGACCAACGCGCAAGACGCCCTAAGAGATCCGGTTGTCTCATCAGCCACTGAAGGCTCGCATGGTCGGTAACGATAGTAAATTCTTGGCCCTCGATATAAGGTCTAAATTTTCTTAGAGCCAAAATAGCTGCCAAGCATTCAAGTTCCGTTACACTATAGCTAGACTGGGCTTTATTTAACTTTTTAGAAAAATTAGCTATTGGCATTTCCTGACCAGTTTCGTTAAGCTGTGCAAGTACTGCCCCTACGCCAAGCTTACTGGCATCGTATTAGGGTATAAAAGGCTCAGAATAATTCGGGCTCGCCAAAATTGGTGCTGAGAATTACTTCTGTTTTAGAAGAACAAAAGCAGACCTGGCTTCTCAGTTGCTTTACAGAAGACGGCTCAGATATTCGGTTACGGCGGATATCTTCTCTGGGTCAGTTCGAAGGGTTCCGTTTCCTACAACATTACCCAGGTATTTAACTTCTTTAATACAAAACAAACTTTTCTAAACATTTATAGTTAAGCCAGCCCTCCCTAATTCAGATGCGACTTTGAGCAAACATATGTTTATCAAAGGTATCCGAGATGATTAATAATTCGTCAAGGTAAACAAAGACTTCATCTTTTAGACTTGGTGGTATTACGCGATCCATCAAGCGGCATAAAGCTTTTGGAGCGTGCCTGCTACGTGCCCTGCCCTTACCATGTTCCCATTAATGGTACTGGGAACCCAACAAACAATCTAAAACAACTCGTTTTTCAAATAACTTCGGACCACAAATTTAGCTCAAGCAGTCATATTAATGTTTATTCATTAGCAAAGAAAATTCATAAAGTTTTTATTCACATATTAAATAAGAAGTAAAGTTACATATTAAATCAAATATTTCGTTTTTTTTAAATGAACTTACGAAGAACTTAGGTTTAGATAAACTAAGTTTATATATATGTATCTATGTATTTATATCTTACAATAATTAGGGTATGAAATAAAATTATAACTATTTAACCACGGATTTAATGGACATATTCAATTACAAGTGAACACGTACGAACTTATCTTCTCTTCTCAATTTTTTCCTCTTTTCTTTTTGCACAACAACTTTGAAAAAAAAATACTTAATATTAGTTTAACCTTAACAAAACTCAATGAAAACTAGTTTATTACAGGAGATATATAGTTAAGTGAAACATTACATTAAAACAGTAATTGAAAACAAAAGAAAAAAACGAAATGAGACAATAAACAAAATTAACAAATTAAAAACTGTGATTTTGGAATTTCTTTAAATTTCGATCAAACAACAAAGGCCGTCAAAACAAAAGTTAAGAAAATAGTATAAAGGAAAATAGTGATAAATAGAAATATTTTAAAAGTTGAAACATGAAACGTAAAAACTTACATGATTGCTGTTGTTCTTGCATATGTGTTCTTCGGTTTGAAGGCCTTCATTCCCGTTGAATATTATCTGCTTCTCTTGCAGTAAAACAACTGATAACTTTTAAAGAAATTAATCACGATTTTCTTCATCTTTTTCGGTATTTTTTGCTTTTAATTCTATTTAGATTAGATATTATGATTTTAAATGTTACAGTAGTGATTCCCTCTTTAGAGAGCAAAATTTTACTATTGACTTTTTTTTCATTTAAATAACCGCGATCTTTTTAAGACTAAATGATAACTAACAGAAATTCTAAGTATAAGAGTTACATACTGCAAAAGAAATGAATGATTGATGAATGAAACATAAGAGAGTATTTTTATTAATCAATTTTGCTTTGTTGTTTTAACCTTTATACTTTTTGTATTTGTGTATTTGAAATATGTCTTACTTTAATTATATGGCAGAGACGGATAACATATGTAGGAAACTTAATTTAAGCTTTTTAAGTTATAAATTTACTTTATAAACTATAAGTGTGATACTGCAGATATTTAACAAACCAAAATTACTGCAAACTAAGTTTAACTACACGGCTATGGAGTAGTAAAACTAGTTATAAGTACTTTTTAACTTTTTTGCATTAGAGGAGTCCTAAATATTACATTAGCCTGGTTATGATTTCAGAGTTTATAATTAAAATTCTCACCTTTACTTAGACACTACCAAGATATAAGACACAAAAGGTATAGCCCCGTAAATTTCTTATAAACAACGTTGTGTAAAATTTGAGTGGTTTTTTTTAATAGAGTCTCCACCAGATGAGGTTACAAATTAACGATGGATTTATGATTACAGCTTAGTTATGTATTAAATACAAACAGTCACAAAATTTAGCATGGACTTACTTGTGCAAACTTAAAACTAAAATGTCGGAAATGGCTAAAGCCTGTCACAATTCACGAGGCGTTATTACGGATAGAAGAATTATTAATGAACTCGTACCAATATGAATGAAATTTTGCCAGCCGTTTTTACATTATTAATCACAGACAGTGAGGAACTAAACTAAATTATGTTAAGCGAAATTAGGCGTAGCACAAATTCAGTACAAAACATGATTTACGGCACAGACGCTAAGACATGAAAAGGGTTAATACGTGTTATCCCCTCTAATATATTTACCGTGGTAAAATTCCCTTTTTCCTGTAGACATATCCTCCAATTCATAAATGTTGCTTCTTTTATACCGCAAACTACTGCTGGAACAAATTTTGGTGCAAACAAAATTTCTTGCCTGCACTACTAGCGGCAAAATTTCGAGGATAAACAGTGTCTCCAACTTTAAAAGATCTACGATTACTCCTTGAATGCTTCATCAATGTTATTCAAAATATATTTCCGCACTAGAGCCAATCTATCTCTTTGATCTAAACTCTCACAATCGACTCAGCTTAAGTTCTTCAAAAGCGGATATTTCTTGCCATGTGATACCATAAAAATAAGGTAATAAGGAATATACCTCGTAGATTGGTGAACCGAACTTCTGAGAGCCTCAGCTATATCCTGAAGATGGGCATTCCAGCTGGTGTGATCTTTTGATATATAGCTTCTGATAACTCCAAGTATAGAGCAGTATACGCGCTCGCTAGCATTAGATTAAGGGCTGTATAAAGCCGTGAGTATATGGCGTATACCACGATCTTTAAGAAAGTTCAAAAATAAATTACATTTGAACTGTTTACCGTTGTCGCTAAAAACTATTTCTGGCGTACCAAAAATATTTTTTTTTAGAAGATCTATTTTTGCCGAAGAGGTAATTTTTTCTACAGGCTTAATAAAAGGAAATTTGGTTAAATTATCCAGTAGTAGTATAGCACCATTATGGCCCTGTTAAGATCTAGGATAGGGACCAATAAAGTCTATGTATAGGCATTAAAACGGACGGACGTCGGTGAAGCTGTTAGTCATAGGTGGTCGTAACGGGCGATTCGGAGATTTATTTTGTTGGCAAACAACACAGTGGGAAATAAACTCTTTTACATCCTTTGCCATTTGGAGCCAATATAGGTTTCTACGTATTCGCTCTAAGGTCTTGCTGATCTCACCATGGCATTTGTTGGGGGGTGTATGACAGTTGTTTATTACAGCTGCCAAGAATGATCGTGGGATCCACAGTTTCCATGAAAATGTTTCATCTTCTTGATTTCCGGTTGCAAAATCGCACCGTTTGGAAATTTTATTATCCAAGATATGTAGATGTGGAAGTTAAGACGCATTTTTTAAAATATTCTTACGCAAATCCACATAATCAGCCGATTCAAATTCCGGTGAATCTAAATCTACTAGTGGGACCACTCCAAGCTCAAAATTTTGCCTAGACAAACAGTCAGGAACAACATTCTGAGAACCACGACGATGTTCGATATTAAACTTGTAGACTTGGAGCTTCAAGGACCAACGCGCAAGACGCCCTAAGAGATCCGGTTGTCTCATCAGCCACTGAAGGCTCGCATGGTCGGTAACGATAGTAAATTCTTGGCCCTCGATATAAGGTCTAAATTTTCTTAGAGCCAAAATAGCTGCCAAGCATTCAAGTTCTGTTACACTATAGCTAGACTGGGCTTTATTCAACTTTTTAGAAAAATTAGCTATTGGCATTTCCTGACCAGTTTCGTTAAGCTGTGCAAGTACTGCCCCTACGCCAAGCATACTGGCATTGCATTAGAGTATAAAAGGCTCAGAATAATTCGGGCTCGCCAAAATTGGTGCTGAGAATTACTTCTGTTTTAGAAGAACAAAAGCAGACCTGGCTTCTCAGTTGCTTTACAGAAGACGGCTCAGATATTCGGTTACGGCGGATATCTTCTCTGGGTCAGTTCGAAGGGTTCCGTTTCCTACAACATTACCCAGGTATTTAACTTCTTCAATAAAAAACAAACTTTTCTAAACATTTATAGTTAAGCCAGCCCTCCCTAATTCAGATGCGACTTTGAGCAAACATATGCTTATCAAAGGTATCCGAGATGATTAATAATTCGTCAAGGTAAACAAAGACTTCATCTTTTAGACTTGGTGGTATTTCGCGATCCATCAAGCGACATAAAGCTTTTGGAGCGTTGCATAAGCCAAAAGAAATTACGCAGTAGCTATACAACGGACGATTAGGGACAGTGAAACATGTTAGATGTCTTGATTGCTCAGACAGAAGAATTTGACAAAATGCTCGGCGAAGGTCTAGCGAGCTTATGTACTCGGCTTTAGGCAAACGACTTGATAGCAACGCTATTAACTTTACGCGAATCTAAACACAGACGGACTTTATCAGGTTTTCGAACTAAAACTGTCGAACTGTACCACGGACTATTAGGGGCTTCCTCTATTACTCCTTATTTCAGCATTTCATCGATTTCTTGGTGAACTAACTTTTCGATAGCGGGAGAAATCGGAAAATATCTTTGTTTTATCGGTCGGACATTTGGATCCAATTCTATAACATGTTCAATAAGAGCTGTTTTTCCCAGTCCATCTTTTTCACAGGAGGGAAACAACCTCTTTATGGACTAAAATTTAGTTTTTTGTGAACGAGTCATGTTTTTTCTGAAGGAGATACACTTTCGATTTCAGCTATTATGTCAGGAGCTATCTAATATATCTTCCAGACATCTACACCAAGTATAACCCCTTGTTTTAAAGAGGGAACAATAAAAGAATTATTTCTTCGGATCTATTTCTAAAAGTAACAAAGGTTTTATTTTGCCATACACGATCTGTTGGTGCGAATCAGCTGTTGCTATATAAGTACTGTGACCCTTAAAGTTACTTTCGCTGCTATTTCCTTCGCAAATAATCCCCCGATACACGAAATTTGGGCACCACTATCTAACAATGCTAAAAACTCTTTGTCTAATATTTTAACCTGAGCATATGGTCTTAAATCTTCATTCATGTTAGATATGGAACAGATGGCAGAGTTAAGTGTCTTTCTAATGGACTTTACTTCCTTCCAATAGATCACTTGTCTAATAGAGGAGCGGTTTCGTTTTGTATTGGTTCCAAAAATTTGTTTTCTTTTACCATTATATATTCGCAGACGATCTTCATATGGTACAATTGGTTTAAGTTAATCTCAATTTAGGTCTTGGAGAAGGTTCCATTTTGACTCTTCGCTCTTTCTCGGGTTTCCCGAATTACACTTTTTACAAACGGGTTTGTAGGTATCAGCCGCGCCACATCCGTAGCAAAATGTAGTACCGTCAACATATTGATGACCGTCCTTTCGACAGTTCCAACAGTTAAGTTTTTTTTTCGCATGTCCTCCTTTATTTCGGTGTCAGTGCGATGTTTTTCAATGTTAGTTCGAAGAGCCTCACAAAGGACAGGCCACGTAACTCTTTGCACAGACCTGCGAAAACTCCAGAACCAATCCTTAGCATCTATTACAAAGAGACCTTGGACGTTATCACATAAAAGTTTGAAGTTACCTCCCAGTGTAGAAATAGTGACTCCACGCGGTAGATAAAATTTTCAACCGATAACTTTGGTGTTTCGTCGAACTTAACGTCCCAATTATTTATTAAGGTAGCAATCTTTCCCGCATTGTCTACTAAAGTCGAGTCACCTCGCAAATCTTGACGATTTGGAGACAAGTTACTTCTACGAGCATTACCCAACATTGGCATATCTCTAGACCACTCATAGTTTTGAACTCTCTCACTGGAGACATTGGCATTTTCGATTTTTGGAAACTGATTAACAGAATTAATATCAATTCTTCTAATAGCATTTGCCAAAGCCGTATCTATTCGTTCACTAATAGTTTGGGTGAAGCGAGTTTCCATATCCTCAAATATTGATGCCTGCCTAGCAGATATTACTGCTGAAACAAGGTGTCGAATTCGGGTATCGTCATACCCCTTTGCCCTTTTTACCTCACTGGCTTCTGCGGCCTGATTGGAACATTTAAATTGCTAACTAGGGCGGGACCAGTGTCCTGACTTTCAGTTTGAGATTGCTCAAGGTTGCGAACTGGCTAAATAACAATGTTATTATTAGAAGCATTTGCTCGGGATCGAGATCAAGCCCCTCTAGATGGTGTTTGGACTATTCCAACATTTCTACTGTTACAGTGGGTTCTACATTGTTGACAAGAAGAATTTCCTTTAAGCCATGTTTGCATACAATTATTGTGAAACTTATGATCACAATTAGTTTTTAACAATTCGCTGTCATTGCTTATAGCTTCCCAAGAGATTTTGCAAATACACAAATTATCTAAGTTATGGCGGACAGACATCCTTATACATATAGAGCTCTACGCTTTTGACCTCTTAAATAATTTTAACAGATAAACTAAATATCAAGGCATATTAATTTAACAGGTAGTGTGAGTAGATCAGGTGATGTTTCTTGTTTACGTTTTCAGGTGTCAAATTTTGTTTACACTTTTTATTTTCCTAGGATTTTTTTTTTCTAATATCATGTGTCCGGGAAATTTGTGTTTGTGTTTAAAACTTCCATAGAACAAAAACGTGTGTAAAAATTTATTATGAAGCTTGATTTTATCTCTTTACTGCTCCTTATCTGCGAAATGACATCCATAACGGCTTCTATACGTATTTTTCTTCATCGCATGTAAGTCTTGTGAAATGATTGAAAATAATAATAACATTAATTTTTTTTCTAAAGCGCACATTGGGACAAATAACCGAATTATGAATGGAATTTTGTTAAATGTAACCAATAATGCACTTAATTTGTTCTATATGGTAGTGCGCAATCAAACAATAAGTATTTATTTTTTAAGCATTACATTAGTCTGTACGTGCGTGCAAAGTATTATTATCTGTTTTACGGGCTAGTTTAGTTACTTAAACTCATCATCATACATGGAATAAATATTATGATAAAAAATATGTATTTACCAAAACAAAAGATTATGACTAGCTTTAATTCCAAACATTATTTTAGGACAAGAAATATATGTTTAGTCCTTATGATAAATTTTTTGTAAACAAATTTTGAGATAAGAAATATTCTGGTAATAACGAAATTCAAAATTTTACTAATTATAATTTTTGGAAGAAAATTACATAAAAGAAAGTAACTTTAAACAGTCATTAAGAGGATGCCTATGTAAAAACATACATATATAATGTTAAGTGTACTATTAATAGGTACTAAAAAAATAAAAATACTAAAGCAATGCTTTACATACTTTGCACGTAAAGACTTATGTGATGCGTTAAAAAATAAATACTTATAAGTTTACTGGGTGCTAGGAAAAAGAACATATAAGGGCAATAGTGGTTACATTTAACAAAATAAGAAACTCCATTTTTGTCGTCGTAATTCGGTTATTTGTCCCTATGTGCAGCGTTAGTTGATTTTGACATCTGAAAACATTTTTTACAAACATAAAATACATTGTTGTAGTTGTTTTAGAACTGCTTTTACCTGTTAAATTAATATGCCTTGCTAAATATGATAAAAATTATTCCTTAATCACTTATAAAATTTACAAAACAGGTTATTTGTATCGAAATTTTCCTGTGAAAATAAAAATTTTAGAAAGTTTTATTGGTTTAATCTGATAATAATGGTGTTAATATTATTTGAAAATTTGTGTTGTTGTATTAATTGTTCTATATCAATACTTCCTGGAATTAAATTTGAATTCTGAACTTCACAAAAAAACAATTAATATGGTCCCTTTGTTTTGTTTTTTGGTAAAACGTAATTGTAATAACAACTACAGGTTAAAATCCAAAAACAAAGGTTGAAGTTTTCAAGCCTCATTCTGTAAATCGGTGAATTTGAGACCAAAACTATAGTCCAGCAACACAATCATACGATTTAAACTTAACGGCAGATAATACATTTTCCAGAGCTAGGAGAAGGTAAAAGCGGTACATGTCACTTGTAACCAATGTCATTATATTCCAGAAATTGCCTCCCCTAATTCCTTTTACAAAGAAAATGATACGAAACTACCACAACCTGAGAGCAAGTTAATTGCCTTAAGTCTGAAACCCGCGAATTCTCCGGGCACAACGTTGGACGCCATTTGTTATGGTCCTAGACCAGTTTGAGCAGAGGATGGGTGTTACTTTGGCAAACTCGTAATGGTGTGCACCTGACTGTCTACCGGCAGCTTTAGTCAGTGATGGGTCCGATTTTCAATAGTTATAGTTATAGTTAGCCGATCCTTTTGCCTAGGCACAACAAAAAAACTACGTGCACTTTAGTCCAAAAAGTTGAGACGAACATGAAAGCTCAGGAAGTGTTTGTTAATAGTACTCATTTGGTGCCTGCTCCGTGCCCTGCCCTTACCATGTTCCCATTAATGGTACTGGGAACCCAACAAACAATCTAAAACAACTCGTTTTTCAAATAACTTCGGACCACAAATTTATCTCAAGCAGTCATATTAATGTTTATTCATTAGCAAAGAAAATTCATAAAGTTTTTATTCACATATTAAATACAAAGTAAAGTTACATATTAAATCAAATATTTCCTTTTTTTTAATGAACTTACAAAGAACTTAGATTTAGATAAATTAAGTTTATATATATGTATCTATGTATTTATATCTTACAATAATTAGGGTATGAAATAAAATTATAACTATTTAACCACGGATCTAATGGATATATTCAATTACAAGTGAACACGAACGAACTTATTTTCTCTTCTCAATTTTTTCCTCTTTTTTTCTTTACAAAAACTTTGAAAAAAAAAATACTTTATATTAATTTAACAAAAGAAAAAAAACAAAATGAAAAAATGAAAAAAACTGATCTTGGAATTTCTTTAAATTTCGATCAAATAACAAAGGTAGTCAAAACAAAAGTTAAGAAAAAAGTATAAAGGAAAATAGTGATAAATATAAATCTTTTAAAAGTTGAAACATGAAACGTAAAAACTTACATTATTATTGTTGTTCTTGCATATGCGTTCTTTGGTTTGAAGGCCTTCATTCCCGAATATTATCTGCTTCTCTTGCTGTAAGTCCACTAATAACTTAAGGAAATTAATCACGATTTTTCTTATCTTTTTCGGTATTTTTTGCTTTTAATTCTATTTAGGCTAGATATTATGATTTTAAATGTTACAGTAGTTATTCCGTCTTTAGAGAGCAAAATTTTACTATTGACTTCTTTTCTTCACTCAAATAATATTTTGTTGTTTCATCACCGCGATCTTTTTAAGACTAAATGATAACTAACAGAAATTCTAAGAATAAGAGTTATATACTGCAAAAGAAATGAATAATTGATGAATGAAACATAAAAGAGTATTTTTATTAATCAATTTTGCTTTGTTGTTTTAACCTTTATACTTCTTGTTTTTGTGTAATTGAAATATGTCTTACTTTAATTATATGGCAGAGACGGATAACATATGTAGGACAATTAATTTTAGCTTTTTAAGTTATAAATTTACTTTACTTACTTAGTACTTCTTAAATTTTACGCTGAAGATTTAGTGGCATTTTTGTCTTTTGGAATATCTTGGGGATATCGTGACCTTTTTTTTTTTTTTTTTTTTTTTTAAAAAAGAAGTAGCACTTCAGGCATTAATACCTATTAAGTTATTTTGGTAACCGTGCTACATTCTTTAGGAAAGGGATAGAGAAGAGATAAGACAGGTGGTGAAGGAGAGAGGTAGAGAGTTAGTTATTTTACTTCGCCGGTCAGTATGCTATGAAGAAGTACCGACGGAGGAGACTGCAAGTTTTCATGTTAATTCTAAATATGTATATATACCATTAAACAGAAAAAAAACATTCTTATTTTTTGATTGCCGCAGGGGTCGAACCCTGGACAACCAAGTTTGTAGTCAACGTGTTAACCACTTCGACTACAGCAACCTCACCTTATCACCCAACCAAAAGAAACACTCCTAACCAAATTGTTTCCACGTGCACGGCTGTAAGTCTAGTACAGCAGGCACCTTCTCAAGCTTTTATACAGGATTTTGAGTGCGTTAGAGGAGTCCTACATGTTACATTAGCCTGGTTAAAGAATTCAGAGTTTATGATTAAAATTCACACCTTTACTCAGACACTACCAAGATATAAGACACGAAAGGTATAGCCCCGTAAATTTCTTATAAACAACGTTGTGTAAAAGTTGAGTGGTTTTTTTTTAATAGAGTCTCCGCCAGATGAGGTTACAAATTAACGATGGATTTATGATTATAGCTTAGTTATGTATTAAATACAAACAGTCACAAAATTTAGCATGGACTTACTTGTGCAAACTCAAAACTAAAATGTCGGAAATGGCTAAAGCCTATCACAATTCACGAGGCGTTATTACGGATAGAAGAATTATTAATGAACTCGTACCAATATGAATGAAATTTTGCCAGCTGTTTTTGTATTATTAATCGCAGACAAGAACTAAACTAAATTATGTTAAGCGAAATTAGGCGTAACATAAACCCAGCACAGAGGTCACAACGCACTTACTCACAGAAAACTAATAGCGTTTCTAAAAGCAGTATACGGAGATTCGATTGCTAAGCCGAGGAAAATGCTTAGAACGTCTTTTTTATCTAAAAGCAGAGTTAGAACTATTCTTTCAAACACAGGATTATTCCAAAGATGCGGACATTTTAAATGCCCTAATTTTTTCTGCGACTTAGCCTTTCTTGCTGACATGACCAAACACAAAAAAGAAGCAATAAATTTACTTCTAGAGAACTTTAAAATAAGATTTAAAGAATTATTAAGCTTGCAATGGATAATAGATATATTTAATAATCCGCTGACTTGTTCGTTAGAATATATACCACACAATATAGTAGAGGAATTGACACTGATGCGGCGAGACTTATTTATTTCACCTGAAATGGGTATAAGCTTTTGGAAAAGTGTTTTTTCTAAAAAATACCCCGTTGTTAGAGATTTAATACTAGAAATATTTTCAATGTTTGACACCACATATACATATTTGCGAGTCTGCATTTTCATCAATGTCGCAAATCAAGAACAAATTTAGAAATATGTTAACAGATAAACACATTGAGACATTGTTGAAGATCATAACCTATTTAAAACCTTCATAAATGTTCTCGTATTTTAAGACTTTAGAAATTTTCCATTTTTCTTTGAAATAGCAAATAATATTCTTAATCTAAGAACAAAAAAAAAAAAAAAAAAAAAACAAAAGCAAAATATTGAATTGATTGATTGATTTTACCAAATATAAGGAAACTAATATAACTTCTTCATACATATTCAAATTTTCCATTCTTTTAATACTAAATAATATTGTTATTGTAAGAAATTAAAAACCAAAAAAAAACAAAAAAACATAAACAAAATATTGAATGGAAAAACTCATTTCTTTCAGGGTAATACCTCATTTTAATTGTGTTTCTCTTTGTGAATACCACAGCATTAGACGGTCAAATTTCGCTTGTGAGCACTAGACGTGTGCACAAATATATTTGTATCATGAAGTACACGTGCAGTGGCAAAGTATGAACACTTAATCGAAGTATCAAAAGAATAAGGTACAATTTTTTTATAAAAACAAAGCTGTCAAACAGCTATTGTTGTTACTCGCATTTGCTCGCTTGCATTAAGTATGTGGTCATCGTTTTTAAGTACTACGTATGATAGAGTAAAGTACATATCACGAACTTAGCTGTTACTTAGGTACTCGGTTGCGTTCCTGTGTAGTGGATATACTTCTTATGCAAATAGTGCTGCCAATGAAATTACCGGCACCAGCTGATGGTGGTGGCGAACAAAAATTATACTTGTGGCCAGATTATCGGCAGGGCTGGCATGATGGCGTATGCTCCGGCTCGGGCTCGCCGTATGGGTGGGGTTCTTGCCAACCAATCCAAGCCTTTTCCAGCACTACAAAAATTTAACATGCCAGTCTTAGCTTACTGCTGCGGATAAAAAAAGGTGTGAAGTCAAATTAATTTGGAGCCCGAAGTGAGTTGGTAACCAATAAAAAAAACAATCTAAAATACACACACACACTCATAAACTCCCATGATCGTAAGGCTTCCTGCACTCAGTTGGCTGGTGTTATTGCCAACTACATAGCCCTCCCACTCTGAATTGATACCAATTCTTCCATGGCAACTACTAATATTTTGGCTGCCCCAGACTTACCTCCGATTACTTCACCGCTTACCTGTCCATCACCAAACTTTAGCTTAAACCATCCTTTAAATTAAAGAATTTTCCAAAATTAATATTTTCAAGTTTCATTATACATTTTATTATTTCATAATTTACAACGAAAATAAAAATAGAAATAAGAAATTTAAAAGCGGTACAAAGGCCGAGAATTCGATTTTTAACAAAGATGAGAAAATAAAAATACATTTACTATTATAGCTATTTACATTGATTTAAAAGCAAAATTTTCTATTCTGGGAACAACCAGATATAAAACACTAGGTATGTATGAAAAAACAAATATTCAAAATTAAACTTAACATTTAGTTACTTTTTCTTCTAGCCATTGTAAAATGGTTAGTTTATCTTTAACTTTTACTTTAGAATAACCAGATCCATCTTTCCTATGGGCAACTTAGGCCACAACCAAAACAAAAAAGAAGACCCGCAGGCTTGATCTCAACACTACGGTTTAACGCGCGACACCCTTTACAAAACGGGAATAAAGCTAAATTTGACCAGAGGTAAGAAAATGGTTTTCCCTAGTTTGTCTTATTAAATATATATATATATATTATAAAGTTTTAGATATACATACATACATCTTTATGTACGTATATTTATTTCTTCATAAAACAAATAATCTTTAATTTTGCATATTTTAAAATACATACATATTACAAACATTTTTTTCTTCCCTTTGTTTCCCTCAAACGACTATCCCTGAGGGTCCAGGCAGGAACTGGGGCTCCTTGAACAAAGGCAAAAAAAAAACGGCACTGCTGAGCTGGGTTTCCCTCGTTGGGTGTGTGACGATGATGTGACCGAGGCAAATTTTATGGCAAAGTTTATTTAGTTTTATTAGTTTTTGATATTCAATTTTTTTTTACTTTTATATAAACAGTTTTAAATTTTGCTTACAAGTTGTATATATTTTAAATATGGCTTTTATTGGCACAACACGCAGCCAGTTTTCTAAAAACTTTGCTTTCAGTAAAAAAAATTTTTGTCCTTTTTTTCTTTGGAAACTATTTAGTTTTCTATGTAACTTTCTTAATACATTTGGCTTTGCTGTTTCTGGAATATTTTATAACTGTCCTTTTAATTTTGGGTACACAACACAGAATCAAAAAAATAAAAATGTTTCTTCACAATTACACTTTAACTTGTTTTCTTCTCTTTTTTTTCACCATCAATAATTTTTCAGTTATCGCACTACGGCCGCCAACACACCATCTTCTTTCGCAGTTCAAATCAGAATCCGTTTTTTTTTAAATCTGACACCAGCTCAACTTTTCCCTCCAAAAACCCAAAGAAAAGATGTCTACCATCTCCATCTTATCTATTAATTAGTTTGCCTTACATCTTTTTCTTCAACACTATAACACATTACATTCTATGTTTTTACTTTTTTTTTGTATTTTGTTTACTAAAACATCTGACTGCCTCTTCTTCTTCGTAAAAAAACGTTAGGGCGGTCATGACAAACCTAACCATTCCTAATGTACCCACATGGAACCAGGATGGGTAGGAAAAAAAACGCCATCGTTGTAGTTCCTAAAATATTCTAAACTTTATGTATATTATATTATTTTGCCTTTAAAGTCGCTACAACGGCATCCCTTACTCCATGGTAACACTAAATTTCCCATTTCCACCACAGTCAGTTTCAAAGGGTCTGGCATCCCAACTAATTTTTGTGACAAATTATATGAATGAAAACAGCTGTTTCCTACTACGTTCATAAAAAAAACATCAAAGCTAAAAACATTGGTAAGTATTCATGAACCCCAAACAACTAATCATATATATTATTTCTAAAGCACTTTTTTTTGTCGGTTGCAAATATCTCCCATACCACCGCATCAAATTTAATGAATGATATCTCATTTTAAAGCTTATTTCTAACACTAATGACGAAAAATAATTAGAAATTTAAAAATTAATATTTTCATTGATAAAAATTATATTTTATATAGAACTGCATGATAATACCGTGATTATATGTTTTTGTCAAGTGTGGTAATACAAGGTCGCTTCTGCATGATAATACTGTTGTCATTATGATTATACATTTTTGTTCAAGTGTGGTAACGAAGTTCTACATAATACAGTATGTATTAAAATCCATTCTGACAATACCGCTATTTACTGAGACAGTTATATATAATATGCATATTACGTGCAAATTAAAAATATAAATAACGTGCATTTAGATTAAAACAAGTAATATCAGAAAAAATTAGTCATACCGATAAAACTGTACTCATATCCCGAATCAATCTTACACCTTCTGATCCAACTGTGCCTTTCCGAATGACACGAAAACAATTCCCTCTGAAAGTTGCTTTTGCTATGACAATAAACAAAGCACAAGGTCAAACCCCTTAAAAGGTAGGATTGTATATACCAGAACCGGTCTTTTCACATGGACAGTTATACGTGGCGTTTTCTCGAGTGCATACGTTTAAAGACATTATTGTTTGTATTAGGGATTCGTACGGGCAAAAAGTTAACGATGATCATGTCATTACCTCTAACATTGTATTCAAAGAAGTATTATAAAAGCATTTAAACATATGTGTGTATGTATGTAAATATGTATGATATATTATGATTTCTAATATTTTTATACTTTTAATAAAATTGTATTGAAGTTACAAAAATTTCTATTAATTATTTTCATTTTATCTTACAAAAATGACAACTAACGCTGCGAAATATTCGCACGGGTCATCTAGTTTATTTATATTTTAAAAGTATGTCTTTATTTGGTTTCTTCCAACACCAGATGGATAATGCTAATTATTTATTTGTCTTTCAGCTCAACAAAGAAGTGAAGGCCTACCATCAACGCGAAGGCTGATAAAGGTGGATGAAAAATTTGGTAAGTACTTTATATTAAATCTATTGCCAACTGCACTAAACTTGCTACTTCATCTAGGAATGGCCTAGCAGCAAATTACATCTAAAAGATAAGTGTATTTTTAATCGGTCAACATAATTGTGTAAAGATTCTAACTATTTTCTTTTGTTTTATTTTCGGGACAAAGTAAAGGTGTTTGGAGTTTCTGGGTGACCAACGTTGGAGTTTTTCATAAAATTAAGGTAAGTGTCTATTACATAAATATTTAATAATCTGTTTAAATAAGAAAGTGGAAAAATTAAAGGTGTGTTAATAAGTGTCTTTAGTGCGGAGAAGAAAAAATAGAAACGTGATGTTAGTGGTGTTGGGCAAAAGCAAAAAAAGAAAATCATAGTACAGTATATAAAGGAAAAAAAAAATTTAAAAGGAATTAATAAAATAAATGGTTATTAATAATTCACTTTATTCACTTTATTTCCTTTTAACACTTTCCCCTATATATGTATATATTTTCCTGCTCTTGCAACAATAAAACAATTAAAATTTTATAAGTCTCTAAAACTTATAATTCATTTTATTTCCACAGGTTATGACAAGAATCCAGTGGGCCTGCAGAAGACTTAAAGCTACTTCTGGTCACTTAAAAAAATTTCATCTGGGTAAGTAGACCAAGTAAAACAAATCTAATAATAAGTCAAAACTATTAACAAAATTGATAAGAAAAATAAAGATATGATATAATACAGATTAAATATAAAATGAAAATTCTGAAAAAGGTTTTTTTTATACAATTCAGGTGAACGTAAGCAGCTACCAAAATTGAGGGTGTTGGATTCCCTACAACGAAGGAAAGAAAAAAAATAACATCAGCTGCCAAGAAATCCGGGTAAGTCAAACGATTTATTTTTATTACTATTATAATTATTATAAATTTCTAAGTATTATTTAATTTACTTTCCTAAATTTCATTTTCAATTATAATTTCCTTTATTACTATTTTACCTGTAAACGACTTTCCGTATACGACAAAATTTGTTTTGAAAGCAAGTTCTGTGAATTACTATAAATTGAGTCTCACATTCTGCTTTCGATTACTCCTTTTGTCCTTAGGAAGCTTCCTAACTGCACCTTTATGCTATTGCTAACCCTCCGGTGTTGAAAACAGTTTCGCTCAAGCTGCTGCAAAGAAGAATCAATGCTGGCTCACCAACATTGGTTACCTAATTATCTTTCCTTAAGCCCAACTCGCTGTAATAACGGACTCAGATAGATGCTCTTACCCTAGGTGTCTAATGACCTCTAGCTCTTAATGGCATAGTTCCGCAGAGTGACGACTTGGTCGCACCATATAGGGTGGAGATAGTCATACATATGATCAGCTTAGAAACGTAAGCTACAGTTAGGCAAGGCAGATAATTATTCATTGCATGCGGCTTCAGTTACACTGGACTTCATTTCCTGCTGGTCAGAGCTACGGTTAAAGGCACGGTATAAGCACTCAGAGAAACTGTAAATCCTTTGTGTAACGGTTTGATGACAGGCAAACAGAACAAAAGAAAAATGAAAAAAAAATTATCGTTTTAGGTTTTTCCGTGGAAGATCCCTACCGATCTGCCTTTTAGATCTTCGATTTCGTATAGACACTTTCCGACCGGCTTTACTATGCGACATTTTAAAAATTTTCGTGCAAGTTTGGCGTTAAATCCGCTTTTAAAATCGCTTTGCGAAAAATTGCGTCGATAGACTTCTTGTCCCGGGACAAACTTAACCACTCGACAACGGGTGTTGTATGATTTTTTGTTACGCAAATAAGCTTTGTGCAAACTTTCACATATCTGGTGACGTATCAGTGACATTTTCACGGCCTTTGGGCAAATGTTAATTTCCGGATCGTCCAAAGCTTTTAGTTTTCTAGCCAGACCATACACGCTACCGTGGCCTACCAGTTTCATGCCCAAGAGAGCAAAATAAGGTGTAACACCAATCGAAGTTTGAACAGAGGATCTTAGGGAGTATTCGATCTCGGACAAATGCTTGTCCCATTCAGCTTGATCTTCTTGTAAATATGCACGTATTGCAGACAGAATCGATTGGTTAACCCGCTCTGACGCATTTGCCTGCGGAGAATGTATGGCGGTTCGAACGTGCTTAACACCAAAATTTTTCACTAAATCTGCGAACTCTTTGCTAACAAAATGTTTCCCGTGGTCAGAGACAATAGATTCTGGTGTTCCATATTATGAAAAACTTCGGTGATTAAAAACTTAACGATGCTTTTAGTATTTGCTTTTGGCAATGCTTTGAGCAATACAAATTTTGTTAAATGGTCTAAAATAATAAAAATAAAACAATTGCCGTTTTCAGATCGCGGATAAGGACCAAGCAAATCTACAAAGATCCGTTGAAAAGGTCGCTCCGTTAACGTTTTAGACCCCATTTGTGGCGGTAACGGAATATTCGCGGGTTTCGTTTTCTTGCATATTTGGCAGTTGGCTATGTAATCGCGGATTTGTGTGCTTTGGTTCGGCCAATAGAAATACTCTCTGATTCGACACAGAGTATTCCCAACGCCCCCGTGCGAGGCTTGTGGCGAGTTATGCGACTTTTCTATGATGGCTTTGGTCAGCTCCTGAGGAACCCACAGTTTCCATGCGAAATCCTCGCTTACAACCTGACCATCATAAGGCCTTATTCTTTTGTAAACAAAACCATCGACCACTTTTAATTCAGGTAATTGCTCGGACTTTGCTTCTATAGTAGAACAAAGTTCCAAATACTCATTTGACTTAAAGGCCTCGGAATTCAAATCAATAACATTTTCCAACCCTGTGGAGACCTATTCCATCTCATAGCGCGATAGGGTATCGGGGACAATATTTTGTCGACCCTACCTATGTTCTATGCCGAAATTATACGCTTGGAGATGAAGACTCCACCTCGCCAATCTACAGGTCAAATCCTTATGTGACATTAGCCACTTAAGACTACTGTGATCGGTAATTACGGTAAAAGGCATAAGTTCTATATAGGGCCTTAACTTCTTAATCGCCAAGACCACTGCCAGACATTCGCGCTCGGTAACAGAATAGTTCTTCTGCGCCTGTGTCAGCTTGTGCGAAAAGTAGGCCATTGGATGTTCTCCTTCCGAATCATCTTTCTGAAACAGAACCGCACACTGCAAATAAAAATGCCTGGAGAAGTCTGGATGATTAAGAGGTGGACTCGAAATCAGAGCACTCTTGAGCCGATCAAACGCAGCTCTAGCTTCTACCGTAAACTCAAATTTCTTACCCTTCTTCAGCGTTTCAAATATCGGAGCTGCAATAGAGGCGTAGTCAGATATAAATTTCCTATACCAGCCTACTGCCCCTATGAAGCTCCGCACCTGCTTCGCTGTTTTAGGGTAAGTAAACCGAGTTATGGTTTCCACTTTAGCCGCATCCGGATTCAGTTTGCGTTTGCCGCCTCCTACAATGTAACCCAAATATTTTAACTCTTTAAAACAGAATTTGAATTTTGCCACATTGATGGTCAGGCCGGCTTCCGTCAATTTTATAGCTACCCGTTGAAGCAAATCCAGGTGTGTCTCGAAGTCTGGAGATACTATCGAAAGATCATCTAAGTAGACGAAAACTCTATCACGTAAGGCCGCGGGGATCACTTTATCCATTATACGGCATAACCTCTGAGCTGCATTACACAGCCCAAAAGGCATGACCGTAAATTGATAAAGTGGTCTTCCAGGCACCGTAAAATTAGTTTTCTCTCTACTAGATGGGTCTAGTGGAATCTAACAGAAAGCGTCTTTTAGGTCGACACTCGATATATATATCGTATCTCCCAAACGGCTGAGCAAACCTTCAATGTGTGGGAGCGGATAGGCATCCTTGATCGTCAAGGCATTGAGTTTTCAAGCGACCAAACATAGCCGGTTCTTCTCGCCCTTGCGGACGAAAGTCACGGGATGACTCCACGGACTTTCGCTAAGCTTAATGACCCTAAGACCAAGCATCCTAGCAAGTTCCGCAAACATTAATTTTTGTACTGCCGGGGAGACAGGATAATGTCTATCTTTGACTGGAGCCGCTTCCCGGGTATCTATAGAATGCGTTTCTAAGTGGGTTTGCCAAGACCGTTTTTTGTATAGCAATGGAACATCAATATGACCAAATCCAATTTCTGCCGCTGCTCCGTAGTCAACGCATCAGTTACTACATCTGGGATACTATCTGCCTCTTCACAGAGACTTACCTGATTGGTCGTGAGACTCTCCATATTGGCAAACATTTTGAAAACCTTCATAGCCTGCGTTGTCTGGCCAAACGTAAACTCCGCACGAACACGGCCGACAATAGCGTGCACTGTTCCGTCAGCTGTCTTAATATTTGTAGAGAAGCTATGGACTATGATTCCCGTCTTTTCTACAAATTAAAGACAGTTGCGGCCCAGACACGTAACCGTCGCACCACTCTCTAACAAACCTTCAATTTCATAGCCAGCTATCTTAATGCGGGTATACAAACGCGAGTCCCTGCCTTCATATAAAGAAGCTAGCGAAATCTCCCGTCTTAAACGCTTTCGCTTTAGTACCGTTCGCGAGCTTTCCGAATTTTGTTCGAAACTTCGCCGAAAATTCTTGTCTAGCCTCTTTATATTCTAATACAAGGTACGCTGTCTGCTATTCTATCTAGGCTATTCTTATTTTGTAAAATTTTAATACTAGGCCTTACCAAATCCTGGCTAACAGCTGGGCTTATACTGCGGTCGTACGCGCCCACCCCAGTTAGAGACAGGTCCCGCATGCGGTTTTCCTAACACCTCGGACATTTTGGGGTCACTACACCATCCATTCCACATTTAAAGCAAAACAGCCTGCTCGTAGTCACTGGACAATCAAAGAAACTGTGGCCAACCGCTTTGCAGTTCCAGCAGGAATATTTAGCTGTAGTATGCATCGCGTCAACCTCTGGCTCAAGCACTGACTCTTTCCTTTCTTTATACTCAATCTCGTTTACGCGGTTAGAAAAATTCGGACGCTGTTGATACGTTTGCCTTTGACCTGCTAGAAGATTTTCGGCCCTTTTTACCTCTCTGCATAATTCCGGCAAAGTGTTTAACTTCGCAGAAAATAGCATTTGCGCCAGTGACGGTTTTAAATTGCCACGTATTATATCAACTAATGACCTTTCATCGTATAGCGCTCGCTGCTGAATTCTTAACTTTATTATGGCATTATAAAAGTCTTCAAATGCTTCTTGTGGTAGTTGTCGTCTGTTCAAAATTTGCATCTGGATCTGGTATTCATTTTCGAACCGCTGGTATTGCGTCATTACAGCCGCCTCTAGCTCCTGCCACGAGCTAAAACGCGCTAACTTGCGATGGTTCCAATACCAGTCCAAAGCAGGTCCTTCCAGTAAATGGTGAAAGCTTCGTAAAATTTCCACCTCAAAACAGTTGTAGTCTCGGCCCAACTCATTTACGCGGAAAATGAATTCCTGAGCGCTTAAGGACTTACTGGTATCGTCAAACGTTATGCCCCATTTAGACAAGTCCGTTCCGTTTTGAGACCCATACGTTTGATTTGAGCCCTGTTCTAAAGAACTTGGAGTAGGCATTTGTTGTGCCTGTAAAAACGACTGTGACACTTGTTGTTGCTGATATAGTGGCAGCTGTTGACTCTGAGGTTGATGTGAGTACACAGTGAACAAAGTTGGTTGTACTACGTTTGGTGCCAGAAGGTCCCGAGCGGGATGACCTCTGGGCGCTGGCATCAACGGCGGTGGATGACTAAAAACAGGTGCTTGTGGATGACTGTAAGTCACTGTTGTAGTTAGCCCTCGAGCTTGACGCGGAAAGAAACATGCGGGCTCTGCCGGTGGCAAAGTTTGCATGCTCACTTGCGACGTCTGAAAATACGGTAAATTTTGGTGCACACCATCTCTGGTGGCGTTTGTTGGCTGCGATGGATGGACTTCACCTGGGACGGAATTCTGGTGAGTATTGTGCTGAGTAACTTGTACACGACTTCTTACTTCATACCTTCTAAATTCTGCAGAGTTTGTCTGACTCTTTCGTCCATTTGTCTCATCAGCTATATTTGACATAACCCTATCGAGGCTTGTACAATCTCTTGTATTTGCTGGGTACTAATTATATTTTGAGCACTTGGTGGGTGTTGCTCACCCTCACGCATTTCTCTGCGTATGCCTTGTGCATTAAAACTGCTAAACTCCGGCGACACGACTGTGTGACCCGACTCATCAGGATCAAACTAAACGTGTAGCTGGTTGTCAGCTGTATCCACTGGTGCTGTCGCTGCAGTTGTAGCGGTCAAACCTGAGGTGACGATCTTTGTACTACTGGCGATGCTGCTGCCGACACTGCTTCCTGCTGTGGCCATGGTGCTACTATCTAGCTGAGCTGTTAACAGTTTGCTGCCCAGACGGGTCAAGACCATTCCAACAAGCAATCGCTAAAATTAATTTTGAAATTAGCTATTAACCGTCTTACCGTGCGGTATGATAATTAAAAGAAAAGATAAAAAGATCAAAGTAAAGAATAAAATAATAAAAAGAACGTTCAAATAATCTTCGCCCTAAGTCGAAATCAAAACAGGTGAACTAAAAACAATTTACCCTTTTTCCAGTTAACTAATCGAATAATTTTATGCAAAATTACAGGTTTTTGGTGATGGAGTATAAGCGGTGATCGTAATCAGAGTACTAAGTAAAATATCGTGCAGGCTAACGACGATAGTCCTACTGTGTTCATATTCGAGAAATATTTGTGTGTTTATAAATCTGTGTGTATTGCTTGCAGAAACTTCGGTTTGTCACCAAACGTATTGTTTTGACTGCTACTGGGACCGCCTAAGATAACTGATGGTGTACCAGGACTAGCCTAACACCGGTTGGTAGACAAAAATAAAAAGTGAAGTTTCTACATATGACAGCTATTACAAGGCTCTTAAACAAGGAGACCAAGTAAGACTCTGTGCATAGAAAACTGAAACTGAAACTTACTTTCTTCGAAAACTAGGTACACAAAATTAAAAAAAACGGTATAACAGTGAAATGAAAACTATTGTTCAAATAAAAAACTTTGTCTTTTCGCTAAGAAAACGTATGCAATTAATAGTTGGCCCTTCGCCGTCGATTAAGACTACATTTTCCCAGAGTATAAACTGCTGTTTACCGAACGCACGAGGTTCACAAGTGTCGCTACGCGTTAAGGACTCTTGTGAAACTTAAACGGGACTTACACTATGCAATCCAACGCGCCTAGGTAAACAAAACTACTTATAGTACTCACTTCGGGCCCCACGTTGGGCGCCATTTTTGTGGTGGATATACTTCTCATGCAAATAGTGTTGCCAATAAAATTACCGGCAACAGCTGATGGTGGTGGTGAACAAAAATTCAATTTGTGGCCAGATTATCGGCAGGGCTGGCATGATGGCGTATGCTCCGGGCTCGCCGTATGGGTGGGGTTCTTGCCAACCAATCCAAGCCTTTTCCAGCACTACAAAAAATTAACATGCCAGTCTTAGCTTACTGTTGCGGATAAAAAAAGGTGTGAAGTCAAATTGATTTGGAGCCCGAAGTGAGTTGGTAACCAATAAAAAAAAACAACCTAAAATACACACACACACACACTCATAAACTCCCATGATCGTAAGGCTTCCTGCACTCAGTTGGCTGGTGTTATTGCCAACTACATAGCCCTCCCACTCTGAATTGGTACCAATTCTTTCATGGCAACTACTAATATTTTGGTTGCCCCAGACTTACCTCCGATTACTTCACCGCTTACCTGTCCATCACCAAACTTTAGCTTAAACCATCCTTTAAATTAAGGAATTTTCCAAAATTAATATTTTCAAGTTTCATTAGACATTTTATTATTTCATAATTTACAACGAAAATAAAAATAGAAATAAGAAATTTAAAAGCGGTACAGAGGCCGAAATTCGATTTTTAACAAAGATGAGAAAATAAAAATACATTTACTATTAAAGCTATTTACATTGATTTAAAAGCAAAATTTTCTATTCTGGGAACAACCAGATATAAAACACTAGGTATGTATGAAAAAACAAATATTCAAAATTAAACTTAACATTTAGTTACTTTTTCTTCTAGCCATTGTAAAATGGTTAGTTTATCTTTAACTTTTACTTTAGAATAACCAGATCCATCTTTCCTATGGGCAACTTAGGCCACAACCAAAACAAAAAAGAAGACCCGCAGGCTTGATCTCAACACTACGGTTTAACGCGCGACACCCTTTACAAAACGGGAATAAAGCTAAATTTGACCAGAGGTAAGAAAATGGTTTTCCCTAGTTTGTCTTATTAAATATATATATATATTATAAAGTTTTAGATATACATACATACATCTTTATGTACGTATATTTATTTCTTCATAAAACAAATAATCTTTAATTTTGCATATTTTAAAATACATACATATTACAAACATTTTTTTCTTCCCTTTGTTTCCCTCAAACGACTATCCCTGAGGGTCCAGGCAGGAACTGGGGCTCCTTGAACAAAGGCAAAAAAAAAAAACGGCACTGCTGAGCTGGGCTTCCCTCGTTGGGTGTGTGACGATGATGTGACCGAGGCAAATTTTATGGCAAAGTTTATTTAGTTTTATTAGTTTTTGATATTCAATTTTTTTTACTTTTATATAAACAGTTTTAAATTTTGCTTACAAGTTGTATATATTTTAAATATGGCTTTTATTGGCACAACACGCAGCCAGTTTTCTAAAAACTTTGCTTTCAATAAAAAAAATTGTTGTCCTTTTTTTCTTTGGAAACTATTTAGTTTTCTATGTAACTTTCTTAATAAATTTGGCTTTGCTGTTTCTGGAATATTTTTTATAACTGTCCTTTTATTTTTGGGTACACAACACAGAATCAAAAAAATAAAAATGTTTCTTCACAATTACACTTTAACTTGTTTTCTTCTCTGTTTTTTTTCAGCATCAATAATTTTTTTGTTATCGCACTACGGCCGCCAACACACCATCTTCTTTCGCAGTTCAAATCAGAATCCCTTTTTTTCTAAAATCTGCCACCAGCTCAACTTTTCCCTCCAAAAACCCAAAGAAAAAGATGTCTACCATCTCCATCTTATCTATTAATTAGTTGGCCTTACATCTTTGGCAACCCTTATGTAGAAAAATGAAAGAAAAAATAAAAATAGTTACTCAATGGTTACTGTGTTTTTGTAATAAAAATTTTCGAGTTTTTTATGGCCTTTTTGCCTTATTGATCAATGGAGTTCTCATTTAATTAATTTGGCATTTGGTATAAGACTTTGAGGTTTTCTTTACAAAATTTGGGTAAAATCCACTGATGAGCTATATGAGCAGTAGTGAAATGGCCATATGGATATGCTTTCCCCCGGTAATACATAATAGTAATAAATATTTCATGAGAATATCATGAAATATTTATATTTTAAGGAATCAAGCACAATTAAAGTAAAGAAATAAACTATTTTATATTTTTAAATTTTTTTATTTAACATTTTATTTATACGTTAAAAGAAGAAGGTTAAACTTAAAATTTATAAATTAAATTATGCTTATTTATATTCAAATTTGCATTATTTTAAAAAGTTCACTAACTTATTATATTATAAAAATTATCAATATCACTTACTTACAATAAAGCAAGTTTTAAACCTAAATAAGTTGGAATTTTATCTGTATCAACGAAAAATTAAAGGAAAAAAATATAAAAGTAGAAGTTTTGCAACAGCAATTATTAGGAATTTAAATATTACATTTACCTATTACTTCTAAAATTTCTCAGTATTATCTTTATATGTAACTCGTGCGCTAGTTAATTTCCAATTATAGGAAATGAGTAAAAAAATATATTTTCTTTTTTCTGCACCAAAAAATGTGCGTTTCTTTATTATATATATTCTTAAGACTGTCTATCCTATTTTTCTTAGCATCTATTTATATTAATAATTATTATGTTTAATGTTTCTTTGTTCTAACTCAAAATATGTTTTTCTTTGTTTAGGTTACTAGTACCTTTTTTTATCAGTAAAACATGTTTTGAGTTATTTGTATTAAGTTAGAAAAGAAAGAATGAGTTTCTTATCGTTACAATAGTTGTATTTATGATGTTTGTCTTATCTCTAGCTTAGAATAGTTATATTAGAGTTTATGGATTTATCATCTTTTATTACTATCTTAGTTATATTTGAATTTATGGATTTGTTATTACTATCTTAAAATAAGAGATGTTAACTCGCTCTAGCCAAGCCATCTTTACGGTTCGCTTACAAAAACCAAAATGAAATTTACACTATGTTTGATAAACATGCAATTAAACGAGTAAGATGGCATGATGGCAAGCTCAAAATATCAAAAATTTTTGATTTTCATCCAGCGCTGCTGACAAACACGAAATTTACCCTATTACACGAGCTTAATGGCTTGTCATCAGGCCGTGCTCACAAGCAAAGTTTGATCGTCCAATAGCCGCAAAAGATACCGCGAAGTAAAGCAGAGTTTGGTGGCTAGCAACGCATATAATATTCAATACACAACTTAATATATTGATGATGATCTGAAGTAATTAAATACTTGCAGAAAACGAAGATAATGGGCTGACTTACTAAATGTATATTTACTATGTATCAATACAGTATTAATACCAAGTTGATACATTGTAAAGTTGCTTTTTCTAATGCGTTGCATACTAATACATTGCAACCCTCAAATCGTTTAGGAGCATTTATTTGCATTGTGTCATTTATAGTAAAGCAAACAATGGCGGAAGAAAATATTTTATTGAAAAATTTTTAGATTTGTGCGAACAACAAAATTCAAACTCCAATACTGTTGCAAACGTTATTAAAAGGAAACAAAAACGAACTGCTGTTTTACAAAAAGAACCACGAATATAAAAAATCCAAAAACAGAAGGCTTTCTTTAAGTAATTGATGAAATTCCCAACGATATTTTTTACAGCCACTTTAGAATGGGAACAAGGACTTTTGCAGTTTGCAAATAAAAATTTTCACGCAAAAGTTTAATTAAGCTAATTTGTTTTAATTTCCAGAAACTTCTGGGTTTGTTAAATGGTTCCCACAGAATGGCTCAACATGGTCTTACTAGTCTTTAATTAAAGAATATTCTTTATATGACGCTGTGAACACTTTCCAATCAAAACAGTTTTTGCGAAACAAGCGATCGTTTTAATGTTGGAATGGGTGCGTGCTACAGAAATTTTGTTTATTGTGTTCAGCTTAATGCTAAACTTAAGGATCTTATAACGTTTCCAAATTCGGAATCAAGCCAGAGAGAAGTAATGAAAGATTTCGGTTTATTAAGATCGCATTTTTTTCCATACGTCTTGGGATGTATTGATGGTACACACATTAGAATATCGCAGCTATCAGTTTAGATTAAACAAAACGTTTTTATTTAATGTTTAAATAAACATATCTTATTAATTATTATAATTAATTAAAAAATTGTTTAACAAAAATAAATTGATATTCTGATTAATAAGAAAAAACTTAAAAACATATTTAATTCAACATTGTTATGTAATACTTAAAACATGAAAAAACAATTTCACATGTGTGATGTAAATACATATCTAGGCACGAAATGTTATTAAAATTAATACCCATAAAAAAATAACAAAATATATTTGAAATGTATATTAGAACAAGTATTGTATGAAAAATTTTTTTCGAAAATAGTTTTCAAATATATTTTAATTTTTATACATTGTAAGGTACCTCCGATTTCTTTAGGCTTTAAGCTGGGGTAAGCTCTGTGCAGTCAAAGGTCCCTTTAGTAAAACACTTTACTTCTCTTTTCTTGCTAACTTCTTTATTAAATTTTAGTTTTACCCTTTTCAGAGCCTTGAAATTTTGCTCAGACTTCCACTTGGTGCGTTGTACGTGACTCAAGCCTGGTCCCTACCCACTCCTGTCGCTCTCCTTTTCCTCTTTGCTTTACTTCGAATGTAATTCGAAGTCTTACTTTATCCCTATGTTTCCGGGGTGTGATCCTCAGCGAAAACCCTGTCACACTTAGCCCTCAGAAGTGCCTTAAACTCCTTCCCAACTTATTTGAGATACAGTCGGATGTTATCCAACTTATTACACTGGTTATTAACCAGCACCCTATACTTCGCTGTTTTGCTAGGATTGTTTCTAATCCAATGTTTAATTTAGCACTGCTTGAATCATTTTCTTTTTCTCTTGCTTAAATTTTTAAATTTATTTATTTATTTATTCTTTTTTTACTGTATTTTCTTCCGGCCTTTGTCAACGTACTGAACTGTTCGCGCACTAAATCACAACTTTTTTTAAAACCCCTAATTATTCTTCTTTTTAAAACATTTGTTAACTACAAAATTTTTGTTTTGTAGCTACTACACTTAGGCTACGTTCGACCCATAAGCGGCATTGATTTCCACAGCCTCTTTTGTTATGGTGTTATTTTTTATGGTTTGCTTGTATATTAATCTCTGTTTCCTCTGCTTGTTCAGGTTCTTCGCTTCCACATCATCTCTGCTCATACGACTTCTCTGCTCACACATGTTCTCTGCTCACACATTTTCTCTGCTCACTCGTCTTCTCTGCTCACACATCATCTCTGCTCACACGTTTTCTTTGCTCATACATCTTCTCTTCTTAGACAATCAGTCTTTCTGTTTATATGTTGTCCCTCTTAGCCAGTTTAACCCTCCACCTTAGTAATATACGCAGCACCTCCTATTCCCGCTCGTCCTCCTGTTGCTTTTCGTTTACTTCTTCGACCACCGGTTCATCTGAAAAGAAAAACTTGGCGAATGTTATTCGCCTCCCAATGAATGGATGTAATCCATCGTTCGCCAAGAAAGACTCACGCACATTTCATTCCGCTTTCATTTATATAATAGCAAAACAAATTTTTTTTTAATTTCCAACTCTGTGTGCCCAAACTTACTCTATATTTGGGTCTTCACACTTCCTTCCTTCCTCCGGTAGACAACGAATCACCACCCGTCCTCCCGCCAAGATCCTTATGCGGTATGACTTCCCGGCGACGAACCTCCGGGAGCATAAACGTCGTCTCTTTGCCACCGCAGTCATCACCTCTTCCCGCAATTTCTCTGACAGCTGGTCTAGATTGTCGTCCACTTTTTGGACAGCTAGTCCGCACTCCGCTGGTTCATTTGTCTGATGAAGGGCCTGCTGCAAAATTTCCTCTATACTGCCTACCACTTAGCCTGAGAGGCTCGTTTTCGTCCAGCAGCAGTGGATCCTCGTTCTCTACCGTCTCTGAGCTGGCACTACGGTTCATGATAGCGAGGCTAAAAATACTACCAACGGCTCCAGGTCTTCCGCTTCGCTGTCTGAAGCTCCTACCGTTTACGTAATCCGTACTTGGCCTATGTGCTGCCGGTATTTACGGAGCCGACGAGTGTGGCGATCAATTGTTGCCTTTAACCCATTTTTTTGCTCGTAATCGAGTTGTGACACTTCCGTCTCTTGCGAGCTCATCACTTGGTCCCAGTCGAACCACTCACCTTCGGCCTCGGTCTTCTGGGAGTACGTAGGTTTATCAGTTGGGTTGTAGCCCACGCCCTCAGTTAAAAGACTCCCAGCGTAGGTCACCAGTGACAGCAGGGTTTCGGTTGCCTCGTCCTCCGTATCCGAAAAAATAAATAATGATATCCCCATCGTGGAGTGGGTTTCCGCATTGTTGTTGTCCATTAATCTGCAACAACATTTAAGTACATTTGTTTGTTTTTCTTGATATATGTTTCTTATGAACTACACATAACCTCTACGCTATTACATAATTCACACATATTAATAATGTTCCTTTTTTTGTGCTCTTTTCCTTCCTTTTCTATTTAAAATTTTACTTAAAAAGAAAACGTTATTTTTCTTCTTTATTTTTGATAAATATGTATAAATAATTTTTTTTTATTTTTCCAACTATCGCCACTACCTTATTTTATTTTTTACACAAGCATTTATTTCCACTATATTCACACCGCTTGTTTTATTTAACAGTTTTTTTTTTTTTTGTTATTGGAAATTTGGTACACGTTTGTTTTGTTTGTTTAAAATGTTTTTTTAACTTTTGTCGCGTACAGTTTTTGTTCTTGTTAAAATTTGTTTTGTTTGCTAAAAATTATACGTTATTATAATTTTTATTTATCAGTTCTTTATTTTTTGTTGTTAAAAATTTTGTACACGTTTGTGTTGTTTGTATAAATTTATCAGTTTTTTTTTTCTTTACCTGAAACATTGTCCGCGTAAAGTTTTTGTTGTTGTTAAAATATGTGTTGTGTGTTAAAATTTATATGTCTTTATTTTTTATACATTGTAAGGTACCTCCGATTTCTTCAGGCTTTAAGCTGGGGTAAGCTCAGTGCGGTCCGAGGTCTCTTACATAAAGTAATAAAACACTTTATTTCCTTTTTTTTTTTGCTAACTTCTGGTGCGTTGTACGTGACTCAAGTCGGGTCCCTACCCACTCCTGCCTCTCTCTTTCTACTCCTTGCGTATTGTGTGTTTTTTAGTAAGCGTAGAGGTTATTTCATTGTGTTTTGTTCTTGCATGTGTTTGTGGAACACTACTGCGTTGTAGCGTTTTTGTTCGGTATTTTTTTTATTTATTGATTCTAATTTTTTTTATTCTTTTTATTAAAGCTGTGGTAATTTTCTTAAAATTTTTTTAATTCACATTCAAAATTATATAATATATGTATATAAGCAAATTCACTTGAGTTTTTTTTCTTATTATATCCATTTATATTATTATTATTATTATTATTATTATTATTACTATTATTATTATTATTATTATTATTATTATTATTATTATTATTATTATTATTCTTATTCTTATTCTTATTATTATTATTTCCAATTTTCTTTCTGTTTAGTTCATAATTTGATAAGTTCATTTTTTGTTTGCTTTGTTTTTCTTAGTTTTCTGATGTGCCATTGAATAATTTCAGGTCTCTGATGTGTGCTGTACTCACTCTCTTTTCGCCCTCTTTTTATAGATCTGCGATGACCGGGGATATTAATCGGTCAATGTGGTAAGGTCTTTCGAGCGAGCTTGGCGGCAAAGCTATCTGCAGCGTTCGACAAATGATGGCCTTTTGCCCAAACTAGGTCGCCTACTTTAGGTCTCCGTTTGATGCGCCGTAAGTTGTAGTAACGCGCTTGGTCCTGAGACGCGTTCGAGAGGTTTTTCTTTATGATTTTTAAATTCTCCTTTAAAATTTCTGCTTATGGATTCCTGCCTTCTGTTCCCGTCCCTGTCGTCACTTTTTCATACAAGGTTGCTGGGATCCTTGGTTCTCTACCCTACACCAAACAAACAGGACTGTACCCTGTAGTATTTGATCTGGCCGTATTAAGGGCTAACTGAAGTTCCGGCAAAACGTCGTCCCATATCTTTTGATTCATACCAACCAGTGTACTGCATAGTCTTTACTGTGCGATTGATCCTATCCGTGGGATTTTCTTGTGGCGTGTTCGGTGCTGTAAGTTGATGGTGCACGTCAACTTCTCTCAGATACTCCTTAAATATCTTGCTGGTGAACTGTGAGCCGTTATCACTACTAAGCATTCTGGGCACGCCAAAATTTGCATTGAGTTTCCATGTTTGGACCTAGGTAATGGCCGTACAAAGTCGTCACAGACAATAGCCCTAGGTTCCTCTGCGATACGAGTCAGAATCTGCCCGGCTGGAATTGTTAGCTTGGCTTATATTTCTGACACTTTATACACCTCCTAACATATACCTTTATGTCTTGACCCATTCCTGGCCAATAGTATTTGTTGCTAACACGTGCGACTGTCTTTCTAATGACCGGCTGCGGGTGCTTCGTGGTTCTCCTCCAATACTTTTTTCCTTTGAAATGAAGATACACACAGTTTGCAGGTCACACACTCTTCGTCTCTATCAGCCGATGGTACATGGCGGTATAATTGTCTTCCTTGAATTGAAAAATCATCCAATTTGCCTCTTCGGTACTGTACAAAGTTGTTTTGTTACAGCTCCAGCGCCCATCGAGCTATACGAGCAGAAGAACTTCCTATTGAATTAAGCCACTATAGGGCTATGTGATCGATGACCACTGTAAAACGATAGCCCTCCAGGTACGGCCTCAATTTTCGAACAGCCCACACAATGGCCAAACATTACTTTTCTGTTGCTGAATAATTTGCTTCGGCTGAAATAACTCTCTACTGGCCCTTGAGTTTTTAGGTTAAAATTTCCATAGTCATACGCGTCAGCTTGTAGGACAAACTTTTGTGAAAAATCCGAGCACGCTATCCTCGGGCTTCGGCCAGCTCTTTCTTCAGTTGCTCGAATGCATCACTCTGTTCCTGATTCCACCGGAAGTACTTTTCTTTCTTCAATAGCTTGTTTAAAGGGTGTGCAATCAGTGTGAAATCAGTTACGAATTGTCTGTACCATGAAGCGATTTCCAGGCATCTTCGTAGCTCTTTTACGTTCCTTGGGGACTGTAGTTTTATTACGCCAGCTATCTTTTCAGGATTTGTATGTATACCATTCTAATTGATCACATGACCTAAGTACTTAATTTTGTTCTGATAAAACTTACATTTCTCACGATTGGTTGTCAATCGTGTCTCTTTTAGTATTCTGAACACCTCTTTTAAGTTTTATACATGTTTTTCAAATGTCGCTCCCAGGACCACAATGTCATTCAGATAAGCAAATGCATGAAATGAAATGAAATGTCGCAGGAGCTGAGGTAAGACCAAAAGAAGTTACTTTCCTGAGAGCGAAGGCTTACTTGATGGAGGCGATAAACGATGAAAATATGGTAAATTCGACGATAATTGCCTTGGAAACGATGAATTCGAAGACTGGTGTGAGCCCGTATTGTGCAACGATGAGTGATAAGAAATGCGTCAAATTCGGCATCATGATTTTATTAGACACTTTGATACGATATGTCGAAATGCCTTTACAAAATCAAGACGACGAGGTACAGGTAGCGAGAGATATGAGGGAAAACTTTCTGTACTTTGACAGTACTCATATAAGATGTTCGATGTGACAAGTGACAGATGTGGCCCATTGGATTTATGCTTAGAGCCGCTTTCACGGCCAAGAAATGATTCTTCTGCTCTTCGGCCTTCGAGGAACTGGCATTGACGACTTAAAATTAAATTACATTCATCCCATGACGGCAATTTATTATACTCTTTTTTCATCATAAACAGCCATAGATCTGGCTCTATTATTTAAAGAAGAATATGTATAATTATAGCGTTCATTACGTCTAGTTCTGAACCTAAATATGACAATGAACTTGGAACAGGTGCAACGTTGTCCAACATGGAATGCAGGAATAGAGCACTTGCTTTATTAGTAGGTGGAATTGCAAATAGAGAGTTGACATTATTAATAAAAATTAAAGATTTGTCGTCGTAGCGGTCCTTCAAAAAACTGAGGGCTCTCTGATAATTTTTTTCTATGACTTTGAACTGTTCCACAATGTCCAGGGCTTGCCCATCTCAACAATTTAGCAAATAATTAAATTTATCGATTGTGGAAATGGTAGCTTCATCATACACTAACATTTTGAAAGTAATTATATACCGCGAATGTTCAGCATATTTTCCGTCAAACTTATTTAGCTTTAATTTTGGGGACGACTTTGATGGAAATGCTTTGTTGATTTCAAAAAACTTTGGTAAGAACCACTATAATGACGACCCTTTTTTAATAAATCGGTTCGGTTAATAAGTCGGTTCGACCTTCATCAGATGCAAAAATACGTTTGATGTATGTTTGAATATGACTTATCTGTTAAAATATGTTTCTAGCAGTTGTAGGCGACAATCAGATGTTGTTTAATCGGCAATTGAACCTTATTTTTCAACCTTGGTCTTTAACTTTGAAATTGTACGTTTTATAGCAGTTCTTTGTAATTTTAATGCAGATAACTCACCCTTAGATTTAGCGCCAGTTTCGTCATCGCTGACCACTTTCTATTTATTTAGTTTTATTTGATGACACGAAAATGCAATGAAATTTTTAATAGTCGCGAAGAAATTCGATATACAAATTTTGCTTCGATTGAATAAAGAGTACCAACTTAGCCTGAAAAATACCAAACACTGATAACTTGCAATAAAAGTCAAACACTGATAATCTAATGCAAGTATATATTTATGGCTGTGCGTGTGTGTATGATTGCATGTAACATTTGATTGAAATAATAAGAGAACAAGAAGAGTGATAAAATTAAAATAAGTACTTCTGTTACGTAAGCGGGACTAAATTATGTGAGCTGCATACGATGACTAATGCTATAAACATAATCAAAGGCTACCGACCATCGACTACTGACTACAAAAATAGCCAAGTAGCTGGCTACAAAAATAGCCAAGTCGCCAGCTACTTAATTCTTTTAACGACTACCGACCACTAACCACAAAAAATAAACAACTGTTTTGACATATGTATTAAAGTTAAGCAAAACAACCAAAAAATGCGCCAAATAAAAAGTAAATGAAAAATGTAAACGAATGAACAGATGATTATTATTTTTCAATGGTGCCACTATAATAGTTTTTCGCGTTTTTAATAACGATATTTAATGTATTGCGTTTTTTAAAACCACCATTTCATGCATTTATTATATTGGCAGCACTAATCTGTTTTTTGTAGTCAAGAAAAATAGAAATTAGCCTAAGTTGGCTACGGGCTACAAAAGTAGCCGTGTAGTCGGTAGTCGTGTAGCGGTTAAAAGAATTATTCTCATAAGAGCGCATGTTTAAAAACTATCTTATCATATGCGATTATCCACTAAATATGAGAAAGAAAATAAAAAGTGGCATCCCTAAAAATAATGCGAAAAAACAAGCAACTATATACACAATTCTTACCTCAACAAATACACAAAAAACTAATGACAGCTACAAAATCATGGACGATACACACAAAATAAACAAAAATATTAGTTGGAAAATTTTAGATTTTCATTAAACTTTATTTAAAAAATAAAAAATCACATTAATTATAACAATATATTTCAGTTAATAATATTTAATTATTCTGCGGCAAATTCGTAAGTATTGGCTGGAAATAATTAGCTGAAAACATAATAAATAATTTAGTTTCATTAATACATTTTCTTTTTTTTTACAGGAACTTACCCCTAAATGGAAACAAAATGGACAACTGGCAAAACAGGACCCAAAATGGTAAGTTTTGCTGTAAATAAAAAGTGAATTAGTTTTTTGATATACACAATGTGATTTTTAAAGGGACTTACCTTTAAATGGAAATAATTTGTTTGCCCGGTGGACAGACTTTAGTTTGTTTGATTAATACATTTCTTTTACAGGCACTTACCTAAAACTAGAATTATTTTTAGGCTGGTGGAAAATTGACAGAGTCGAACAGAAATAGGTAAGTACAGGTTTGAAATTAAATGTGCATTAGTTTTTAATAATACAATTTGTTTTTTTCTCCACACACAAAGGAGAATGAAAATTGGCAGAACTGTACATAAATTGCTGTGTTGGCTGAATATAAAATGTGCGTTAGTAAATATTAATTAACGCAATTTGCTTTTCTACAGGCACTTAACTACAGAAGGCTCCATTTTGTTTATTTTATTAAAAATTAGCAGAACTGGATACAAATTAGTAAGTGATGGTAGAAAAAAAGATTGTATTAAACTAAATAAAAAGAAGATAATATTAAACCTCTAAAAGCCCTTTTCAGGGCTCAAAATAATTTGAAAAGAGATAAAAGATAAAGTTTCGAACAGCTCTTTTTAGGGCTAAAGTATATAAATTTAAGCAGAATATCTAGTATTTTTGCTTGCAGGTGAATACATATAAAATAAAAGTCCTTTTTACGGTTCTGAAGAACTTAGAAAAGAGGTAAATACTTAAAAAAGAAAAACAAAAAGGAAATAATTAGAAATTTTATAATAAATTAGACACTTTCATTCTTACCTCGTTCCACGTTTTATTTTACACACATTTTTGGAGCTAAGCTTATTTACGGAGTTGTAGTGATTACAACTTTTGTTTGGCCGCTGGAAAATTGGCTAAGTAGAAACCAGAATTGTAGATATTAACATAAAAAAAAAATAGCAAGTAAATTAGTAATGCAAATAAAAAATCTAGTTAGAACAAGAATTATAATTACAATGTTATTTCTAATGTACAAAATTATCTCCTTTTTTAAGCTATATTGTAACCCTCAAAAGGGCTTTTTAAAGCTTTAATTATTCTTTTTTTCAAGTAGTGTAGAGTGCGTGTAGGTAAACAATAATACACATTTTACTTTCAGATAATACTTACCATATTCCGTGTAGTTGTGCACATTGCAAAATTTTCTTCTGCTATTTTTCCACGAGTCAAAAAGTTTGTTTCCATTTGCAGGCAAGTTCCTGTAAAAAGAACATGTTAATAAAAAAAACTAATTCACATCCACAATTTCTAATGAATCCACAACACATTTTGTCTATAACACCACTTTGATGTCTTCTTTAAATTCGACTTTCCGAATTGAAATCTTTACAACCTGCATTGGAGAGTCTACAACACATTTTGTGTTTTATATTACTTTTTAGTTTTTGTTCAATTTTTACTTTTATTATCTTAATGTTTTAAATATCACAGGTGTATCATTTTAATCCACTTTTTTCATGTCCACACCTTAAGACACACGATTAACACGTACCCATATGCCAATTGTATAAAAGCATACATACATGCATAGGCATTTTTATTTCTTAAAGAACATTCTATATTTTGGACAAAATAAATGTCACTTGTTTCACTTCAATTGGTCCTAACGAACACAACTCCAACTTGACATAATTTGTTAACCAATTGGAAAACAATTCTATTTCATTGAAGGTTTTAAATTTCAGGGAAAATTTTTAATGTTCCCAAAATGTACACTAATTATTATAATTGAAATAAACTTACCTTGACGGATCCTTTGGTAACCAGTGAATTCTCTGCAGCCCAGGACATCCCATAATGCACATGCGATTCCTAAAAATATAAACTATTCTAAAAAACTGCCTAATATTTTAAAAGAATAAATACATACATTTTCAGCTTTGTACTGTTAATCTTCCTTTGTCTTTCTGATAATGCTGCACACATATATGCATGCGTAGTTTTTGACCATAAAATTGACGGAAAAATGGAAAATTGCGCCAGAAAATGAACACTTTCTTATTTTTTCCGCCAATTTGTAGTAAAATGTTTAACAAAACGTAAACAAAATAAAACGTCATTAACTCCATAAAAGAAAAGAGACAGAACCATACAAATTAAAAATTTTCTGTGTTGTAAAAACGAAGAGGTTAACTGAGTGATGCCACCTATCCTTCCGTGTTTAAATTAGTCGGTTATCTATGTTTGCGATGGCGCATGAATTAGTTGCAATATGTTTATTTTATTTTACAACTTCAATTGTTGCATTCGGTTCTATTTTTTTTTTTAATTTTTCTAAGAGCTTTTCATTAGACTTTTGTTTTAAAGTTCTATTATTATAAACATCACTTTTTATTTGCCATAATTCCGGCTTAAAGTATATATTAAATTCTTTTAAAACGCGAATCAAATAACTTTATTTATTTATTCCAAAAAGAAATAAACTATATTATTTTTTTTTTTTAATTTTTTTATTTAATATTTTATTTTTATTTTATTTATTTATTGCAAAGTTTGTAATAAAAAAGCCTTCATGGCCAATCAAATATTAAGTATTTTCAATAACAGTATAGCACACAGTTTGACGTGAGTTAAAAAAACAAAAACTAAAATTAATTATAAAACTATAAAAAAATATATAAATAAACTCTTAGTATATCCCAACTTCACTCGCAAAGTCACAAATTAAAGTTACATAGAGACAGCAATCATTAAGAAGGAATAGTATAGAAGGTCCAAATTATGGAGAATACCATAATAATCCTAATTGCTTAATTTCCATCATAGGTGAAAAGCTTAATGAGTTTAAGTCTAAAAACATTATTAGAATGGGTAAAACAACGTAACTCCAATGGTAACGTATTCCAGTTACGAATAATTCTAATAAGAAAAGATTTGGAAAAACTAGATTTAAAAACTCGGGGAAATATCAGGTGAGGGTTTCTACTGCGAGGCGAGAATAGAAAGGCATTGCAAATTGTTAGGGGTTTCCCACTATTCACAATTTTATAAAAAGTAAGTAGACAACGAAACTGAATAAAATGTTTAAATGAACAACCCAGAAAGCTTTTAACAAATCCTGAAATATGGTCACTACGCCTTACTTTATAAACAAACCTAACAATATAATTAATTAAACGTTTAAGTCTTGCAATAAGAAATGCAGCCGTCCCAGAAATGACTTCCAAACCATATATAACTTGTGACATTAAAATTGCATGAGCCAATCCTTTCCTAACATGTAAGGGCATGTATACATTTGTGCAGTAAAGTTGGCGTAGACCAAATTCTGCCCGATAAAACATCAATGTGGCTTCAGAAAGATAACTTTTTATCTAGAACAATGCCCACCATTTATGTAGATCAACGATTTGGATTCTATCATTTCCAAGGAATAAATCAATATGAAAATTAAGACGCAGAGCAAGCCCAAATTTTATCGCTTTTGTCTTAGCTGTATTAACCAGAGAATTATCTTGAGTCCAAGCTAAGACCCGTCCAAGAGATGAGTTTATGTCCCGCCCAAAGGATTCATTACTCATTTTATAACCTTTATACAAGAGAAAAATATCATCAGCAAAGACGAAAGGAGTACTGTTTATAGGGTCAACTACTGAGGAGAGGTTATTAATATAAAGTATAAATAAAAGAGGACCTAAAACCGAACCTTGAGGGACACCAGAGGTAAGGGGAAACATATTCGAAACAGAATTTTTAATAGCAACAAATCGGGTTCTCCCGGTCAAATAGGACAATAGTAGCTAACACGCAGTACTAGAAAAACAAAATTCATTTAAAAGTTTATAGATCATTTTGTTAAAATCGATTGAGTTGAAAGCCTTAGACAAATCTAAGGAAATAAGAATACATGACCCATCGCTATTGATATGGCTCCTGATTGAGTCAGTGAGACTTAAGAGAAGAGATGTAGTATTAAGGCCATTTCAGAAAGCATACTGATGGTCAGAGATTACGTTAGACACAAAACTAAGCATTTGAGACTTAATAATGTGTTTAATAACCTTAGAAAGTGCAGGTAAGATAGAAATCGGACGCAGATCATCAGGACAGTGATCAGTTTTAGATTCAGGAAGGGGAACAACACGGGCAATCTTCCATAATGACGGGAATGTAGATGTAGTTAATATGGAGTTCATCAAGTGTAGCATAATATCGAAAATAAGTGAAAAAATTATTTTTAAAAATTTTATCGAAATCCCATCCACGCCGGTTGACTTAGATTTAACCTTATGCAATGCATTGAAAAGATCAGTTACGTTAATACAATTAAAGGAAAACAAGCCTTTTAGGTTGTCAAGATCAGTGAAGAGAGAGTTATCAGAAATATATACATTTGACCCCACAAATTGCTCATTTAAATTATTAAGAACAAGTTCATGGCTAGGGTTAATCTTATCTGCAGCAAGAGACCGCCTTATAATTTTCCAAAAACCACCTGGATTTAGCGAGCCAAAGAATTTGGAAAAATATCTAGCTCGTTCATTACGAATAATAGTTTTTGCCCTTTTACGAAGTTTTCAATAGGTTTGCCAGTTTTCATTAGTAGAATTTATTTTAAAGACAGAAAAAGCAATGTCACGAAGAGATCTTCCTAAAATGACACGGTTGGATTTCATCTAAGAATCATTACGTTTACGTAATCTAACTCTAATGCAAGGAACAAAAAACAAGTTCATTTAAAAGGGAATTGAACAAAGAGCATTTAGAGTTAACATCAACAGAGTTAAACATACACGAATAGTTATAATTCTCTAAGACAGAAAGTCCTGCCCAATTTAAGTTTTTAAAATCCCGGTATTAAAAAAATTCATCAGCTGTACCAACATTAAGGGTAAATGAGGCTAAAATAAGATAGTGATCACAAATCGAGGGACAATGTGTTTGAAAAGAAGAACTAACCAACCAAGGATTACTTACTAGAAAATAATCAATAAGCGACGTATTTCCTGTCCTAACATCAAAATGTGTAGGCATAGAGTTATGGACTAGGGAGATTCTGCACCTAATGCAGAATGAACGAACATAAGCAGACTTGGAAAGCGAAAACAAATTACAATTAAAGTCGCCAACCACGAAAATATTAGTAAATCTTGTAAATAAATCGCATGAAGATTCTTAAACAAATTCAAAGAACCATGCGGTAAATAAGCATAGCCAAAAAGAGCCGTAATTTCGTCAATTAACAGTTCAACAAATAAAGAATCACAGCCAGGGACCTGGGTCTTATAAATCACCCGAGATTTAAGATTATTGGAAATATAAATGCAAACTCCACCACCCATAGAGGGTCTGTCATTTCGAAATATCGAATACACCGGTAAACTAACAGCACTATCTAAGACAAAATATTAAACCACGCTTCTGTTATTGCTAATACATTAATGACATCTAGACCTATGACGGACTTTAATTCACCAGGTTTAATTGAATTGGCTCTGGGCACTAAGCTACGGCAATTTAAATGGCCAATTTTAAGTTGATAGTAAGTTTTTAATAAAATTATCATCCCTAACAGTTGGACCAAGATTAATACTAGAAACCATCAAAGTATAAAAATGCAACAATACCAATGGAGTATGGGATATAAATGAGGAGAAAAAATTCAAATATTATTAGGTTTAATATTAAAAATAATAAAGTAATAAAAAAATATAATGCAATAACCAATCATATTAAATTAAGTATAAGAGCTTATTTTGGTAGGTTACAAAGAAAAAGAAAAAAAAAAAGATTTTACAAAAACAAATATCATAATAGATTATGAAGCAGCATTAGTTTCCAGAGAAGCACAACGAGCCACATCCAGAAAAACAACATCCCCATTAGGCATAGTTATTTTAGATTTGGGATTATCAGAGTCAAGTGTACGGAACTTCTTGATTCGATTATTACTTAGCAGTTTTTTGCATAAGACATTAAGCTTGGAGGATGATGGCGAAAAATGGCCGTTCAAAAAGACTCTTTTGTTAATGGTTAACTTACTTGTATTTCTATCTACACTCTGGGATTTTACCAAATCGGACACGATAAGCGGGGGAGATTGTATAGTATTGAAGTATGCTTTCATTAATGAATCCCGAATTGACACGTTGTTCACAATTTTTTACTATCACAATTTGTCTATTATGCATGTAACATACATGGTTGATATGAAGTGGGTCTAATGACACGTTTAAAAATTTGGATATATCAGTAAGCACTGCAGTGAGGTCAGAAAGTCCTGCCGCTAAGCCACGAATGATAATGTCTGCACGGTTTAGTTTCCTGTGAAGCCCATTGTTTTCTGTCATGAGCATTGGAATGTTTTTACATACCGATTCAACCTGATTCAGGCATTTAGCACAGTCTACAACATCAGATTTTAGGCCAGAAATGCAGGCGGAAACCTCTGTTCTGAATTCAGACACAATATCTGCCAAAGTTTATTTGATTTCTCCGCAATCTAAACTGTTTTTTAATGCATCATCAAATTTCTTATTTAGAACAGCAAAGTCAGACCGAAGAGATAAATAATCTTGTTAGTCGGGTTGATCTTGCAAGAGGAACAAATAAAAGCCAAATTTTCGAATTTGCCCATAGCCTTCATCTCAGCTGCACCAATTCTTTCACAAGCCGCATGATGCCAAAGATTACAGATATCACACTACACACTCTCTTGATACTTTGCAAAGCTTAATTGGCAAGAGCCACAGAATTCATTGTTGTTAGCCATATAAGGTAGATGTATAAGAAGTGGCAGGTAAGCGTGTCAGCACATCAGCAACAACAGCACTAATTTAGGGCAGACATTTTTTAGGCCAATGCTCCAACTTTTTAGTTTTAATTTGTGTATCACCCAATAAAAATATGGCGCACAACAGCAGCAGCAGTATTGAATTAGAAGCAGCCAATTTATGAGTTAATTCTATATGCAATACTATTCTTTCTTTTTACAATGCTTTTTAATTCTTTAATAAATTGTTTAACTAGAAAAAAATATATTTAGGTTTGTATAGTTGCCAAAATAAGAAAAATATAAGTTAGTAGTTAAAAAAAAATATGACGGCTTGAAAATACACGTTTACTTAGGCATAAAGTGTTAAAACAGAGTTTGGTGGCTAGCAACGCATATAATATTCAATACACAACTTAATTTGTTGATGATGATCTGATGTAATAAATCACTTGTAGAAAACGAAGATTATGGGCTGACTTCCCAAATGTATGTTTATATTGTATCAATACAGTATTAATACCAAGCTGATACATTGTAAAGTTGCTTTTGTTAATGCCAACGATCGGTATCTGTACATTTGCATTAATATCAGTGATGGGCACAACTTTCCCTTTTTTTTTTGTTTGTATATAAAAACTTTTTTTCATAATGCCATACCTGCTATCATCTTGGCAATAATGCCCACAGTATTGTTTCCGGAGTGACTTATATTTTTTATACACTATTTTTTCTGGCCTTTGGGCACGTGTGAACTGTAAGAGACTGTTTTCCAGCCAGATTCCTCTCCAGCTTTCGTTTCATATCATCATTTGGTCCTTCGAGCCGGATTGGAAAGTTACAACAACACTCTCTCAGTTAAAAAAAATTGTATAAATACATACATATTAAAGGTATGTTTTGTTCATTTTATTTCAGTCTTAAAAGTGCATTCGTCTCACTTCAGAAGAGCTGTTTCTTTTTTTTTTGTCGTTTTGTGCTAACACGTGTAGCCATCGGGGTTTCGATATAAATTTTTATCCAGGAACTAACATTCATCAAAAACTAAAACTAGTGGTTTAAATAAAAAGTTTAATCAAGGTTTCTGTTTTGTTCTAAAAAGATAGTAGCCCAAAATTTTTTGAGATATTTCTGTGGAGAGCTGATAAAGTATTCGCTATTGCTAACAGGGAATTACCGTAAGTTGACATTTACAATCTTTTGAAGTAAAAAATTTTAGTCCAAAAACGAAAATAGTGATAAATAAAAAAAGTGTATTACTATAATCTATCATTCATATTCTAACCTTCAGTAAATTCGGAATTTCATTTTATATTGTAAGTACGTGTACATATACATATACAACATATTTATCTAATTATGTATATGTAAACATACGTATATATGTGTGTATGTATGTACAAATATACGGGTGTATGAACAAATTTATTCCCCTTTAGTGCTCTCTTCTTAAAAAGAAATACATCACTCTTGAGCTCCTTCTGCTATTATTTTCTCTTTAATAGTTTTATTTTAAATTTTAAGTTCACGTTAATTAAAAGAGGGGCTTGATCTTTTCGATTCTCACTTTGGAATTTTTGGAAATAATAAGGGAAAGATACTTTATTAGCTGGTTGTTCTTTATTATCTCCAATTATTTTATGTCCAGGGCTGCTGAGCGGTGATTATATTTATTCAACTAATTTCTTAAAAAATAATTTAAAAGTTTGCAAGTTGCATATAGAAAAAGTATGTACGTATAGTGGAACAACAATCGATATATTACGGCGAAAAAACATACTTCTCGACATAAATCAATAGATGCTGAAAGTTGTATTGCATTTGTATTACACTTGTACTGCCAGAGACGAATAAAAAAAATTAAATAAAAAAAGTTTTGTTTTCAAAGTTGTTCATATTTTTTACACGAGAAAATAATTGATGCTTCTAATTCTTTTGATATAGTAAAATATATAAAAGCCTCACTCATACGTTAATAAGGTTGTCCTATGCCATTTATATTTAGACTCAAGGCAACACTGTTTAAAACTTTGTACTTTTTTAACAAGCAGATATTTTTTTATTTCCACTCATTTATTCTTTGCCCAAGGAATTAAATGGAATAATTTTACTTCCCATTAACATTTCATTACAATAGGCTACGTTCATGTTTTCGTAAGATTTGCGATTTTTAACAATTAACGATTTTAGAACCTAATCGATGAAAATATTCAGCTCGGGTACTTTCACTGAAGTTAAAAACAATTTTTTTTTCTATTCATCATTGTAAAATATTTAACAATAAATTCACAAAACTTTTAATTGTCATAATAATTGCGTAATTTCGAATGTATTGCTTTAGTCAATATTATATACTGTCTGTACCACAATCGTGGGCGAAAACACCTAATATTTATATTTGGCCTGGAATATTACTATTGGTTCCAATTTAGTGAAAGGTGAATGACCATGTCCAGATTAATTTTAAAAAGCAGCTGATTTATTTTTTAGTGTTTTAAACGGATGCAATCTTTTAAGCATCCGCAGGTCTAAACATATTTATGTGTATGTTCAGTATGTTAACCAACAGATATTGAACATTTCTTTCTTCTTTATTTGCAGTATTGCAGTATAATTTACTGCAAATAATTACGATTTTATCTGATTGTGTATTCTTTTCGGGTTCAATTTGTTGATTAATCGTCCAATTCATGCAAGTTAATGATATTACCTGTCAATATCTACAATACTTAGTAAAACCTATACGGATTGGTTCACGAGCTCATGTTTCTTTAGTTTAGCTTTTTGCGCTATATAAAAGAAATTACATCTTTTTTTTTATTTTTTTTTTTTTTTTTGCTTAACAAGGACACAAAAAAGACTAAAATTTATTCATAGATACGCATAATTTCCTTTCTTTGTAACAGTTGAAGGGGGCTAAGTTTTTTTAGGTCGTAACCATTCAGTACAGAACTTTTAACCTTATTTAGCAAGTGTAGAAGATCTAAAGGAGATAAACGTTCCACAAATATTACCGTTTTGCAAACAAGCTGCGATAGTCTTTTTGTTCTAGTCTTTAATCCTTTACTCGAAGATGTCCTTAGATCAGTTTATTCGCTTAGCTGATAGTATTGTAGAGTTCGAGGCTGACCTTAATGACAACTGGTATACAGTAATATCGATTCATGCGCTTGAGGTACACTGCTATGAGCTTAAGTCTAACTGGACTCGTATCAAGGCAGTCTATGAAAATTTTCTATTGGAAACTGAAAAAGAGGCCACTGAAACAGATGATCCCGCAGATATAGAATCGTCAGCATTATGAAAATCGACGAATTTCAGTCAACGGACAATTGAAGATCCTTTTCAATTTACAGAACATTAGCTTTAAATAAAGAGACTCCAAAGAGATATAAACTCATGCATTTCTATACTGAAGCTGTATAGTATCAGTGTATCAAGTTGGGATCGAGTTTTCGTATTTATATGCACAAATAGACTCCCTGAAAATACATTGGCATTATGGGAGCAGCAGTTAACAGACAAAACTGCCATTGGATGTGTTTTTGAAATTCGTAGTTCAAACACAAAAACCTTTAGAAGAAATGACATAAAACAAAAAATTCAGACTAACTTGGGTTCCAATTAGAAAGTCCATGGTTTCCAGGCACATATTTCTAGTCCAAAATGTCATCTATGTCCGAACGAAAAACATATTATTCGCCAGTGTTCAAATTTCTACAAATGAACTATCAGCAAAGATTAAGTGGGATTAAGAAGGAAGGACTTTGCTTAAGTTGTTTTTCGAAGACTAGTTGTGTAAAAAATTGCATGAGTAATTATATGGCTTCAAATGTCAGAAAAGACACAATTCCTTTCTTTATAAGGAAGTGGACAACTCAAATCTTTTATCCTAGTCCCAAAGTACTAGCGATATTAGCAGAGAGTGGCTTAATCCGAATTCAGTCCCATTCATGCCTACGAATTCTGAAAATATACAGTCCACTAACAAGTCAACCTGGGTTTAAATTCAGTCTTATTTCTCTTCGAATTCGCGAGGTATATTATTAGGTACTGCATGGGTAAATATCTGCCATTTTGTCATGACATACCAAGCACGTGCTTTAATCGATTCTGGATCCGAAGGCACATTTATTTTAGAACGTCTGCTAAATCTCCTTTGCTGCCTTGCCAACGTACCAATGCACGAATTGCAGGTTTGAACAGATTCATTATTTGGCAAGCTCCCTGAGATCCCATTGGCTGATCCCAAGTTCTACTGTAGTTCTAAAATTGATATGCTAATTGGTGGCGACATTTTTCCCTCAATAGCTTGTTCCGATATAAAGCATCAGGTTTGCGACACTCTTATTGCGCAAGAAACGGTTTGGATGGATACTTACTGGCCCAGTCACTCGACAATCGTATCCGAATTCTACAATTGTTTCTTTTTTTTTGTGAAGTTTCACCTGATAAACGAATTTCGCGATTTTGGGAGGTTCAGAATCTTCCACGGATGATCTATATGTCCCCTTCCGACAAAGCTTGTGAAGACTTATACACTCAGTCTACTAAAAGGAATTTTGACCGTAGATATATAGTATCACTTCCATTTCGTGGAGGATTCTCTAACTGCATAAATTTAGGGCATTCTAGGTCAAGTGCTATGGCTCAGTTCTTTCGAAACGAGGCTATGCTAAATAGAAATCCAGAGTTTAAGCTTGATTATGATAAGGTACTTCAGGAATATGAAGAATTAGATCATATGAGTAAAGTAAAACACCAGGCCTTTCAGAAGATTCAAAGTCTTATTACCTGCCTCATCATGCAGTTCTAAAACTCGAAAGTACCACTACTAAGATTAGGGTCGTGTTTAATGCGTCGGCTTCATTCTATATTCTTTACTTTACACTGGACCAGTTCTGCAGACCGACCTTACTTTACTAATTCTTAAATGGCGTTTTTTCCGATTTTTTTTTAATGCGGATATTCAGAAAATGTATAGGCAGATATAAGTTAATCCCACTCATACGCCTTACCAAAGAATTTTATTTCGAACTGATCGAAGTAGTCCTATCTGTGATTATGAGTTGAACACCGTCACGTTTGGCGTTAATTGTGCTCCATATCTCGCCACTCGAACATTACTTCAATTAGCAGACGACGTCCAACTAATTTATCCCAAAGCTAGCGAAATATTACGAAATTTTATGTACGTTGACGATGTTTTAGCAGAATACATTACTTCAATTAGCAGATTACGTCCAACTAATTTATCCCAAAGCTAGCGAAATATTACGAAATAGCTAAATTATTTGATCTCGTTGGTTGGCTGGCTCCTTGTATTGTACTTTGGTACTATTGGTACTGGCTGGAGTGAAACCATTGCTCCAGATTCGCTTCATTCATAGTTTCATACACAACTATTCCGTTATCAATACTATTCGGATTCCTCGGTGGGTTGATTAATGCCCGAGGTCTGAAGTCGAGTTCCATGGGTTCTGTGATGCTTCTAAAAAAGCATACGCAGCTGCTCTATATGTCCGAATTTCACATTCTAATTCTACTTCCACGCACCTAATATAATCCAAAACGAAGGTGGCTCCAATTAAGACATTATCCGTTCCGAGATTAGACCTTTGGGGGCCGTACTAATGGCGGAGATGATAGATACTCTCCTGCCAGGACTTAATATCGATAAATATTCCATTTATTGCTGGACAGATTCAACTATAGTTCTTTCCTGGCTAGCAAAACCTCCGTGTAGTTGGCTAACTTTTGTGGCGAATCGCGTATCACTTTTGAATGGAATCTAGCAGATATAGCCAGTAGGGGCACGAATCCGCAGGAGTTAAAGAATAACGAGTTGTGGTGGTTTGGACCAGTCTGGCTTAAACTAGAAAAATCAGAATGGCCAACTTTAGAGTCGGCTAATATTCCGATTACTGAAGTTGAAGTTAAACCAGTAAAAGTGAATTTTGCATATTTTTTAAATTTCAAGGATTTTTTGGATCGATTTTCTTCCTTCCCCAAGGCGAAGCAATAGAACTCATCGTCGATATCGGTCAACTTTCAGTAGAATTTTTGTTATGTTATCAAATTTTGAAATTAATTCCGTTCGAGATCATCTCATTACTATCAGTCAAAAGGCATGGTATCCAAATGAGTACAAGATTCTCTCGATGAAACAAAATGTCCCTAAATCTTATAATATTCTCAACTTAAACTCCTTTTTAGATTCAAAGGGTATTACTCGTTGTTGTGGTCGATTAACTTCTTCTCCAGGACTTTCATATAATGACATAAGCCTGCACGGAGGTAACCAAATGGTTCTGCGTCTTCTGCGGACTCAATATTGGATACCAAGGCAAAAAAAACTTGATAAAAAGTATTATCAACAAATGTAAACCCTGCTTAATTTATAAACAAAGATGTAAACAACAAATAATGGCTTCGTTGCCATGCGAAAGAGTGGAAATTAGTCGCCCCTTTACCCACACTGGCTTAGATTTTAGAGGTCTATTTGATATCAAAAGCTATTCTGGAAGAGCTTGTCGTATTTCCAAGGGATATGTTTGTTTATTTATCTGTTTTTCAAAAAAAGCGATTCATCTAGAATCAACTTTAGACTTGTCTACAGAAACATTTCTAGCAGCTTTCAGTCGTTTCATTTCAAGGCGAGGTTGTCCTCTTCATCTTCATTCGGACAATGGTTCAACATGTGTAGAGGCTTCTAGAATCCTATCGAGATAATTTTTTCAAATCTTCCAGCAGAGAATACTGGCCAATTACGCTCGTCAAAGTATTTCTTGGCACTTTATTCCGGCCGGAGCTCCACACATGGGAGGGCTGTTGGAAGCTTGAGTTAAAAGCTTCAAAGCACATTTCAGGAAAATCACAAGTACACATTCGAGGAATTTTCCACACTTCTGGCAAAGTTTGAATCGTGCCTAAATTCTCGACCAATCTCTCCCATTTCAACGGATCCAACCGACCTCTGCGCATTAACTCCAGGACACTTTCTTACTGGGGCTCCGATTTTAGCTGCTGTAGATCCTCAAGTAAACGATTCATCTATATCAATAACAAATCGATGGCAGAAACTAAAATTAATAGATCAGAACTTTTGCTTTCGATGGAAGAACGAATACCTAAAAGAATTACAAAAGAGGAATAAATGGCAACGACCTGAAGATAATATCAAAGAAGGCGAACTAGTTGTGGTCAAAGAAGAAAATCTTCCACCAAATTTCTGCCGGCTTGGTCGGGATGTGAAAATATATTCTGGATCAGATAATCGGATTCGAGTAGCCGATGTCTTGACTCGTAGTACTCTCTTAGTCCTTGAAATCGCTGTGAGAATTTTAAAAATCTTTTTTCCAGCACATCATGCCTAAACGTTCTTCTAAAAAAAATCAAAATCGTCTTCAAAGCAATTTGTCACAAAATACAAATCTTTTCTTTGCCGCCTGTGTAGGCGTCCACATTCACTTCGAACTTGTCGAAAGTTTTTATAAATGAACATTTCGGATCATATTCGTGCCGTTCGCGAGAACAATTATTGTATTACCTGTCTAGCACATGATCATTCCCACGGCACTTTTTTTCCAAGCGTGGTTGTAAACATTGTCAAATATTTCAACACACACTATTACATGTCAACTAGAGTGCAGAAAGACCTGTTGTCTTTGTTTTCATCATCGCGCTCACGGTCACCACTGTAATGTGTGTACAATATTCATACTGTACATGCAATCAAAGTATGTTGTTGTACTATATTAAATTTCATAAAAGTCAAGTGGCACTTTTTTGTAACCCAAATATTAGTAACCCACATATTAGTACGGTGTGTAACCCACTTATTTGTTTCATTGAAGTATAGCGACAGACCGTACTTTTGTGTGAAAAACAAATATGAGTTGTGTGATTAGAAATGGGTTTGACCACACACGAATTATGACTCATGTAAATTACAACATGTGAGCGAACCAATTACAAAGCGGAGGCGCATGTCTCTGAGTACAACAGAATACTTATCTTCGTGTAGTCATAAGATATTGAGAAGACTTTAGAAAGTCTCTCTTAGAGGAGTCGTCTAGAACCTCTCATAAGTAATATATAAGCAGGGCATTTTTGTAAATAAAGGCAGAACTTTGTCTTAACACAAAACGTAACAACGTGTTTTACTTCATGGCGATCCTGCCAAACTAGATATAAAGCAACAAGTTTAAATATACAGCATGATTTGCAAAATTAAACTTGCTTCATCTAGGGCAAAAGGAAAAAGACATACACAGCTTATGCTAAGTCTTATCCTTGTGGAACGAAAACGAACACGCTTCACTAAGTATTAGAAGAAATCCGGGAAGCCGAAATAAGATGGGCAAAGTTGATTGAGGAAGGTCACGAATATGAAGACAAACCAACAATGCTAAAAACTGGCCCTAAACCATTGGTCCTAAAGAAGAGAAAGAAAAATAACAGAACCGGCATTCGAAATATTCCCACTGCCCAATATCCAAAAATCAAGAGGAGGCGCTGTGGCAAGGACGAAGAAACAATTGTCCGTGAAGATCCACGAACTGTCCTACGAAAAGGATAAAAATAAAATTAGAAGATTAGAAAAAAAAATACAAAATCTAAAAAAATGAAATTAAAATTATAAAAAAAGATAAAATTAATAAGAAAAGATCAAATGTATAAAAGTCAAATAAATACACAAAAACAAAAATATATAAATATTTTATCTTTGTATACACTTATTAACAAATTGTTTTAAAAAGAAAACGAAAAGCTATGTTAAAAAAAACGATATGTGTAGTAATTATAACTACAATACTGATATTGTCATTGTTTATATATATAAGAAATTATTTAACTAATGCAGCTTTAGATCAAGTTGATAAAATAAAAGGTTATGTAATAAAAAAAGTAGAAAAGTTAGACATAATCGATGAAATAGATTCTGTAAAAAGATATTTAAATAAGTTAAAGAACCAATAAAAATTTCATTTAAATTGTCACAAAAATAGAAATAAAACTGTTTGTATGGATTCCATATTTAATTCATTAAAGTCGATAGTTTCCAACGTGAAAAAATCTCTAAATCGCCCATACTCGAGGGATACAGTAAGCGAGAAACAATTAGAGGTAACAGGATTAGCGGAAGCATTTGATAAATTCGATGAAGAAGGGAAAATTCCTGCGGAGAAGAGATCAGAATTTGAAAAACTAAAGTTAGAAGCAATAGAAATATTAGATTCACATACAACTAAAAATCAGAATAATTCAAGGGCAACATCACCAATAACAATGACGAATATGGAAATTGGGGAACTCACTGCAATTGTCAAAATAGTCCCACTATTCACAGGGAAGAAGGACGATTTGCACAGTTTTATAACAAATTTAGATATAGTCAGTAAGACTATACCAGCTGCGAAACAATCTTCATTTTTTAGTTTCATTTTTAATTCAAGATTAGACCTGAGGGTTCAAAACAGAATCAAACAAGATATTGTTCCAACCACCGTAGAAGGATTAATACAGAGTTTGAGAAAATCTTATAAGTCTATAAGAAATCCGAATAGTATTTTAAATGAATAGCTCAGAAAGGGGACAGCCTTATGGGATTCGCGAACAAGATTGAGATTTTAGTGGCAGAGATTAACGAATTACAGATAGCCGAAGAAGGGGAGTCAAATAGAACTTCCATTATTAGATCTAACGGTAGAATAGCCTACAATTCCTTTTTGAATGGATTGGCCGATCCTCAGATTGTTGCGACCATAGATTCTAACCGTGTTTCTATATTTGCTGAAGCATTAGAGATAGCAGAAAGAGCCTCATCTAGAACAAAACAAAGGCAAATAATGTTCCAAAATGCAACTTAAAGACAAAATAATTCGTCAAAGAAGAAAAGGAAGAAAATGCAATAAATGTGGAAAACCCAACCACTTTGCTAACAAATGCCGCTCAGGAACAAATAATTTAAATCCAAATAACAGAAATAACTATAACAGCAGAAATAATAATCATAGAAGCAACACTAGAGGAAATCAGAATCGAAGCAATAGGAACCGAAACCTAAATCACGTCGAGAATCAGGGAAACTTGCAAACACCGGAGACCGTACATCAGGATTCTCTGGATTATCCAGAATAAATAAAGAAAAGAAAGTTTACAGTATATCACCGAACCTCAAAAATTATGTAAAATTGAATATTTTGAATACAGACTATCCCTTAACATTTTAAATAGATATGGGAGCTGATGTTTCCCTTTGTAAAGAAGGTCTGGTATATAATTACAATGAGGATCCGGATGATTACTGCAATTTGACAGGAATCTCAGATAAGATAATAAAATCTTTGGGTTCCACGGATGTGAAAATAGAATTCAATGAAAATATAATTAAACATAAGATACAACTAGTAAAAGACGATTTCCCAATAAGTACAGATGGAATTCTTGGTAGAGATTTTTTCTCTAAATACAGATGCAACATAAGTTACGATACACATATCTTATCATTTAAAATCAACGATGATTTGATTACTCTTCCCATACATGATACTACTTTTAATATTAATCAAATACGAGTACCTAAAAGAAGTGAAATTATTGTTCCATTTGATATCAAATTAAAGGAGGATGGTGTCGTATTAAATCGAGAAATCACTAACGGATTATATTTGGCTAATGCGATCGTACCTAAGAATGGCAATCAGCATATAAAAATATTAAATGTTACGGATAAAACGATGACAGTGTCTAATTTAAAGATAGAGACTGTTCCGTTGAAATCTGTTCTATAAATCAGAAAAATAACGACAATACGAAAGTAAGATTTCAAAAACTATTGAAAACGTTGGAATTGGATAATTTGGAAGAAAATGACAAAGAAGAGATTTTAAATATATTGCATAAATACCAGTCAGTATTCCACTTGGATGATGCAGAATTGACAACAAACAATTTCTATAAACAAACGATAAATCTACATGACAACAATCCTGTATATATAAAAAGTTATCGTTTACCACAAGCGCATACAGACGAAATAAATTCACAAGTGCAAGGTTTGTTGGAAACCAATATAATAGAACCATCCGTTAGTCCATATAACGCACCACTCTTATTGGTACCAAAGAAAGGCCAAACTGAATTGAAGAAACGTAGACTAGTGGTCGATTTTAGAAAATTAAATGACAAAATCGTTAGTGATAAATTTTCTTTGACACGATTAGATGATATTTTGGACAAATTAGGTAGGGCAAAGTATTTTTCTACATTGGACATGACAAGTTCCTTTCACCAAATAGAACTTGATCACCAATCTAGACCATACACAGCTTTTTCCACACATAATGGTCATTACCAGTATACTAGACTACCCTTTGGATTGAAAATTTCATCAAATAGTTTTCAACGAATGTAAACTATTGCTTTATCTGGATTAGAATCTGAAGCTTTTCAATACGTTGACGATATAATTGTCTTCGGATGTAGTCTCAGACACCATAACTCAAATTTGACGAAAGTATTTGATCGATTAAGAAAATATAATCTGAAATTAAATGCAAACAAATGTCATTTTCTGAAACCAGAGGTAATATATCTTGGCCATTTGATAACTTCAGACGGAATAAAACCTAACGCAGATGACGTAAAACGATTTGTAGCATTTTGTAACTATTACAGAAGATTTATAGAAAATTTTGCTGATATAGCAAATTGTTTAAATCGGTTGTTAAAGAAAGGAGTGACATTTGAATGGACAGAATATTGCCAAAAAGCATTCGAAACATTGAAGCAAAAACTAATATGTCTACCAATTTTACAGTATCCTGATTTTGAAAAACCTTTTGTGCTAACAACAGATGCATCAGATTTTGCATTGGGAGCTGTATTATCACAAGGGGAGATTGGAAAAGATAAGCCGATATCATACGCTAGTCGTTCGCTTAATAAACACGAAAAGAGTAAACCTGTAATAGAAAAGGAACTACTTGGCATCCATTGGGGTATACAATTTTTTCGACCATATCTATATGGTAGAAAATTTGTAGTTGTGAAAGACCATCGTCCGTTGATTGCATTATTTTCGCATAAGAATCCGAGCTCAAAATTAACGAGAATACGTTTGGAACTATCTGATTATGACTTTCAAATAATATACAAAAAGGGTATTAACAATACTAAAGCCGACGCTCTTTCCAGAATACAATTAGATTCTGAGATGTTGAAAGAGATGATACCTAAACAGACTGATGAAAAAATAAAAAAATCGCTGGTGATAACGAGAAGTACAAAAAACAAAATGATACAAGAGGAAGCTAAAATTGAGGAAAGAAAAAGAAAAACTGATGAGGATAGTGCAACTCCTATTGGGTCTGATCAACTCAAGATCTGGGAATGTACGTCCATGAATGATATAAAATGTGCACAACAATTAAAATTTATATTGGAAAAGTCGACAGAAAAGTTAAAACTTGAAAAAAATCGTGCCAAAAAAGAAACGGCCGTCAGATGTAGCGAAAATCCTATTTATCTAGATAAATTATTGGAGAAACTACCTTCTGTCTTAAGCAGATTGGGTCATGGCGTTTTCGCACTAGAGGAAAGTGACGAAATATTCAAGGAAATAAGTCATGAGAGAATGAAGAAAATAATAAACGATAGCCAAGAAGAAATAAAAATCTTGCTATATGCGAATCCTCAGAGAATAACAGATGATAGAAAGAAAATCGAATTAATTAGCTTGTATCATAATACACCAAGCGGAGGGCATTCCGGAGTAAGGAGAATGTTGCTCAAATTGAAACGAAAATACATATAGAAGAATATGTACAAAATGATAAAAAAAATATGTCTCTACGTGTGATCTATGTCAAAGAAATAAACAAATAAGACACACAAAAAACCATTGTGTACTACGGATACGCTAACACAAAGTTTTAGCACTGTAGTAATTGATACAGTTGGTCCGCTTCGACTATCAGAAAATAATAGATACATATTGACAATGCAATGTGAATTAACGAAGTACATTATAGCAGCACCTATGGAAACAAAGGAGGCTAAATCCATAGCAAAAACAATAGTTGAGAATTTAATACTAAAGTATGGACTATTCAGGATTTTAAAATCGGATAGGGGTACTGAATTAATCAATGATTTGATGAGGGAGATATGTAAACTGTTACAAATCGAACAAGCTTTCTCTACTCCATACCATCATGAAACCTTAGGAACTATTGAGCGAAATCATAGGGTTTTAAATGAATATTTTCTATCCTTTGTTAACAATGAAAATTGGTCTGAATGGATACCTTATTATTCTTTTGCTTACAACATAACACCGCATGTTGATAGTAATTATTCACCATTTGAATTAATTTTTGGGAAAATACCATGTCTACTAGGTGAACGAGTACTAAATTCCGATAAGGTTTATGACATGGATAATTACGCAAATGAGTTGAAAGTTAGATTGAAACATTCATTACATAATGCTAGAAGATTATTAGCAAAAGTAAAAGAGAAAAGAGGGTTAGACTCTTTAGATATGTAAATCGAATAGTATAGAATTGAAAGAAATGCTAAAAGAAAAACCATTCATAAAAATTTGTTAAAAAAGTATAATGAAAAGTAAGAATGTACTTACAAAATTTTTAAGAAAATCAAAATAAAATTTTTTATGTATAAATGTCTAGTAAGTAAAGTAGTAATAAGTAAAATAGTATTCAAAAAAAAAGAAGAAAATATATATATACAAACAAATGAAAATAAAAACAAAAAAAAAGTGTACTATTAATGAATGAGTAATTTAAGAATCAACACATTTTTTAGAAATTTACACTTGAACTCGAAATTGTTATTATTGGTTACGTACAAATATTAAATAACCAAAAGTTTTAAAATTTGTAATTAAAACACATATGTACATTATTATTGTTTGTATTGAGTAAGTACCAACAAAAAAAAAATAGTATATATATATATAAAACAATTAAAACATACTAAACACTTAAACATGAAATCATACATTATACGATTGTACGATTTTCTTTTAAGGGTAAGGGTGTAATGTGTGTACAATATTCATTATTACTGTACATCCAAACAAAGTTTGTTGTTGTACTATATTAAATTTCATAAAAGTCAAGTGGCACTTTTTTGTAACCCATATATTAGTAGCCCACATATTAGTACGCTGTGTGTAACCCACTTATTTGTTTCTTTGTTTCATTGAGGTATAGCGACAGACCGTACTTTTGTGTGAAAAACTAATATGAGTTGTGTGATTAGAAATGGGTTTGATCACACACGAATTATGACACATGTAAATTACAACATGTGAGCGAACCAATTACAAAGCGGAGGCGCATGTCTCTGAGTACAACAGAATACTTATCTTCGTGTAGTCATAAGATATTGAGAAGACTTTAGAAAGTCTCTCTTAGAGGAGTCGTCTAGAACCTCTCATAAGTAATATATAAGCAGGGCATTTTTGTAAATAAAGGCAGAACTTTGTCTTAACACAAAACGTAACAACGTGTTTTACTTCATGGCGATCCTGCCAAACTAGATATAAAGCAACAAGTTTAAATATACAGCATGATTTGCAAAATTAAACTTGCTTCATCTAGGGCAAAAGGAAAAAGACATACACAGCTTATGCTAAGTCTTATCCTTGTGGAACGAAAACGAACACGCTTCACTAAGTATTAGAAGAAATCCGGGAAGCCGAAATAAGATGGGCAAAGTTGATTGAGGAAGGTCACGAATATGAAGACAAACCAACAATGCTAAAAACTGGCCCTAAACCATTGGTCCTAAAGAAGAGAAAGAAAAATAACAGAACCGGCATTCGAAATATTCCCACTGCCCAATATCCAAAAATCAAGAGGAGGCGCTGTGGCAAGGACGAAGAAACAATTGTCCGTGAAGATCCACGAACTGTCCTACGAAAAGGATAAAAATAAAATTAGAAGATTAGAAAAAAAAAATACAAAATCTAAAAAAATGAAATTAAAATTATAAAAAAAGATAAAATTAATAAGAAAAGATCAAATGTATAAAAGTCAAATAAATACACAAAAACAAAAATATATAAATATTTTATCTTTGTATACACTTATTAACAAATTGTTTTAAAAAGAAAACGAAAAGCTATGTTAAAAAAACGATATGTGTAGTAATTATAACTACAATACTGATATTGTCATTGTTTATATATATAAGAAATTATTTAACTAATGCAGCTTTAGATCAAGTTGATAAAATAAAAGGTTATGTAATAAAAAAAGTAGAAAAGTTAGACATAATCGATGAAATAGATTCTGTAAAAAGATATTTAAATAAGTTAAAGAACCAATAAAAATTTCATTTAAATTGTCACAAAAATAGAAATAAAACTGTTTGTATGCATTCCATATTTAATTCATTAAAGTCGATAGTTTCCAACGTGAAAAAATCTCTAAATCGCCCATACTCGAGGGATACAGTAAGGGAGAAACAATTAGAGGTAACAGGATTAGCGGAAGCATTTGATAAATTCGATGAAGAAGGGAAAATTCCTGCGGAGAAGAGATCAGAATTTGAAAAACTAAAGTTAGAAGCAATAGAAATATTAGATTCACATACAACTAAAAATCAGAATAATTCAAGGGCAACATCACCAATAACAATGACGAATATGGAAATTGGGGAACTCACTGCAATTGTCAAAATAGTCCCACTATTTACAGGGAAGAAGGACGATTTGCACAGTTTTATAACAAATTTAGATATAGTCAGTAAGACTATACCAGCTGCGAAACAATCTTCATTTTTTAGTTTCATTTTTAATTCAAGATTAGACCTGAGGGTTCAAAACAGAATCAAACAAGATATTGTTCCAACCACCGTAGAAGGATTAATACAGAGTTTGAGAAAATCTTATAAGTCTATAAGAAATCCGAATAGTATTTTAAATGAATTGACAGGTATAGCTCAGAAAGGGGACAGCCTTATGGGATTCGCGAACAATATTGAGAGTTTAGTGGCAGAGATTAACGAATTACAGATAGCCGAAGAAGGGGAGGCAAATAGAACTTCCATTATTAGATCTAACGGTAGAATAGCCTACAATTCCTTTTTGAATGGATTGGCCGATCCTCAGATTGTTGCGACCATAGATTCTAACCGTGTTTCTATATTTGCTGAAGCATTAGAGATAGCAGAAAGAGCCTCATCTAGAACAAAACAAAGGCAAATAATGTTCCAAAATGCAACTTAAAGACAAAATAATTCGTCAAACCAGTGCGGGAAGTGTGGTAGTTCACATGGGGACAGTTGTCCAGCCAAAGGAAGAAAATGCAATAAATGTGGAAAACCCAACCACTTTGCTAACAAATGCCGCTCAGGAATAAATAATTTAAATCCAAATAACAGAAATAACTATAACAGCAGAAATAATAATCATAGAAGCAACACTAGAGGAAATCAGAATCGAAGCAATAGGAACCGAAACCTAAATCACGTCGAGAATCAGGGAAACTTGCAAACACCGGAGACCGTACATCAGGATTCTCCGGATTATCCAGAATAAATAAAGAAAAGAAAGTTTACAGTATATCACCGAACCTCAAAAATTATGTAAAATTGAATATTTTGAATACAGACTATCCCTTAACATTTTAAATAGATATGGGAGCTGATGTTTCCCTTTGTAAAGAAGGTCTGGTATATAATTACAATGAGGATCCGGATGATTACTGCAATTTGACAGAATCTCAGATAAGATAATAAAATCTTTGGGTTCCACGGATGTGAAAATAGAATTCAATGAAAATATAATTAAACATAAGATACAACTAGTAAAAAACGATTTCCCAATAAGTACAGATGGAATTCTTGGTAGAGATTTTTTCTCTAAATACAGATGCAACATAAGTTACGATACACATATCTTATCATTTAAAATCAACGATGATTTGATTACTCTTCCCATACATGATACTACTTTTAATATTAATCAAATACGAGTACCTAAAAGAAGTGAAATTATTGTTCCATTTGATATCAAATTAAAGGAGGATGGTGTCGTATTAAATCGAGAAATCACTAACGGATTATATTTGGCTAATGCGATCGTACCTAAGAATGGCAATCAGCATATAAAAATATTAAATGTTACGGATAAAACGATGACAGTGTCTAATTTAAAGATAGAGACTGTTCCGTTGAAATCTGTTCTATAAATCAGAAAAATAACGACAATACGAAAGTAAGATTTCAAAAACTATTGAAAACGTTGGAATTGGATAATTTGGAAGAAAATGACAAAGAAGAGATTTTAAATATATTGCATAAATACCAGTCAGTATTCCACTTGGATGATGCAGAATTGACAACAAACAATTTCTATAAACAAACGATAAATCTACATGACAACAATCCTGTATATATAAAAAGTTATCGTTTACCACAAGCGCATACAGACGAAATAAATTCACAAGTGCAAGGTTTGTTGGAAACCAATATAATAGAACCATCCGTTAGTCCATATAACGCACCACTCTTATTGGTACCAAAGAAAGGCCAAACTGAATTGAAGAAACGGAGACTAGTGGTCGATTTTAGAAAATTAAATGACAAAATCGTTAGTGATAAATTTTCTTTGACACGATTAGATGATATTTTGGACAAATTAGGTAGGGCAAAGTATTTTTCTACATTGGACATGACAAGTTCCTTTCACCAAATAGAACTTGATCACCAATCTAGACCATACACAGCTTTTTCCACACATAATGGTCATTACCAGTATACTAGACTACCCTTTGGATAGAAAATTTCATCAAATAGTTTTCAACGAATGTTAACTATTGCTTTATCTGGATTAGAATCTGAAGCTTTTCAATACGTTGACGATATAATTGTCTTCGGATGTAGTCTCAGACACCATAACTCAAATTTGACGAAAGTATTTGATCGATTAAGAAAATATAATCTGAAATTAAATGCAAACAAATGTCATTTTCTGAAACCAGAGGTAATATATCTTGGCCATTTGATAACTTCAGACGGAATAAAACCTAACGCAGATGACGTAAAACGATTTGTAGCATTTTGTAACTATTACAGAAGATTTATAGAAAATTTTGCTGATATAGCAAATTGTTTAAATCGGTTGTTAAAGAAAGGAGTGACATTTGAATGGACAGAATATTGTCAAAAAGCATTCGAAACATTGAAGCAAAAACTAATATGTCTACCAATTTTACAGTATCCTGATTTTGAAAAACCTTTTGTGCTAACAACAGATGCATCAGATTTTGCATTGGGAGCTGTATTATCACAAGGGGAGATTGGAAAAGATAAACCGATATCATACGCTAGTCGTTCGCTTAATAAACACGAAAAGAGTAAACCTGTAATAGAAAAGGAACTACTTGGCATCCATTGGGGTATACAATTTTTTCGACCATATCTATATGGTAGAAAATTTGTAGTTGTGAAAGACCATCGTCCGTTGATTGCATTATTTTCGCATAAGAATCCGAGCTCAAAATTAACGAGAATACGTTTGGAACTATCTGATTATGACTTTCAAATAATATACAAAAAGGGTATTAACAATACTAAAGCCGACGCTCTTTCCAGAATACAATTAGATTCTGAGATGTTGAAAGAGATGATACCTAAACAGACTGATGAAAAAATAAAAAAATCGCTGGTGATAACGAGAAGTACAAAAAACAAAATGATACAAGAGGAAGCTAAAATTGAGGAAAGAAAAAGAAAAACTGATGAGGATAGTGCAACTCCTATTGGGTCTGATCAACTCAAGATCTGGGAATGTACGTCCATGAATGATATAAAATGTGCACAAAAATTAAAATTTATATTGGAAAAGTCGACAGAAAAGTTAAAACTTGAAAAAAATCGTGCCAAAAAAGAAACGGCCGTCAGATGTAGCGAAAATCCTATTTATCTAGATAAATTATTGGAGAAACTACCTTCTGTCTTAAGCAGATTGGGTCATGGCGTTTTCGCACTAGAGGAAAGTGACGAAATATTCAAGGAAATAAGTCATGAGAGAATGAAGAAAATAATAAACGATAGCCAAGAAGAAATAAAAATCTTGCTATATGCGAATCCTCAGAGAATAACAGATGATAGAAAGAAAATCGAATTAATTAGCTTGTATCATAATACACCAAGCGGAGGGCATTCCGGAGTAAGGAGAATGTTGCTCAAATTGAAACGAAAATACATATAGAAGAATATGTACAAAATGATAAAAAAAATATGTCTCTACGTGTGATCTATGTCAAAGAAATAAACAAATAAGACACACAAAAAACCATTGTGTACTACGGATACGCTAACACAAAGTTTTAGCACTGTAGTAATTGATACAGTTGGTCCGCTTCGACTATCAGAAAATAATAGATACATATTGACAATGCAATGTGAATTAACGAAGTACATTATAGCAGCACCTATGGAAACAAAGGAGGCTAAATCCATAGCAAAAACAATAGTTGAGAATTTAATACTAAAGTATGGACTATTCAGGATTTTAAAATCGGATAGGGGTACTGAATTAATCAATGATTTGATGAGGGAGATATGTAAACTGTTACAAATCGAACAAGCTTTCTCTACTCCATACCATCATGAAACCTTAGGAACTATTGAGCGAAATCATAGGGTTTTAAATGAATATTTTCTATCCTTTGTTAACAATGAAAATTGGTCTGAATGGATACCTTATTATTCTTTTGCTTACAACATAACACCGCATGTTGATAGTAATTATTCACCATTTGAATTAATTTTTGGGAAAATACCATGTCTACTAGGTGAACGAGTACTAAATTCCGATAAGGTTTATGACATGGATAATTACGCAAATGAGTTGAAAGTTAGATTGAAACATTCATTACATAATGCTAGAAGATTATTAGCAAAAGTTAAAGAGAAAAGAGGGTTAGACTCTTTAGATATGTAAATCGAATAGTATAGAATTGAAAGAAATGCTAAAAGAAAAACCATTCATAAAAATTTGTTAAAAAAGTATAATGAAAAGTAAGAATGTACTTACAAAATTTTTAAGAAAATCAAAATAAAATTTTTTATGTATAAATGTCTAGTAAGTAAAGTAGTAATAAGTAAAATAGTATTAAAAAAAAAAAGAAGAAAATATATATATACAAACAAATGAAAATAAAAACAAAAAAAAGTGTACTATTAATGAATGAGTAATTTAAGAATCAAAACATTTTTTAGAAATTTACACTTGAACTCGAAATTGTTATTATTGGTTACGTACAAATATTAAATAACCAAAAGTTTTAAAATTTGTAATTAAAACACATATGTACATTATTATTGTTTGTATTGAGTAAGTACCAACAAAAAAAAAAATAGTATATATATATATATAAAACAATTAAAACATACTAAACACTTAAACATGAAATCATACATTATACGATTGTACGATTTTCTTTTAAGGGTAAGGGTGTAATGTGTGTACAATATTCATTATTACTGTACATCCAAACAAAGTTTGTTGTTGTACTATATTAAATTTCATAAAAGTCAAGTGGCACTTTTTTGTAACCCAAATATTAGTAGCCCACATATTAGTACGCTGTGTGTAACCCACTTATTTGTTTCTTTGTTTCATTGAGGTATAGCGACAGACCGTACTTTTGTGTGAAAAACTAATATGAGTTGTGTGATTAGAAATGGGTTTGATCACACACGAATTATGACACATGTAAATTACAACATGTGAGCGAACCAATTACAAAGGGGAGGCGCATGTCTCTGAGTACAACAGAATACTTATCTAGGTGTAGTCATAAGATATTGAGAAGACTTTAGAAAGTCTCTCTTAAAGGAGTCGTCTAGAACGTCTCATAAGTAATATATAAGCAGGGCATTTTTGTAAATAAAGGCAGAACTTAGTCTTAACACAAAACGAAACAACGTGTGTTACTTCACCGGCTACATCTCATAAAACCAATAATTCGTCTGCACCACAGCGTAAAAATGATTCTCCTCCACGATCAGCTTCTAAGAGTGTTTCGTTAATCAAAATCGTTTGACAAAATACCATAATACTACTTCATACCGTTTTAGTAAAGATTGGTTCGACAACGTCACATGCCCGCTGTTTATTGGTCTCCAGGTCTTCGATTAGCCGTGTTTCTAAGGTTTTAATTAATAAATTGGATTTAACTTCATTCACACTACACGAGGAAACCATGTGTCAAATGGTTTTGAAGTCCCGGTACGTCTCTTCTTCAATAATAGGAGGTACCTTTAGGGCAGACAACCGTATTACTCTCCGAATTCCTGCGCAATCACTATCAGAAAACTACAAAAAGAATTTCAGGTACATAATAGTTGGAGTTTATTTACATCCTAGAGTAATATGTCAGGGGTATTCACTCGAACAGGATTTCCAACCGCACAAAGCACATTTTTGGGTGGACCATTTACGGTCCAAGTAATTTTTAAGTCATTTAAAAATGCACTTTTAAGAAAGATATGGCAAATTACAAAGCGTATCTCTAAACCATTATTACTCTTACTTTCCTTTTTATTTTATATTTCTTAATATTTTTTTATTACATTTTTTCAACAACATTAAGCTTTATTGAATTTTTAAAAAGTATTATACTTTTTTACTTATTTTTCTGTTTATTTTTTTCTTTTTTTTCAACATTTTATTAAAATGTTTATTGTAACTGTACAGACACCAATGATATCAAATTATATAAATATGTACATATTTTAGTCTTAATTATACTACTGAATTTCTGTAACGTTCTAGAAATAACACTGTGGAAAAGACCAAGTTGACTTATTGAATTATCCTGCAAGTCGGGCGGCAATATTAATTCCAACGATCAGTATCTGTACATTTGCATTAATATCAGTGATAGGCACAACTTTCCCTTTTTTTGTTTGTATATAAAAGCTGAAACCTTTTTTTCATAATGTCATAACTGCTATCATCTTGGCAATAATGCCCACAGTGTTGTTTCCAGAGTGAAACAGACACTCTTTTTTTGGCCCTTGGGCACGTGTAAGAGACAGCCAGATTCCTTTCCAGCTTACGTTTCATCTCATCAGCTGTTTTAATACGTTGCATACTAATACTTTGCAACCCTAGAATCGTTTAGGAACATTTATTTGCATTGTATCATTTATAATAAAGCAAACAATGGCGGAAGAGAATATTTTATTGAAAAATTTTTAAGATATGTGCGAACACCAAAATTCTAACTCCAATACTGTTGCAAACATTATTAAAAGGAAACAAAAACGAACTGCTGTTTATAATAAGAACAACGAATATAAAAAACAATTCTAAAAAGAAAAGGCTTTGTTCAAGTTATTGATGAAATTCCCGACGATGTTTTTTACAGCCACTTTAGAATGGGAACGAGGATTTTTGAGCTTTGCAAATAGAAAATTTGCTCATTAAAATTTAAGTAAGCTAATTTGTTTTAATTTCCAGAAACTTCTGTAAATGTTAAATGGTTCCCACAAAAAGACTCAACATGGTTGCCCTAGTCTTAAATTAAAGAATATTCTTTATATGACGCTGTGGAAATTTTCTACGCGAAATAAGCGATCGTTTTAATGTTGGAATAGGTGCGTGCTACAGAAATTTTGTTTATTGTGTTCAGCTTATTGCTAAACTAACGCATCTTATAACGTTTCCAAATTCGGAATCAAGCCAGAGAGAAGTAATGGAAGATTTTGATTTATTAAGATCGTATCCTTTTCCATACGCCTTGGATGTATTAATGGTGCACACATCAGAATATCGCAGCCATCAAATGATAGTATCAGTTACTATAACCGTAAGGGAACATATTCTACTATAGCGCAGATATATAGTTTTTCGTTCGTTTTTATCGACGTCGGCCTATGATCCTTTTAAGCGTACAATTACATCATGCTACTTTGGTTTCCCATCTAATTACCACTTGTTAGGCGATGCAGCATATTCCTTAGAAAATTATTTAATGGTACCTTACTGTGATGATAGGTACTTGTCGGCCGCGCAAATCAGATTTAATAAAATATTAAGTTCAACTCGAAAGTGTGAAGAATAAGCATTTTAAATTGTAAAAAAAAATACGGATTCTGAATTACTTGGAAATTCGTGATGTAAAGGTAGCAAGAACTATAATTATGTCTTGCTTTATTCTTCATAATTTTATTATTAATATGGAAGGATCTCCTGTTAACGTCGATATAGAAAATAAGGTAAACTCTGTAAATAAAGAAAATAACATTCCAAATGCAGTAACCTCAAGAGAACAAGCAAGAATGAACAGAGAAAGGCTAACTTCTTTACTATTAGTTTAGATTCAACAAAACGTTTTTATTTAATGTTTAAATAAACATATCTTATTAATTATTATAATTAATTAAAAAATTCATTAGCAAAAATAAATTCTTTTTCTAGTTAAAAAGAGAAGACTTAAAACCCTTTTAATTCAACATTATTGTGTAATGCTTAAACTATCAAAAAACAAATTCATAAATGTGACCAATCACATTCTTAAAAAATAATCATATGTGTAAATACATATCCAGGCACTAAATGTGATTAAAAAATAATACCCATAATAAAATATATTTGAAATGTATATTAGAACAAGTATTTTATGAACAATTTTTTCTAAAATAGATTTCAAATATATTTAGTTTTTTATACATTTTAAGGTATCTCCAATTTCTTCAGGCTTTAAGCTGGTATAAGCTCAGTGCAGTCCAAGGTCCCTTAACATAAAGTAATAAAACAGTTTATTTTTCTTTATTTTTTGCTTACTTCTTTATTAACTTTTAGTTTTACCTCTTTCAGAGCCTTGAAATTTCGCTCAGACTTTTACTTGGTGCGTTATACGGGTCCCTACCCACGCCTGCTTCTCTTTCTACTCTTTGCTACATTACATTCGAAGTATTACTTTATCTTTATGTTTCCAGGGAGTGATCCACAGCGAAAGTCCTATCACACTTAGCCCTGCGCCAGTGCCGTAAACTCCTTCCCAACTTAGTTGAGATACAGTAGGATGTTATCCAATTTGATACACTGGCTATAAACCAGCACCCTGTATTTCACTGTTTTGCTAGGATTGTTTCCAATCCAATATTTAATGTAGCACTGCTCAAATTATTTTCTTTTTCTGTTGTTTAAGTTTTTAAATTTATTTTTTTTTTTCTTTATTTTCTTCCGGCCTTTGTCAACGTACTTACCTGTTCGCGCACCCAATCAAAGCTGTTTTTTTTAAACCTCTAATTATTCTTCATTTTATAATATTTGTTTACTACAAAATTGTTGTTTGTAGCTACTACACTTAGGCTAGGTTCGACCCATAAGCTGCATTGATTTCCACAGCCTCTTTTGGTATGGTGTTATTTTTTATGTTCTGCTTGTATATTAGTCTCCGTTTCCTCTGCTTATTCAATTTCTTTGCTCAGACATCATCTCAGCTCGTACGTCTTCTCTGCTCACACATCTTCTCTGCTCACACATGTTCTCTGCTCACACATATTCTCTGCTCGCTCATCTTCTCTGCTCACATATCATTTCTGCTTACACGTTTTCTTTGCTCATACATCTTCTCTTTTTAGACAACTAGTCTTTCTGTTTATATGGTGGCCATCTTTGCCAGTTTCCGCTCGTCCTCCTGTTGCTTTTCCTTTACTTCTTTCAGCACCGGTTCATCTGAAAGGAAATGGAAAACTTGGCGAATGTTACCCGCCTCCCAATAGATGGATGTAATCAACGTTCCCCAAGCAAAACTCACGCACATTTAATTCCGCTTTCATTTATTAATAATAAAACACATTTTCCCTTCTTCCGGTAGACAACGAATCACCAACCGTCCTCCCGCCGAGATCCTAATACGGTATGCCTTCCCGTCGACGACCCTCCGGGAGCACAACCGTCGTCTTTTTGCCACCGCAGTCATCATCTCCTCTCGCAATTTCTCTGGCAGCTGGTCTAGATTGTCGTCCGCTGTTTGGACCGCTAGTCCGCATTCCGCTAGTTCATTTGTCTGATGAAGGGCCTGCTGCAAAGTTTACTCTATACTGCCCACCACTTAGCCTGAGATGCTCGTTTTCGTCCAGAAGCAGTGGATCCTTGTTCTCTACCATCTCTAGGCTGACATTACGGTCCATGATGGCGAGGCTGGAAATCCTACCAAGGGCTCCAGATCCTCCGACTCGTTGTCTGAAGCCCCTACTGTTCACGTAATCCGTACTTAGCCTATGTACTGCAAGTATTTACGGCGCCGACAAGTGTGGCAATCAATTGTTGCCTCAACCCATCTTTTTGCTTGTAGTCGAGTTGTAACACCTCCGCCTCTTGCGAGCTCATCACTTGGTCCGAGTCGAACCACTCACCTTCGGCCTCGGTCTCCTGGGAGTACGTAGCTTGATCAGTTGGGTTGTAGCCCACACCCTCAGTTAAAAGAATCCCGGCGTAGGTCATCAGTGACAGTAGGGTTTCGGTTGCCTCATCCTTCGTATCCGACAAAATAAGGATTTCCCCATCGATGAGTGGGTTTTCGCATTGTCTTTGTCCATTTATCTGCAACAACACTTAAGAACATTTGATTGTTTTACTTCATATATGTTTTTTAAGTAACTACACACCACCTCCACGCTACTACACAATTCACACATATCAATTATGCTTCTTTTTTGTGCTGCTTTATTTCCTTTTCTAATTTAAATTTTACTTAAAAAGAAAACGTTATTTTTTCTTCTTTATTTTTTTAAAAAATATGTATAAATTTTTATTTTTTTTTTATTTTTCCAACTATCGCCACTACCTTATTTTATTTTTTAGTATCACACACAAGCATATATTTCCACTATATTCACTCCGCTAGTTTTTGGAAATTTTGTACACTTTTGTTTTGTTTGTTGAAAATGTTTTTTTTAACTTTTGTCCGGGTACAGTTTTGTTCCTGTTAAAATTTGTTTTGTTTGTTAAAATTTATAAGTTATTATATTTTTTATTTAATAGTTATTTACTTTTTGTTGTTAAAAATTTTGTACACGTTTGTGTTGTTTGTTTAAATTTATCAGTTTTTTTTCTCTAGCTTAAACTTTGTCCGCGTACAGTTTTTGTTGTTGTTAAGTTGTTAAGTTTGTTAAAATTTATGTCTTATATTCTTTTAATTTAACTACCACCTTGACTTCGTCTGCGCATTGTGTGTTTTTGAGTAAGCGTAGAAATTATTTTATGGTGTTTTGTTCTTGCATGGGTTTGTTGTAGCGTTTTCGTTTTTGAATTGCGTTGTAGCGTTTTTGTTCTCAAACGTTCAATACTACATCATATATGTATATAAGCAAATTCACTTAAGTTTTTTTCTCTTATTATATCCATTTATATTATTATTATTATTTTTATTATTATTATTATTATTATTATTATTATTATTATTATTATTATTATTATTATTATTATTATTATTAATATTATTATTACTATTATTATTATTATTATTATTATTATTATTATTATTATTATTATTATTATTATTATTATTATTACTATTATTATAATTATAATTATTATTTCCAATTTTCTTTCTGTTTATTTGATAATTTGAAAAGTTCATTTTTTGTTTGTTTAGTTTTTCTTGGTTTTCATAATCTCTTAGTCTCCTGATGTGCTATTGAATGATTTCAGATGTGATGGGGCGAGCTTGGCGGCAAAGCTATCTGAAGCGTTCAGCAAATAGTGGCCTTTTGCCCAAACTAGGCCGCCTATCTTAGGTCTACAGTTTCTGCGGCGTAAGTTGCACGTTTCTGCTTTTTCTTGTGAATTCCTGCCTTCTGTTCCCGTCCCTGTCGTCACTTTTTCATACAATGCCGCTGGGAGCCTTGTCCTCTACCCTGCACCAAACAAACAGAACTGTACCCTGTAGTATCTGATCTGGACGTATTAAGGGCTAATTGTAGTACTGCGCTATCATAGTCTTTACTGTGCGATTGACCCTATCCGTGGGATTTTCTTGTGACGTGTTTGATGCTGTAAGCTGATGGTGCACGCCAACCTCTCTCAGATACTCCTTAAATATTTTGCTGATAAACTGTGAGCCGTTATCACTACTCAGCATTCTGGGCACACCAAAATTTGCCACAATTGCTTCACGAAATGCTTTCCGTAATGCTTCACGTGTTGCCTTGCGTAATAGCACTAACTTCGACCACTGCGGGAATTTGTCGGTAGACACTAGTAGCATTGAGTTTCCATGTTTTGACCTAGGTAATGGCCGTACAAAGTCGGCACAACCAATAGCCCAAGGTTCCTCTGCGATACGAGTCAGAGTCAGCTTTTTCTTCAATAACTTGTTTAAAGGGTGTGCAATCAGCGATAAATCAGTTACGAATCGTCTGTTCCATGAAGCGATTCCTAGACATCGTCGTAGGTCTCTTACGTTCCTTGGGGACTGTAGTTTTATTATGCCAGCTATCTTTTCAGGATTTGTATGTATACCCTTCTCGTTGATCACATGACCTAAATACTTAATTTCAATCAGGTTAAACTTACATTTCTCACGATTGGTTGTCAATCGTGCCTCTTGTAGCATTATGAACACCTCGTTTAAGTTGGCCATATGTTTTTTTTGTCGCTTCCAGAACCACAATGTCATCCGGATAAGCAAATGCATGCGGCTCCATTTCTGCGCCAATGACGCGGTCAAGTGTCCTTTAAAATGTCGCAGAAGCTAAGGTAAGACCAAAAGAAATTACTTTCGTGAGAGCTAAGGTTTACTTGATGGAGGCGATAAGCGATGAAAGCATAGTAAATTTGATGATAATTGCCTTGGAAACGATGAAGTCGAAGACTGGTGTGTTTTGACGGCCGCTGGTAAGCTCGCATTGTGCAACGATGGGTGATGAGAAATGCGTCAAATCCGGCATCGTGATTTTGATGGACTCTTTAATACGATATGACGAAATGCCTTTACAAAATCAAAACGACGAGGCACAAGTAGCTAGAGATATGAGGGAAAACTTTCGGTAGAACGATCCTTACTTTGACAGTATTCACATAAACTGTTCGATGTAACAAGTGACAGATCTGGCTCATTGGATTTATGCTTAAAGCCACTTTCACGGCCAAGAAATGATTCTGCTTCTGCTGTTCGGCTTTCGAGGAACTGCCATCGACGACTTTAAATTAAATTACATTCATCCCATGACGACAATTTTTTATACTCCTGTTTTTCATCATAAACAGCCTTAGATTCTATATCTATTTTTGAAAGAAGAATATGTATAGTTATTGCGGTCATTACGTCTAGTCCTGAACCTAAACATGACAACGAACTTGGAAGAGGTGCAACGTTGTCCAACATGGAATTCAGGAAGAGAGCACTTGGTTTATTAATTGGTGGAATTGCAAATAGAGAGTTGACATTATCAATAAAAATTAAAGATTTGTTGTCGTAGCGGTCCTTCAAACAATTAAGGGCCGTCTGATAATTTTTTTCTATGACTTTGAACTGTTCCACAACGGCCAGGGATTGTCCATCTAGACAATTTAGCAAATAATTAAATTTATCGATTGTGGAAATGGTAGCTTCATCATACACTAAAATTTTGAAAGTAGTTATATACCTCGAATGTTCAGCATATTTTCCATCAAACTTATGTTTTGGGAATCGACTTTGATTGGAATGATTTTTTGAATTCAAAAAACTTTGGTCAGCATCACTATAATGACGACCCTTTTTAATAAATCTACTAAAAAAATTTTGTTTGAATATGTGTCTCTTTCAAGTTCGACCTTCATCAGAAGCAGAAATACGTTTAATTTGTGTTTGAATATGACTTACCTGTTAAAATATGTTTCTAGCAGTTGCAGGCGACACTCAGATATTGTATAATCGGCACTTGAACCTTCTTTTTCAACCTTGGTTTTTAGCTTTTAAATTGTACATTTTATAGTAGTTCTTTGTAATTTTAATGCAGATAACTTACCCTTTGATTTAGCGCCAGTTTCGTCATCGCTGACCATTTTCTATTTATTAAGTTTTATTTGATGACACGAAAATGCGATGAAATTTTTAATAGTCGCGAAGAAATTCGATATACAAATTTTGCTTCGATTGAATAAAGAGTACCAACTTAGCCCGAAAAATGCCAAACACTGATAACTTGTAAATAAAAGTGAAACAATGATAATCCAATGCAAGTATATTTTTAAGGCTGTGTGTGTATGTATAATTGCATGTAATATTCAATTGAAATAAAATAACAAGGAGAGCGATAAAATTAAAATAAGTACTTCTCTTATTTTCGCGAGACGATATTATGATAGTTAAATACGATGCAGGTGTGCCGTTTGGTTACATTTTTTACATCTTTTTGTAACTTTTGAAGGCTTTACGTAACATGAATAATTTTGCTATATTAAGTCAAATTTTTGTAACTTTTGGTACAGACACAAAATAAATTAATATCACTGAAAGAGTATTTTTGCATTATTTGAACATTTTTTCATTATCTGAAAATGCAATTAAATTCCCATTTTAAAAAATTAGTTTTAAATAAACAAACAATAACATTGCTGAAGTTTCACTCTGTTTAATTCGTGAGAACTCACGAAATGTTTCTGTTTCATGTTTAGAAACACCGAAATGTTTTTGGCAACAACTCTTCTGTTGAACTTGCGAAAATTGTTGACAACTTCAGTTATTTCGCTTGAAAACTTGACAACCGTACCAATACCTTAAATTAGAAGAAAGTTGTCTTTTAATTTCCTTCAGGAAGTGCCAGATTATATTACAGAAAAATTTTAAGTAATTTTATGTTAAGTTTTAGGCAAATAATGCTCTAATTTGTCTTTAATAACGGTATGATTAAAATAATTAGTGTAGTAAATTCTATCGAAGCTCAATCTTTTAAAGAAAAGGGTAAAACGGTTTTATTAAAAAATCTTGCTTTTATAAATTTTTTTCAATGGTGAGAGCATGTACTTTTCTATAGCGAAATATTAGTATTAATTCCTAATTTAAGTCATTGGTACGAAATTTTTTTATTTTCGTTATGTTTTTGTTCAGTAAATATATTAGTTGCATTGGTATTTTCCCTGAAGGATGGAATAAAATTTCAAAATGTAACTTTTAATGAAAAAACGTAACTTTGTTAAAGGAAAAGCGTAACATTTCCCTGTCTTTCCCTGGCAACACGATGACTAATGCAGCTATTAGACGATCAAACTTCGCCTGTGAGCACGGCCTGATGAGAGAGAGTGTTTTGCTATTACACTATCAGGCCAGCAGATTCTGAACAGCGAAGTTCGTATTTGCGATGGCTCATGGACTAGTTGCAACATGTTTGTTTTATGTTACAACTTCAATTTTTGAATTCGGTTCTACTTCTTTTTTAATTTTTCTAAGAGCTTTTCATTAGACATTTGTTTTAAATTTCTATTTGGCATAATTTCTTCAAACTTTCATATACAGTCGACTCTTGATAATTTGCATTTCAAGGGACCAGAGAAAAAAAGTTAAAATAATCGAGTTTTCATAATAACGGGACTTCAAAATATCAAAAGATTTTATTGTAATATTATATTATTTTTCTACTAATTTTTTGTTTCTTTTTATTGAAAAACAATAAAAAAAATTTTGTACAAGAACAATAATATTCTTACTGGCATCAATTTTTTCATTTATTTTTGAATGACTTTTTACCTTTCTTTTTTTCCTTTTTTTCTTGTCATTCACAAAAAATGTTAAAACATAAAATTTTTTATACTAAAACCAATAAACACGTGGCAACATGCTGAAAGAGAAAAAATTAAAAATTAAGAGTTTGAGAGAAAACGCATTGAAATTAAAATAGATTCTAATTTCGTGCGTATTCGGTGTGCGTTTTATATTGTCAAAACTTCATACAAAAAAAAACGACCGCATCCGCAACTGTGAGGTTGTATTTCTACATATTAGGTCTGTTTCTTTACTCTACTTTGGGATCTCGTGGGATCCCAATTTGCACAAAAAGCGTTCCCGTACTTAAAAATTGGGTAAATGAGAGCGGTTTTGAGAGAATAGAGTTCTTCTTCTTTTGCACGAAACAGCCCAAACTTTTTCTTCGTGCAAGTTATTTTTATTTGTGTAACAGCTGTAAAACAAACAAAATAAAAACAAATAAAAAAGTCACTAGCAATATTTAAAACAGAGTAAAATAGTAATTCTAATATAAAAGACAATTTGTAATGGCAAATGAAGACGAATTAAAAAACATTGTTGCAGATTTGGTAGAAAGAATTCAAGTGATTCTAGTGATTGTGACGACATCCTAGACTTTATTGAACATGATTTCGATTTAGAAGAATAAGTTTTGTAGTTTATTGAACATGATTTCGATTTAGAAGAATAAGTTTTGTAGTTTCTTTTTGAAATTTTTAAATGCCAAAAGAGGAATAGCATTCCAAATTATTTGAATGAAATTGTTATATGAGAGTTATATTTAAATTTGTTTGCAAAATTTGCAAAAGGCCCCACATATGATTCTTTGCGAGCTGACAAACGCAACAAATTTGTAAGAACTGTTCCTATTTGTTTTTTTTTTAATTTTTTTCTTTAAATTGATTCTTTTATTAAAACAGTCAAAACACTATGACGTTTTATTTTGTGTTTAAGATTTAAATTTTGCGTTCCTGTACTTTTATACAATTTTGTCTCTTTATGAGAGAATATTTAACTTGCTCTCATTTTCACTAACTTTACCCAAAAAGTAAAGAAACAGACCTATTATAAAATGTTGGCAGGCAAGATGTCATATTGTTGCACATAAATAAATAAATGATTATTAAATTTTTAAAACTAAAACAATTCAAAAATTCTCTTGAAATAATTTCAAATTATTGAAGGGACCAAATTACATAGATTTTTTCAATATATTGATCTAGAAAACAGTTCAATTATCTAGAGATTCAAATTAACGAGCTTCAATTTGTCAAAAGTCGACTGTACTTCAATAAATTCTTTTAAAATGCGAATCAAATAACTTTATTCATTTATTTCGAAAAGAAATAAACTATTTTATTTATTGTTTATTTAATTTTTTTTATTTAACATTTTAGTTAGACGTTAAAAGAAGAAGGTTAAACCTAAAACTAAATTGATATATTAAATTATGCTTAATTACATTCAAGTTTGCATTATTTTATAAAGTTCATTAACTTATTGTATTATAAAAATTATAAAAATATGAGTGCAATATTATTTATCTACAATAAAGCAAGCTTTAAATTTAATTTTTTTGCGATTTATTTTACTTTTAACCTAAATAAGTTGGAATTTTATCTGTATGAACGAAACATTAAAAGAAAAAATATAAAAGTACAAGTTTTTTTTTTTTAGCAATTAATAAGAATTTAAATATTACATTTACCTTTTACTGCTAAAAAATTTCTCAATATTATTATTATTTATTTATTATTAGATTTGTATAATATAAATATAAATTTTCTGGTATCTTTACATGTAACTCGTGCGCTTTAGCCAAGCCATATTTACTGTTCGCTTACAAAAACCCAAATGAAATTTACATGTGTTTGACATACATGCTATTAAACGAGTATGATGGCATGATGGCAAACACAAAATATCAAAAAATTTTTATTTTCATCCAGCGCCGCTCACAAACACAAAATTTACCCTATAACACGAGATTGACGGCTTGTCATCAGGCCGTGCTCACAAGCAAAGTTTGATCGTCTAATAGCCGCATAAGATACTGCGAAGTAATGCAGTGTTTGGTGGCTAACAACGCATATAATATTCAGTACACAACTTAATTTATTGATGATGATCTGATGTAATTAAATCATTTGTAGAAAACGAAGATAATGGGCTGACTTCCTTAATGTATATTTACAATGTATCAATACAGTATTAATACCAAAATGATACATTGTAAAGTTGCTTTTGTAATACGTTGCATACTAATACTTTGCAACCCTGAAATCCTTTAGGAACATTTATTTGCATTGTATCATTTATAATAAAGCAAACAATGGCGGAAGAGAATATTTTATTGAAAAACTTTTAAGATATGTGCGAACAACAAAATTCTAACTCCAATACTGTTGCAAACGTTATGTAAAGGAGACAAAAATGAACTGTTGTTTTACAATAAGAACAACGAATATAAAAAAAAATTCCAAAAACAAAAGGCTTTGTTCCAGTAATCGATGAAATGCCGACGATATTTTTTTACAGCCACTTTAGAATTGGATTGAGGACTTTTGAGCTTTGCAAATAAAAACTTGCACGTAAAAGTTTAATTAAGCTAATTTATTTTAATTTCCAGAAACTTTTGTGTTTGTTAAATGGCTCCCACAAAAAGGCCCAATATAGTCGCCCTAGTCTTAAATAAAAGAATATTCTTTATATGACGCTGTGATTAAAAAATAATACCCATAATAAAATATATTTGAAATGTATATTAGAACAAGTGTTATATGAAAAATTTGTTCTAAAACAGATTTCAAATATATTTTATTTTTTATACATTGTAAGGTACCTCCGATTTCTTCAGGCTTTAAGCTGGGGTAAGCTCAGTATAGTCCAAGGTCCCTTAACATAAAGTAATAAAACACTTTATTTCCCTTTTTTTTTGCTAACTTCTTTATTAAAAGTTTACGTTTTTCAGAGCCTTGAAATTTTGCTCAGACTTGTACTTGGTGCGTTGTACGTTACTCAAGCCGGGTCCCTACCCACTCCTGCCTCTCTCTTTTTACTCTTTGCTTTGCTTCGAATGTAATTCGAAGTCTTACTTTATCCTTATGTTTCCGGGGTGTGATCCTCAGCGAAAAACCTGTCACACTTAGCCCTAAACTCCTTCCCAACTTAGTTGAGACACAGTCGGATGTTATCCAACTTATTACACTGGTTATAAACCAGCACCCTGTACTTCACTGTTTTGCTAGGATTGTTTCCAATCTAAAATTTAATGTAGCACTTATCTGTTCGCGCACCAAATCACAATTTTTTCTTAAAACCTCTAAATATTCTTCTTTCTATAACATTTGTTAACTACAAAATTGTTGTTTTGTAGCTACTATACTTAGGCTACGTTCGAACCATAAGCGGCATTTATTTCCACAGCCTCCTTTGGTATGATGTTATTTTTTATGTTCTGCTTGTATATTAATCTCTGTTTCCTTTGCTGATTCATGTTCTCTGCTCACAAATCATCTCTGCTCACACAACTTCTCTACTCACAAATGTTCCCTGCTCATACATCTTCTCTGCTCACTCAACTTCTGTGCTCACATATCATTTCTGCTTACACATCACCTCTGCTCACACGTTTTCTTTGCTCATTCATCTTCTCTCTTAGACACCACCTTATTAATTTACGCACCACCTCCTGTTCCCGCTCGTCCTCCTGTTGCTTTTCCTTTACTTCTTCGACCACCGGTTCATCTGAAAAGAAATAAAAAACTTGGCGAATGTAATCCGCCTTAATTCCGCTTTCATTTATTAACAACAAAACATATTTTTTTTAATTTCTAATTCTTTGTGCCCATATTTACTCTATACTTGGGTCTTCACACTAACTCCCTTCTTCCGGTAGACAACGAATCACCACTCGTCCTCCCGCCGAGATCCTAGTACGGTATGCCTTCCCGTCGACGACCGTCGTCTCTTTGCCACCGCAGTCTTCACCTTTTCTCGCAATTTCTCTGGCAGCTGGTCTAGATCGTCGTCCGCTGCTTGGATCGCTAGTCCACACTCCGCCAGTTCATTTGTCTGATGAAGGGCCTACTGCAAAATTTCCTCTATACTACCGACCACTTTGCCTGAGAGGCTCGTTTTCGTCCAGCAGCAGTGGATCCTCGTTCTTTACCGTCCTTGGGCTGGCACTACGGTCCATGATGGCGAGGCTGGAAATTCTACCAAGGGCTCCAGATCCTCCGACTCGTTGTCTGAAGCCCCTACTGTTCAAGTAATCCGTACCTGGCCTATGTGCTGCCAGTATTTACCGCGCCGAGAAGTGTGGCAATCAATTGTTGCCTCAACCCATTTTTTTGCTCGTAGTCGAGTTGTAACACCTCCGCCTCTTGCGAGCTCATCACTTGGTCTCCTGGGAGTACGTAGCTTGATCAGTTAGGTTGTAGCCCACACCCTTAGTTAAAAGACTCCCGGCGTAGGTCACCAGTGACAGTAGGGTTTCGGTTGCCTCATCCTTCGTATCCGACAAAATAAGGATTTCCCCATCGATGAGTGGGTTTCCGCATTGTTTTTGTCTATTTATCTGCAACAACACTTAAGTACATTTGATTGTTTTTCTTCATACATGTTTTTTAAGTAACTACACACCACCTCCACGCTACTACACAATTCATACATATCAATAATGCTTCTTTTTTGTGCTATTTTATTTCCTTTTCTAATTTAAATTTTACTTAAAAAGAAAACGTTATTTTTTCTTCTTTATTTTTTTAAAAAATATGTATAAATATTTTTTTTTTATTTTTCCAACTATCGCCACTACCTTATTTTATTTTTTAGTATAACACACAAGCATATATTTCCACTATATTCACTCCGCTAGTTTTTGGAAATTTTGTACACTTTTGTTTTGCTTGTTTAAAATGTTTTTTTTTTTTAACTGTTGTCCGGGTGCAGTTTTTGTTCCTGTTAAAATTTGTTTTGTTTGTTAAAATTTATAAGTTATTATATTTTTTATTTAATAAATATTAAATATATTCTTAGGACTGTCTATCCTATTTTTCTTAGGATCTATTTATATTAATAATTATGTTTAATGGTTCTTTGTCCTTACGCAAAATATGTTTTTCTTTGTTTAGGTTACTAGTACCTTTTTTATCAGTAAAACATGTTTTGAGTTTTTTGTATTAAGTTAGAAAAGAAAGAATGTGTTTCTTATCGTTACAATAGTTGTATTTATGATGTTTGTTTTATTGTTGCAATAGTTGTATTTATGATGTTTGTCTTATCGTTACAATCGTTGTATTTATGATGTTTGTCTTATCTCTAGCTTAGAATAGTTATATTAGAGTTTATGGATTTATCATCTTTTATTACTATCTTAGTTATATTTGAATTTATGGATTTGTTATTACTATCTTAAAATAAGAGATGTTAACTCACCTCCTTCTTAAAAAAAAAAAACGTCCTCGTTTTAAACTGTATATTGTCTCTGTCAGAGCTTGAGAAGTTCTATTTCATATAATTCGTCGATTTTTTTCCTTTGTGTTTCTATTTTCTTTATCCTGTAGCATTCGCAGAATTTAATCATACCATAAGTTAGTAATGCTAATGTACATAGTCCCAATACGAAATAAAATGTGTATTTGACTGGATGTTCTTCGATGGGTATCAGGAAGGTTGGTATTTCTTGGATATTGTTAAATTTGTAATTACCATTAGATTCTAAGATGCGTATTATTTGTAATTGTTCGTCGTGTAGGTTATGTATGGCATCTTTTAGTGCTAGTTGGTGGTTGTAGTATTGTTTTCCATCTAGATTTGTTGAGTAATTTAATTGTATTAGTTCAAGTCCATTTATTATTACGTTATTCCAGGTGTGTTCGTAATCTGTAATGATGTTTCCACTTTCGAGTACTTGTAGCGGTGCGTTATTTTTATGTATTACTTCGCATTTGGCTGGCCTGTTTTCTAATACATTAATAGTACAGTTGTCCGGTTTCTTAATTTTGCATATAAAGTTTCCTAGATAATTTTTACATTTTTCGATACTTGTAAATTTATTATTGCATTTTGCTATTCTAGAGTCTAGTAATAGTTTTCCATGCTTAAATGCTAGTGGATACAAATTAAATAGCTTACATTTCGGTAAGTATTAAATGTTCTGGAATAGATTCGGGGCTAATTCTTTCTAATATTTTTTCAAATTCAGAGTTTATTTTCTTTTGTTTGTTATTATTTTCTATTAGCATATTCAATCCTGTCTTGATTTCGATTAGGTCATCGTGGTCAGGTGTTCCCACATGGAACCAGGATAAGAAGGAAAAAAAAAACGCCATCGTTGTAGTTCCTAAAATATTTTAAACTTTATGTGCATTATATTATTTTGCCTTTAAAGTCGCTACAACGGCATCCCTAACTCCATGGTAACACTAAATTTCCCATTTCCACCACAGTCAGTTTCAAAGGGTCTGGCATCCCAACTAATTTTTGTGACAAATTATATGAATGAAAACAGCTGTTTCCTACTACGTTCATAAAAAAACAACAAAGCTAAAAACATTGGTAAGTATTCATGAACCCCAAACAACTAATTTATTTATATTTTAAAAGTATGTCTTTATTTGGTTTCTTCCAACACCAGATGGATAATGCTAATTATTTATTTGTCTTTCAGCTCAACAAAGAAGTGAAGGCCTACCATCAACGCGAAGGCTGATATACGTGGATGAAAAATTTGGTAAGTAATTTATATTAAATATATTGCCAACTGCACTAAACTTGCTACTTCCTCTAGGTGACATGGACGTTCAATGGCCATTTCCTTTAATGGCCTGGCAGCAATTTACATCTAAAAGATAAGTGTATTTTTAATCGGATAACATAATTGTGTAAAGATTCTAACTATTTTCTTTTGTTTTATTTTCGGGACAAAGTAAAGGTGTTTGGAGTTTCTGGGTGACTAACGTTGGAGTTTTTCATAAAATTAAGGTAAGTGTCTATTACATAAATATTTAATAATCTGTTTAAATAAGAAAGTGGAAAAATTAAAGGTGTGTTAATAAGTGTCTTTAGTGCGGAGAAGAAAAAATAGAAACGTGATGTTAGTGGTGTTGGGCAAAAGCAAAAAAAGAAAATCATAGTACAGTATATAAAGGAAAAAACAATTTAAAAGGAATTAATATAATAAATGGTTATTAACAATTCACTTTATTTCCTTTTAACACTTTTCCCTATATATGTATATATTTCCCCTGCTCTTGCAACAATAAAACAATTAAAATTTTATAAGTCTCTAAAACTTATACAGTGGACGTCCAATAGTACGAATTATATAATGTCAGACCTTTTCGTACTATTGGAAAATTCGTACTATTGGACAAAAATTTTACCCTATTTTATATAAAATAAAACATATTCAAATAGTTTAATTTAAATTATATTTTTATTAAAAACAAAACAAAGTAAAAAAACTTGAAAAATATGCAAATTCATATTAAATCAATAAGTGTGAAAGCATACATTTGTTCATATGTATGTAAAAAAATATTAAAAGTACATATAAAATATATTTGTTAAAAAAATCAGTCATTATATTCCATTCTATTAAATTCCCCAGTTGCTACCCTGTAGCGGGATTTGTGTGCACCTGTTGCAGCTAAAAGCTGTGCCTTCTGTTTTCTTATAGTGCAAATGGTTGACTTGGATAACCCATACTTGCTACAAATTTCATATAGAGATTTTCCACTTTCACTGTCTTCTATAATTTTTAGTTTATTTTCCAAAGATATTCGTTCCTTTTTGACTTCTTTTACTTTAAACATCTCGTGTTCATCAAATGTAAAACACGCGACACAGAACACTTGCTATCACTATTAAATTTCACAACTAAATATGTATGTATGTATGTACATACAAATTTGGCAGTTGACTGCAAAAAGAAATAAAAAACCCAAAAAAAAAAGTTACTCATTCATATTCTCTCAAAAACTGCGCTATTCGTACTATCGAGTAGTAAAAAATTTTTGTATTCGTACTATAGAACTGACAATGCAACAAAATTGCTATTCGTACTATTGGACATTCGTAGAAACGAAAGTACGTACTATTGGACGTCCACTGTAATTCATTTTATTTCCACAGGTTATGACAAGAATCCAGTGGGCCTGCAGAAGACTTAAAGCTACTTCTGGTCACTTAAAAAAATTTCATCTGGGTAAGTAGACCAAGTAAAACAAATCTAATAATAAGTCAAAACTATTAACAAAATTGATAAGAAAAATAAAGATATGATATAATACAGATTAAATATAAAATGAAAATTCTGAAAAAGGTTTTTTTTTATACAATTCAGGTGAACGTAGGCAGCTACCAAAATTGAGGGTGTTGGATTCCCTACAACGAAGGTAAGAAAAAAAATAACATCAGCTGCCAAGAAATCCGGGTAAGTCAAACGATTTATTTTTATTACTATTATAATTATTATAAATTTCTAAGTATTATTAAATTTCCTTTCCTAAATTTCATTTTCAATTATAATTTCCTTTATTACTATTTTACCTGTAAACGACTTTCCGTATACGACAAAATTTGTTTTGAAAGCAAGTTCTGTGAATTACTATAAATTGAGTCTCACATTCTGCTTTCGATTACTCCTTTTGTCCTTAGGGAGAACATATGTACAGCTTCCTAACTGCACATTTATGCCATTGCTAACCCTCCGGTGTTGAAAACAGTTTCGCTCAAGCTGCTGCAAAGAAGAAACAATGCTGGCTCACCAACATTGGTTACCTAATTATCTTTCCTTAAGCCCAACTCGCTGTAATAACGGACTCAGATAGATGCTCTTACCCTAGGTGTCTAATGACCTATAGCTCTTAAGGGCATAGTTCCGCAGAGTGACGAGTTGATCGCACCATATAGGGTGGAGATAGTCATACATATGATCAGCTTAGAAACGTAAGCTACAGTTAGGCAAGGCAGATAATTATTCATTGCATGCGGCTTCAGTTACACTGGACTTCATTTCCTGCTGGTCAGAGCTACGGTTAAAGGCACGGTATAAGCACTCAGACAAACTGTAAATCCTTTGTGTAACGGTTTGATGACAGGCAAACAGAACAAAAGAAAAATGAAAAAAAAGTTATTGTTTTAGGTTTTCCTGTGGAAGATCCCTACCGATCTGCCTTTTAGATCTTCGATTTCGTATAGACACTTTCCGACCGGCTTTACTATGCGACATTTTAAAAATTTTCGTGCAAGTTTGGCGTTAAATCCGCTTTTAAAATCGCTTTGCGAAAAATTGCGTCGATAGACTTCTTGTCCCGGGACAAACTTAACCACTCGACAACGGGTGTTGTACGATTTTTTGTTACGCAAATAAGCTTTGTGCAAACTTTCACATATCTGGTGACGTATCAGTGACATTTTCACGGCCTTTGGGCAAATGTTAATTTCCGGATCGTCCAAAGCTTTTAGTTTTCTAGCCAGACCATACACGCTACCGTGGCCTACCATTTTCATGCCCAAGAGAGCAAAATAAGGTGTAACACCAATCGAAGTTTGAACAGAGGATCTTAGGGAGTATTCGATCTCGGACAAATGCTTGTCCCATTCAGCTTGATCTTCTTGTAAATATGCACGTATTTCAGACAGAATCGATTGGTTAACCCGCTCTGACGCATTTGCCTGCGGAGAATGTATGGCGGTTCGAAAGTGCTTAACACCAAAATTTTTCACTAAATCTGCGAACTCTTTGCTAACAAAATGTTTCCCGTGGTCAGAGACAATAGATTCTGGTGTTCCATATTGTGAAAAACTTCGGTGATTAAAAACTTAACGATGCTTTTAGTATTTGCTTTTGGCAATGCTTTGAGCAATACAAATTTTGTTAAATGGTCTAAAATAATAAAAATAAAACAATTGCCGTTTTCAGACCGCGGATAAGGACCAAGCAAATCTACAAAGATCCGTTGAAAAGGTCGCTCCGTTAACGTTTTAGGCCCCATTTGTGGCGGTAACAGAATATTCGTGGGTTTCGTTTTCTTGCATATTTGGCAGTTGGCTATGTAATCGCGGATTTGTGTGCTTTGGTTCGGCCAATAGAAATACTCTCTGATTCGACACAGAGTATTCCCAACGCCCCCGTGCGAGGCTTGTGGCGAGTTATGCGACTTTTCTATGATGGCTTTGGTCAGCTCCTGAGGAACCCACAGTTTCCATGCGAAATCCTCGCTTACAACCTGACCATCATAAGGCCTTATTCTTTTGTAAACAAAACCATCGACCACTTTTAATTCAGGTAATTGGTCGGACTTTGCTTCTATAGTAGAACAAAGTTCCAAATAATCATTTGACTTAAAGGCCTCGGAATTCAAATCAATAACATTTTCCATCTCGTAGCGCGATAGGGTATCGGGGACAATATTTTGTCGACCCTACCTATGTTCTATGCCGAAATTATACGCTTGGAGATGAAGACTCCACCTCGCCAATCTACCGGTCAAATCCTTATGTGACATTAGCCATTTAAGACTACTGTGATCGGTAATTACGGTAAAAGGCATAAGCTCTATATAGGGCCTTAACTTCTTAATCGCCAAGACCACTGCCAGACATTCGCGCTCGGTAACAGAATAGTTCTTCTGCGCCTGTGTCAGCTTGTGCGAAAAGTAGGCCATTGGATGTTCTCCTTCCGAATCATCTTTCGGAAACAGAACCGCACCAATGCCCACGTCTGAAGCATCACACTGCAAATAAAAATGCCTGGAGAAGTCTGGATGATTAAGAGGTGGACTCGAAATCAGAGCACTCTTGAGCCGATCAAACGCAGCTCTAGCTTCTACCGTGAACTCAAATTTCTTACCCTTCTTCAGCGTTTCAAACATCGGAGCTGCAATAGAGGCGTAGTCAGATATAAATTTCCTATACCAGCCAACTGCCCCTATGAAGCTCCGCACCTGCTTCGCTGTTTTAGGGTAAGTAAACCGAGTTGTGGTTTCCACTTTAACCGTATCCGGTTTCAGTTTGCGTTTGCCGCCTCCTACAATGTAACCCAAATATTTTAACTCTTTAAAACAGAATTTGAATTTTGCCACATTGATGGTCAGACCGGCTTCCGTCAATTTTATAGCTACACGTTGAAGCAAATCCAGGTGTGTCTCGAAGTCTGGATATACTATCGAAAGATCATCTAAGTAGACGAAAACTCTATCACGTAAGGCCGCGGGGATCACTTTATCCATTAAACGGCATAACCTCTGAGCTGCATTGTACATCCCAAAAGGCATAACCGTAAATTGATAAAGTGTTCTTCCAGGCACCGTAAAAGCAGTTTTCTCTCTACTAGATGGGTCTAGTGGAATCTGCCAGAAAGCGTCTTTTAGGTCGACACTCGATATATATATCGTATCTCCCAAACGGCTGAGCAAACCTTAAATGTGTGGGAGCGGATAGGCATCCTTGATCGTCAAGGCATTGAGTTTTCGAGCGTCCAAACATAGCCGGTTCTTCTCGCCCTTGCGGACGAAAGTCACGGGATGACTCCACGGACTTTCGCTAAGCTCAACGACCCTAAGACCAAGCATCCTATCAAGTTCCGCAAACATTAATTTTTGTACCGCCGGGGAGACAGGATAATGTCTACCTTTGACTGGAGCCGCTTCCCGGGTATCTATAGAATGCGTTTCTAAGTGGGTTTGCCAAGACCTTTTTTTTGTATAGCAAGGGAACATCAATATGACCAAATCCAATTTCTGCCGCTGCTCCATAGTCAACGCATCAGTTACTACATCTGGGATACTATCTGCCTCTTCACAGAGACTTACCTGATTGGTCGTGATACTCTCCATATTGGCAAACATTTTGAAAACCTTCATAAAGTCGATACCCAAGAATAACTCTCGACTTAAAGTAGGTACTAAATAGAAGGTTATACCCTGCGTTGTCTGGCCAAACGTAACCTCCGCATGAACACGGCCGACAATAGCGTGCCCTGTTCCGTCAACTGTCTTAATATTTGTAGAGAAGCTATGGACTTTGAGTCCCGTCTTTTCTACAAATTAATGACAGTTGCGGCCCAAACACGTAACCGTCGCACCACTCTCTAACAAACCTTCGATTTCATAGCCAGCTATCTTAATGCGGGTATACAAACGCGAATCCCTGCCTTCATATAAAGAAGCTAGCGAAATCTCCCGTCTCAAACGTTTTCGCTTTATGTACCGTTCGCGAGCTTTCCGAATTTTGTTCGAAACTTCGCCGAAAATTCTTTGTCTAGCCTCTTTATATTCTTGTATACAGACATGTAGTGGCTTTAATACCCTAATACAAGGTACGCTGTCTGCTATTCTATCTAGGCTATTCTCATTTTGTAAAATTTTAATACTAGGCCTTACCAAATCCTGGCTAACAGCTGGGCTTATACTGCGGTCGACCGCGCCCCCCAGTTAGACACGAGTCCCGCTTGCGGTTTTCCTAACACCTCGGACATTTTGGGATCAATACACCATCCATTCCACATTTGAAGCAAAACAGCCTGCTCGTAGTCACTGGACAATCAAAGAAACTGTGGCCAACCGCTTTGCAGTTCCAGCAGGAATATTTAGCTGTAGTACACATCGCGTCAACCTCTGGCTCAAGCACTGGCTATTCCCTTTCTTCATACTCAATCTCGTTTACGCGGTGAGAAAAATTCGGACGCTGTTGATACGTTTGCCTTTGTCCTGCTAGCAGATTTTCGGCCCTTTTTACCTCTCTGCATAATTCCGGCAAAGTGTTCAACTTCATAGAAAATAGCATTTGCGCCAGTGACGGTTTTAAATTGCCTCGTATTATATCAACTAATGACCTTTCATCGTATAGCACTCGCTGCTGATTTCTTAACTTTATTATGGCATTATAAAAGTCTTCAAATGCTTTTTGTGGTAGTTGTCGTCCGTTCAAAATTTGCATATGGATCTGGTATTCATTTTCGAACCGCTGGTATTGCGTCATTACAGCCGCCTCTAGCTCCTGCCACGAGCTAATACGCGCTAACTTGCGATGGTTCCAATACCAGTCCAAAGCAGGTCCTTCCAGTAAATGGTGAAAGCTTCGTAAAATTTCCACCTCAGAACAGTTGTAGTCTCGGCCCAACTCATTTACGCGGAAAATGAATTCCTGAGCGCTTAAGGACTTACTTGTACCGTCAAACGTTATGCCCCATTTAGACAAGTCCGTTCCGTTTTGAGACCCATATGTTTGATTTGAGCCCTGTTCTAAAGAACTTGGAGTAGGCATTTGTTGTGGCTGTAAAAACGACTGTGACACTTGTTGTTGCTGATATAGTTGCAGCTGTTGACTCTGAGGTTGATGTGAGTACACAGTGAACAAAGTTGGTTGTACTACGTTTGGTGCCAGAGGGTCCCGAGCGGGATGACCTCTGGGCGCTGATATCAACGGCGGTGGATGACTAAAAACAGGTGCTTGTGGATGACTGTAAGTCACTGTTGTAGTTACCCCTCGAGCTTGACGCGGAAAGACACATGCGGGCTCTGCCGGTGGCAAAGTTTGCATGCTCACTTGCGACGTCTGAAAATACGGTAAATTTTGGTGCACACCATCTCTGGTGGCATTTGTTGGCTGCGATGGATGGACTTCACCTGGGACGGAATTCTGGTGAGTATTGTGCTGAGTAACTTGTACACGACTTCTCACTTCATACCTTCTAAATTCTGCAGCGTTTGTCTGACTCTTTCGTCCATTTGTCTCATCAGCTGTATTTGATATAACCCTATCGAGGCTTGTACAATCTCTTGTAATTGCTGGGTACTAATTATATTTTGAGCACTTGGTGGGTGTTGCTCACCCTCACGCATTTCTCTGCGTATGCCTTGTGCAGTAAAACTGCTAAACTCCGGCGACACGACTGTGTGACCCGACTCATCAGGATCAAACGAAACGTGTAGCTGGTTGTCAGCTGTATCCACTGGTGCTGTCGCTGCAGTTGTAGCGGTCAAACCTGAGGTGACGATCTTTGTACTACTGGCGATACTGCTGCCGACACTGCTTCCTGCTGTGGCCATGGTGCTACTATCTAACTGAGCTGTTAACAGTTTGCTGCCCAGACGGGTCAAGACGATTCCAACAAGCAATCGCTAAAATTTATTTTGAAATTAGCTATTAACCGTCTTACCGTGCGGTATGATAATTAAAAGAAAAGATAAAAAGATCAAAGTAAAGAATAAAATAATAAAAAGAACGTTCAAATAATCTTCGCCCTAAGTCGAAATCAAAACAGGTGAACTAAAAACAATTTACCCTTTTTCCAGTTAACTAATCGAATAATTTTATGCAAAATTACAGGTTTTTGGTGATGGAGTATAAGCGGTGATCGTAATCAGAGTACTAAGTAAAATATCGTGCAGGCTAACGACGATAGTCCTACTGTGTTCATATTCGAGAAATATTTGTGTGTTTATAAATCTGTGTGCATTGCTTACAGAAACTTCGGTTTATCACCAAAAGTGTTGTTTTGACTGCTACTGGGACCGCCTGAGATAACTGATGGTGTATCAGGACTAGCCTAACACTGGTTGGTAGACAAAAATAAAAAGTGAAGTTTCTACATATGACAGTTATTACAAGGCTCCTAAACAAGGAGACCAATTAAGACTCTCTGCATAGAAGACTAAAAACTATAAACTACCTACTTCTTTCTACAAGTCGCAAAGCGTTTTAAGCGGAGACGCCTAGAAAAACGGGACTTACTTGCTTCAAAAACTAGGTACACAGAATTAAAAAAAAAAAAACGGTATGACGGTGAAATGAAAACTATTGTTCAAATAAAAAACTTTGTCTTTTCGCTAAGAAAACGTATGCAATTAATAGTTGGCCCTTCGCCGTCGATTAAGACTACATTTTCCCAGAGTATAAACTGCTGTTTACCGAACGCACGAGGTTCACAAGTATCGGTACGCGTTAAGGACTCTTGTGAAACTTAAACGGGACTTATACTATGCAATCCAACGCGCCTAGGTAAACAAAACTACTTATAGTACTCACTTCGGGCCCCACGTTGGGCGAAATTTTTGTAGTGGATATACTTCTCATGCAAATAGTGTTGCCAATAAAATTATCGGCAACAGCTGATGGTGGTGGTGAACAAAAATTCAATTTGTGGCCAGATTGTCGGCAGGGCTGGCATGATGGCGTATGCTCCGGGCTCGCCGTATGGGTGGGGTTCTTGCCAACCAATCCAAGCCTTTTCCAGCACTACAAAAAATTAACATGCCAGTCTTAGCTTACTGTTGCGGATAAAAAAAGGTGTGAAGTCAAATTGATTTGGAGCCCGAAGTGAGTTGGTAACCAATAAAAAAAAAACAACCTAAAATACACACACACACACACTCATAAACTCCCATGATCGTAAGGCTTCCTGTACTCAGTTGGCTGGTGTTATTGCCAACTACATAGCCCTCCCACTCTGAATTGGTACCAATTCTTTCATGGCAACTACTAATATTTTGGTTTCCCCAGACTTACCTCCGATTACTTCACCGCTTACCTGTCCATCACCAAACTTTAGCTTAAACCATCCTTTAAATTAAAGAATTTTCCAAAATTAATATTTTCAAGTTTCATTATACATTTTATTATTTCATAATTTACAACGAAAATAAAAATAGAAATAAGAAATTTAAAAGCGGTACAAAGGCCGAAAATTCGATTTTTAACAAAGATGAGAAAATAAAAATACATTTACTATTAAAGCTATTTACATTGATTTAAAAGCAAAATTTTCTATTCTGGGAAGAACTAGATATAAAAAAGCTAGGTATGTATGAAAAAACAAATATTCAAAATTAAACTTAATATTTAGTTACTTTTTCTTCTAGCCATTGTAAAATGGTTAGTTTATCTTTAACTTTTACTTTAGAATAACCAGATCCTTCTTTCCTATGGGCAACTTAGGCCACAACCAAAACAAAAACGAAGACCTGCAGGCTTGAGTTCAACACTACGGTTTAACGCGCGGCACCCTTTACAAAACGGGAATAAAGCTAAATTTGACCAGAGGTAAGAAAATGGTTTTCCCTAGTTTGTCTTATTATATATATATATATATATATATATATATATATATATATATATATATATATATATATATATATATATATATATATTATAAAGTTTTAGATATACATACATACATCTTTATGTACGTATATTTATTTCTTCATAAAACAAATAATCTTTAATTTTGCATATTTTAAAATACATACATATTACAAAAATTTTTTTCTTCCCTTTGTTTCTCCTTTTAGTTTGCGACCTCAAACGACTAGCCCTGAGGGTCCAGGCAGGAACTGGGGCTCCTTGAACAGAGGAAAAAAAATGGCACTGCTGAGCTGGGTTTCCCTCGTTGGGTGTGTGGCGATGATGTGAAACAGGCAAATTTTATGGCAAAGTTTATTTAGTTTTATTAGTTTTTGATATTCAATTTTTTTTTTACTTTTATACAAACAGTTTTTAATTTTGCTTACAAGTTGTATATATTTTAAATATGGCTTTTATTGGCACAACACGCAGCCAGTTGTAATTTCCGATTTTAAACGTATTCTTAAAAACTTTGCTTTCAATAAAAAAAATTGTTGTCCTTTTTTTCTTTGGAAACTATTTAGTTTTCTATGTAACTTTCTTTATAAATTTGGCTTTGCTGTTTCTGGAATATTTTATAACTGTCCTTTTATTTTTGGGTACACAACACAGAATCAAAAAAATAAAAATGTTTCTTCACAATTCTTTAACTTGTTTTCTTCTCTGTTTTTTTTCAGCATCAATAATTTTTTTGTTATCGCACTACGGCCGCCAACACACTTGTTTTCTTCTCTGTTTTTTTTTCAGCATCAATAATTTTTTTGTTATCGCACTACGGCCGCCAACACACCATCTTCTTTCGCAGTTCAAATCAGAATCCCTTTTTTTCTAAAATCTGCCACCAGTTCAACTTTTCCCTCCAAAAACCCAAAGAAAAAGATGTCTACCATCTCCATCTTATCTATTAATTAGTTGGCCTTACATCTTTTTCTTCAACATTATAACACATTACATTCTATGTTTTTACTTTTTTTTTGTATATTGCTTACTAAAACATCTGAGTGCCTCTTCTTCTTCTTAAAAAAATATTAGGGCGGTCACGACACCTATGGGGAACATGCCACGAACTCAAAACTTCATGTTGTATTTAAAACTCAACATTATTTTTTAAAGAATATTTGACGATACCCATCTTAAATTTATGCATGTCCATATGGCCATTTCACTACTGCTTATATAGCTCATCAGTGGACTTTACCCAAATTTTGTAAAGAAAACCTCAAAGTCTTATACCAAAAGCCAAATTAATTAAATGAGAACTCCATTGAATCAATAAGGCAAAAAGGCCATAAAAAACTCAAAAAATTTTATTACAAAAACACAATAACCATTGAGTAACTATTTTTCTTTTTCTTTCATTTTTCTACATAAGGGTGGCCATCGGAAACCATATAATAAATTTTTTTGTTAAAGTATTTATATGTGCACGTTTTGTATTTGTAAAAATTGTTTACAAATTTTGTTTTTGTTTTTTCATTAAATCTTTCAAATACATATGAATGGTTTCGGATGGCAACCCTTATGTAGAAAAATGAAAGAAAAAATAAAAATAGTTACTCAATGGTTACTGTGTTTTTGTAATAAAAATTTTTGAGTTTTTATGGCCTTTTTGCCTTATTGATTCAATGGAGTTCTCATTTAATTAATTTGGCATTTGGTATAAGACTTTGAGGTTTTCTTTACAAAATTTGGGTAAAATCCACTGATGAGCTATATGAGCAGTAGTGAAATGGCCATAGGGATATGCTTTCCCCCGGTAATACATAATAGTAATAAATATTTCATGAGAATATCATGAAATATTTATATTTGAAGAAATCAAGCACAATTAAAGTAAAGAAATAAACTATTTTATATTTTTAAATTTTTTTATTTAACATTTTATTTAGACGTTAAAAGAAGAAGGTTAAACTTAAAATTTATAAATTAAATTATGCTTATTTATATTCAAATTTGCATTATTTTAAAAAGTTCTCTAACTTATTATATTATAAAAATTATCAATATCACTTACTTACAATAAAGCAAGTTTTAAATTTTAATATTTTTATTGATTCTTTTACGTTTAACCTAAATAAGTTGGAATTTTATCTGTATCAACGAAAAATTAAAGGAAAAAAATATAAAAGTAGAAGTTTTGCAACAGCAATTATTAGGAATTTAAATATTACATTTACCTATTACTTCTAAAATTTCTCAATATTATCTTTATATGTAACTCGTGCGCTAGTTAATTTCCAATTATAGGAAATGAGTAAAAAAATATAATTTCTTTTTTCTGCATCAGAAATGTGCGTTTCTTTATTAAATATATTCTTAAGACTGTCTATCCTATTTTTCTAAGCATCTATTTATATTAATAATTATGTTTAATGTTTCTTTGTTCTAACTCAAAATATGTTTTTCTTTGTTTAGGTTACTAGTACCTTTTTTATCAGTAAAACATGTTTTGAGTTATTTGTATTAAGTTAGAAAAGAAAGAATGTGTTTCTTATCGTTACAATAGTTGTATTTATGATGTTTGTCTTATCGTTACAATAGTTGTATTTATGATGTTTGTCTTATCGTTACAATAGTTGTATTGATGATGTTTGTCATATCTCTAGCTTAGAATAGTTATATTAGAGTTTATGGATTTATCATCTTTTATTACTAGCTTAGTTATATTTGAATTTATGGATTTGTTATTACTATCTTAAAATAATAGATGTTAACTCTCCTCCTTCTTAAAAAAAACGTCCTCTATTAGGCTATTCTCATTTTGTAAAATTTTAATACTAGGCCTTACCAAATCCTGGCTAACAGCTGGGCTTATACTGCGGTCGACCGCGCCCCCCAGTTAGAGACGGGTCCCGCCCTCGGTTTTCCTAACACCTCGGACATTTTGGGGTCACTACACCATCCATTCCACATTTGAAGCAAAACAGCCTGCTCGTAGTCACTGGACAATCAAAGAAACTGTGGCCAACCGCTTTGCAGTTCCAGCAGGAATATTTAGCTGTAGTACGCATCGCATCAACCTCTGGCTCAAGCACTGGCTCTTCCCTTTCTTCATACTCAATCTCGTTTACGCGGTGAGAAAAATTCGGACGCTGTTGATAGGTTTGCCTTTGACCTGCTAGCAGATTTTCGGCCCTTTTTACCTCTCTGCATAATTCCGGCAAAGTGTTCAACTTTGCAGAAAATAGCATTTGCGCCAGTGACGGTTTTAAATTGCCACATATTATATCAACTAATGACCTTTCATCGTATAGCGCTCGCTGCTGATTTCTTAACTTTATTATGGCATTATAAAAGTCTTCAAATGCTTCTTGTGGTAGTTGTCGTCTGTTTAAAATTTGCATCTGGATCTGGTATTCATTTTCGAACCGCTGGTATTGCGTCATTACAGCCGCCTCTAGCTCCTGCCACGAGCTAATACGCGCTAACTTGCGATGGTTCCAATACCAGTTCAAAGCAGGTGCTTCCAGTAAATGGTGAAAGCTTCGTAAAATTTCCATCTCAGAACAGTTGTAGTCTCGGCCCAACTCATTTACGCGGAAAATGAATTCCTGAGCGCTTAAGGACTTACTGGTACCGTCAAACTTTATTCCCCATTTAGACAAGTCCGTTCCGTTTTGAGACCCATACGTTTGATTTGAGCCCTGTTCTAAAGAACTTTGAGTAGGCATTTGTTGTGGCTGTAAAAACGACTGTGACACTTGTTGTTGCTGATATAGTGGCAGCTGTTGACTCTGAGGTTGATGTGTGTACACAGTGAACAAAGTTGGTTGTACTACGTTTGGTGCCAGAGGGTCCCAAGCGGGATGACCTCAGGGCGCTGGCATCAACGGCGGTGGATGACTAAAAACAGGTGCTTGTGGATGACTGTAAGTCACTGTTGTAGTTACACCTCGAGCTTGACGCGGAAAGAAACATGCGGGCTCTGCCGGTGGCAAAGTTTGCATGCTCATTGCGACGTCTGAAAATACGGTAAATTTTGGTGCACACCATCTCTGGTGGCGTTTGTTGGCTGCGATGGATGGACTTCACCTGGGACGGAATTCTGGTGAGTATTGTGCTGAGTAACTTGTACACGACTTCTCACTTCATACCTTCTAAATTCTGCAGCGTTTGTCTGACTCTTTCGTCCATTTGTCTCATCAGCTGTATTTGATATAACCCTATCGAGGCTTGTACAATCTCTTGTAATTGCTGGGTACTAATTATATTTTGAGCACTTGGTGGGTGTTGCTCACCCTCACGCATTTCTCTGCGTATGCATTGTGCAGTAAAACTGCTAAACTCCGGCGACACGACTGTGTGACCCGACTCATCAGGATCAAACGAAACGTGTAGCTGGTTGTCAGCTGTATCCACTGGTGCTGTCGCTGCAGTTGTAGCGGTCAAACCTGAGGTGACGATCTTTGTACTACTGGCGATACTGCTGCCGACACTGCTTCCTGCTGTGGCCATGGTGCTACTATCTAACTGAGCTGTTAACAGTTTGCTGCCCAGACGGGTCAAGATGATTCCAACAAGCAATCGCTAAAATTTATTTTGAAATTAGCTATTAACCGTCTTACCGTGCGGTATGATAATTAAAAGAAAAGATAAAAAGATCAAAGTAAAGAATAAAATAATTAAAAGAACGTTCAAATAATCTTCGCCCTAAGTCGAAATCAAAACAGGTGAACTAAAAACAATTTACCCTTTTTCCAGTTAACTAATCGAATAATTTTATGCAAAATTACAGGTTTTTGGTGATGGAGTATAAGCGGTGATCGTAATCAGAGTACTAAGTAAAATATCGTGCAGGCTAACGACGATAGTCCTACTGTGTTCATATTCGAGAAATATTTGTGTGTTTATAAATCTGTGTGCATTGCTTACAGAAACCTCGGTTTATCACCAAAAGTGTTGTTTTGACTGCTACTGGGACCGCCTAAGATAACTGATGGTGTATCAGGACTAGCCTAACACCGGTTGGTAGACAAAAATAAAAAGTGAAGTTTCTACATATGACAGTTATTACAAGGCTCCTAAATAAGGAGACCAAGTAAGACTCTGTGCATAGAAAACTGAAAACTATAAACTACCTACTTCTTTCTACAAGTCGCAAAGCGTTTTAAGCGGAGACGCCTAGAAAAACGGGACTTACTTGCTTCGAAAACTAGGTACACAGAATTAAAAAAAAAACGGTATGACGGTGAAATGAAAACTATTGTTCAAATAAAAAACTTTGTCTTTTCGCTAAGAAAACGTATGCAATTAATAGTTGGCCCTTCGCCGTCGATTAAGACTACATTTTCCCAGAGTATAAACTGCTGTTTACCGAACGCACGAGGTTCACAAGTATCGGTACGCGTTAAGGACTCTTGTGAAACTTAAACGGGACTTATACTATGCAATCCAACGCGCCTAGGTAAACAAAACTACTTATAGTACTCACTTCGGGCCCCACGTTGGGCGCAATTTTTGTAGTGGATATACTTCTCATGCAAATAGTGTTGCCAATAAAATTATCGGCAACAGCTGATGGTGGTGGTGAACAAAAATTCAATTTGTGGCCAGATTGTCGGCAGGGCTGGCATGATGGCGTATGCTCCGGGCTCGCCGTATGGGTGGGGTTTTTGCCAACCAATCCAAGCCTTTTCCAGCACTACAAAAAATTAACATGCCAGTCTTAGCTTACTGTTGCGGATAAAAAAAGTGTGAAGTCAAATTGATTTGGAGCCCGAAGTGAGTTGGTAACCAATAAAAAAAAAAACCTAAAATACACACACACACACACTCATAAACTCCCATGATCGTAAGGCTTCCTGCACTCAGTTGGCTGGTGTTATTGCCAATTACATAGCCCTCCCTTTCTGAATTGGTACCAATTCTTTCATGGCAACTACTAATATTTTGGTTGCCCCAGACTTACCTCCGATTACTTCACCGCTTACCTGTCCATCACCAAACTTTAGCTTAAACCATCCTTTAAATTAAAGAATTTTCCAAAATTAATATTTTCAAGTTTCATTATACATTTTATTATTTCATAATTTACAACGAAAATAAAAATAGAAATAAGAAATTTAAAAGCGGTACAAAGGCCGAAAATTCGATTTTTAACAAAGATGAGAAAATAATTACATTGATTTAAAAGCAAAATTTTCTATTCTGGGAAGAACTAGATATAAAAAAACTAGGTATGTATGAAAAAACAAATATTCAAAATTAAACTTAATATTTAGTTACTTTTTCTTCTAGCCATTGTAAAATGGTTAGTTTATCTTTAACTTTTACTTTAGAATAACCAGATCCTTCTTTCCTATGGGCAACTTAGGCCACAACCAAAACAAAAACGAAGACCTGCAGGCTTGAGTTCAACACTACGGTTTAACGCGCGACACCCTTTACAAAACGGGAATAAAGCTAAATTTGACCAGAGGTAAGAAAATGGTTTTCCCTAGTTTGTCTTATTAAATATATATATATATATATATATATATATATATATATATATATATATATATATATATATACATATATATATATATATTATAAAGTTTTAGATATACATACATACATCTTTATGTACGTTTATTTATTTCTTCATAAAACAAATAATCTTTAATTTTGCATATTTTAAAATACATACATATTACAAAAATTTTTTTCTTCCCTTTGTTTCTCCTTTTAGTTTGCGACCTCAAACGACTAGCCCTGAGGGTCCAGGCAGGAACTGGGGCTCCTTGAACAGAGGCAAAAAAATGGCACTGCTGAGCTGGGTTTCCCTCGTTGGGTGTGTGGCGATGATGTGACCGAGGCAAATTTTATGGCAAAGTTTATTTAGTTTTATTAGTTTTTGATATTCATTTTTTTTTACTTTTATACAGTTTTTAATTTTGCTTACAAGTTGTATATATTTTAAATATGGCTTTTATTGGCACAACACGCAGCCAGTTGTAACTTCTGATTTTAAACGTATTCTTAAAAACTTTGCTTTCAATAAAAAAAATTGTTGTCCTTTTTTTCTTTGGAAACTATTTAGTTTTCTATGTAACTTTCTTAATAAATTTGGCTTTGCTGTTTCTGGAATATTTTTTATAACTGTCCTTTTATTTTTGGGTACACAACACAGAATCAAAAAAATAAAAATGTTTCTTCACAATTACACTTTAACTTGTTTTCTTCTCTGTTTTTTTTCAGCATCAATAATTTTTTTGTTATCGCACTACGGCCGCCAACACACCATCTTCTTTCGCAGTTCAAATCAGAATCCCTTTTTTTCTAAAATCTGCCACCAGCTCAACTTTTCCCTCCAAAAACCCAAAGAAAAAGATGTCTACCATCTCCATCTTATCTATTAATTAGTTGGCCTTACATCTTTGGCAACCCTTATGTAGAAAAATGAAAGAAAAAATAAAAATAGTTACTCAATGGTTACTGTGTTTTTGTAATAAAAATTTTTGAGTTTTTTATGGCCTTTTTGCCTTATTGATTCAATGGAGTTCTCATTTAATTAATTTGGCATTTGGTATAAGACTTTGAGGTTTTCTTTACAAAATTTGGGTAAAATCCACTGATGAGCTATATGAGCAGTAGTGAAATGGCCATATGGATATGCTTTCCCCCGGTAATACATAATAGTAATAAATATTTCATGAGAATATCATGAAATATTTATATTTGAAGGAATCAAGCACAATTAAAGTAAAGAAATAAACTATTTTATATTTTTAAATTTTTTTATTTAACATTTTATTTAGACGTTAAAAGAAGAAGGTTAAACTTAAAATTTATAAATTAAATTATGCTTATTTATATTCAAATTTGCATTATTTTAAAAAGTTCACTAACTTATTATATTATAAAAATTATCAATATCACTTACTTACAATAAAGCAAGTTTTAAATTTTAATATTTTTATTGATTCTTTTACGTTTAACCTAAATAAGTTGGAATTTTATCTGTATCAACGAAAAATTAAAGGAAAAAAATATAAAAGTAGAAGTTTTGCAACAGCAATTATTAGGAATTTAAATATTACATTTACCTATTACTTCTAAAATTTCTCAATATTATCTTTATATGTAACTCGTGCGCTAGTTAATTTCCAATTATAGGAAATGAGTAAAAAAATATAATTTCTTTTTTCTGCATCAGAAATGTGCGTTTCTTTATTAAATATATTCTTAAGACTGTCTATCCTATTTTTTTAAGCATCTATTTATATTAATAATTATGTTTAATGTTTCTTTGTTCTAACTCAAAATATGTTTTTCTTTGTTTAGGTTACTAGTACCTTTTTTATCAGTAAAACATGTTTTGAGTTATTTGTATTAAGTTAGAAAAGAAAGAATGTGTTTCTTATCCTTACAATAGTTGTATTTATGATGTTTGTCTTATCGTTACAATAGTTGTATTTATGATGTTTGTCTTATCGTTACAATAGTTGTATTGATGATGTTTGTCATATCTCTAGCTTAGAATACATAGTTATATTAGAGTTTATGGATTTATCATCTTTTATTACTATCTTAGTTATATTTGAATTTATGGATTTGTTATTACTATCTTAAAATAAGAGATGTTAACTCTCCTCCTTCTTAAAAAAAACGTCCTCGTTTTAAACTGTATATTGTCTCTGTCGGAGCTTGAGAAGTTCTATTTCATATAATTCGTCGATTTTTTTCCTTTGTGTTTCTATTTTTAATATTTTTGATATGAACGCTACGGTCCTGATCATTATAAATTACCTTTTTTATCCTTATCCGTACTTGTGTATTAAGGACTTTCACGTATCTTTTGTCTGCGACGGCTGCAAGAGCTGCTTTTTCGGTTTTATAAGCAATAAAGGCTGATGTGGCCCCGCTTTTTTTTTGAATATGTACATAGTTGATCAATTGCTCCGTATTTGGCAAATACTTCAATAATATTCATTCTAGTACATCGATAAGGTAAGTTGGTAACGTAAATAACTCTGTTGCAGGGCATAGTTTCGGGTATAGGTCCACTTTTAACTTGAGATGGTATTGTGGGCTCTTCTTTAGCAATGGCTACTTCTGAAGGAGCTTCATCATCATCGTCTTCAGTCACATCTTCTTCTTGTTCCTCGTCTTCCTCATCAACTTCTTCCTCACTGGCTTCTTCACCATCCTCTGCAATTTCTTCATCTTGTTCATTATCATCTTGATCGTCATTTTCATCACCTTCTTCCTGCTCTTCTTCATCGGAGGATTCTGCGACAACTGTTTCCTGAACTTTATTCGGATTATAATTTTTTGATGAAGGCATTCTATCCCTTTTAGTTGGTTGTTGCTCCCTTCTGAGTGGGTTGTATTGCTGCTGTGGAGAATATTGTGTTGAACGTCTAAATTGTTGCGAACTATCCACTTCCATGGGTTCCTGCCGTGGTTGATGATAAAATTGAGCTTGTACATTGGGATTGTACCTCCTTCACTATGTTGTTCCTGCGTAGTGATTGTATGGGGAGATCGTTCCGCCTCCAGTGTATTTACCTTCAATTGAGTATTCTGTAGAGTTTGTGTGAGTACCTCTATTTGTGCTCGTAAAGCTGCGATATCTTAATTCATTGTGTCGTTGTCTTTTCTATAGTTCGTAGGGAATTGAATATTTTCTGCCGTTTCTGACATTGGTCCAGCGTGGTAATTTCTCACTTTTTCAGAGATTGGTTTGCTTTTCTTCAAAGCCGTGGAATTTTTATTTAAATATCTTGAATGTCAAGAATATTTGGCTGTGGTTAAGAGTTTAGACCGGCTTGAGCCCCCAGTTAATTTCCAATTATAGAAAATGAGTAAAAAAATATATTTTCTTTTTTCTGCACCAAAAAATGTGCGTTTCTTTATTAAATATATTCTTAAGACTGTTTCTTTGTCCTAACTCAAAATATGTTTTTCTTTGTTTAGGTTACTAGTACCTTTTTTATCAGTAAAACATGTTTTGAGTTATTTGTATTAAGTTAGAAAAGAAAGAATGTGTTTCTTATCGTTACAATAGTTGTATTTATGATGTTTGTCTTATCGTTACAATAGTTGTATTTATGATGTTTGTCTTATCGTTACAATAGTTGTATTGATGATGTTTGTCATATCTCTAGCTTAGAATAGTTATATTAGAGTTTATGGATTTATCATCTTTTATTACTATCTTAGTTATATTTGAATTTATGGATTTGTTATTACTATCTTAAAATAAGAGATGTTAACTCGCGTACAGTTTTTGTTGTTGTTAAGATACGTGTTGTTTGTTAAAATTTATGTCTTATATTTCTTTAATTTATTTACCACCTTGACTTAGTCTGCGTATTGTGTGTTTTTGAGTAAGCCTAGAGGTTACTTCATTGTGTTTTGTTCTTGTATGGGTTTGTTTGTTTGATCGAACCATTGAACACTATTGCGTTGTAGCGTTGTTGTTCTTAAATCGGTATTTTTTTTTAATGATTCTAAATTTTTTTATTAAAGCTGTGGTAATTTTCTTAAAATTTTTTTAATTCACATTCAATATTATATAATAAATAAGCAAATTCACTTGAGTTTTTTTTTCTTATTATATCCATTTATTATTATTATTATTATTATTATTATTATTATTATTATTATTATTATTTTTATTATTATTATTATTATTATTATTATTATTATTACTATTATTATTATTATTATTATTATTATTATTATTATTATTATTATTATTATTATTATTATTATTATTATTATTATTATTATTACTATTATTATTATTATTATTATTATTATTATTATTATTATTATTATAATTATTATTATTATTATTATTATTATTATTATATTATTATCATTATTATTATTAATATTATTATTATTATTATTATTATTATTATTATTTGTTGCGGCAAAATAATTGTAGATTACAATCATTTAGATACCTGTTTATTTATTTACTACTTACCCTTTATTTACTACATCCTAATGTACAAACAAATTCATCTTCATATAGACATTTATGCATACATATCTAAATATTATTTTTCTGGTTTTGTATTTTATATTACATGAACATATGTACATAAATACATATTGATGTTAAAAAAAACTACTGAAAAAAAAGGAATAACGGTCAATTGCCAAAAGTCACGTCGCAACTTTTGCTTAAAACTTATTCTTATTATAATTTGTAAAACAAAATTACTTCTAGTTTAAAAGACGGTGGAATTAAACAAAATAAAAAAAAAAATTTAAATTGAAATAAAAACAATATTGAATTTAAATAAAGAGTTTTATTTTAGAAATAAACTTATAGTGAGGCGCTATTAAAACTTGTTGAGTTTTGCCTGTAATATTTCTTTAAAATTATTTTTTGAATGATTTAATTTAAAATATAACTCCAACGGAAAAAAAAACAAATGACTGGAAAAAAATTGCAAAAAGTGTCGTGAAAAAGATACAGATGAGATGGTACAAAGCGACGTCTGTGATCAATGGTATCACTTTGGATGAGTTGGAGTGGACAGCAACGTGGCCAACGTAAGTTGGAGTTGTGAATACTGTAAAGCTGCATCATCCCTTACACTTGCCGGTCATGTAACTCATACGTCCACACCAACCAAACACCAACCTTAATGTACAACGATCGTCAACTGAAAAAAAGGAGCAAATCAACAAGCCTATGTTTCGACGCCGTCGTCAAGTGAAGATATAGCACCACCACAATCTGTTTCTCCATCAATGGCACCACTACCTATGACTTATTCTGCTCCCATAATGTCATACTTACCACCATCTTCATGGCAAAATATTTATCACCCGTTAATTCCAGCTTCCGTACCACCAAATTTACTGCCAAACTATTTTCAACCCACAATTTCTTCAAATTTTCAAGGCCAAATAACGCATCCCCCACAAAACAGAAATCTTAATGATATTGCTAGGCAAAGAAACTTAGAGCTGAAACAGCTCGAAGAAAAAATGCAGGTAAAGCGGCAGTACTTAGATGAAAAATACAAAACATTATCGCAAGCTGGTGCATCATTGAGAGCAAATTTACCGACGCCGACTTCCAACTCTGGGCCAACAGAGGCAACTGCAGTAAACTTTGGGCCTACTCCAGCATAATTAGCTGCAAGGCAATCTTTTCCAAAACAACTTCCAACCTTTAACGGCGATCCCGATGAATGGCCACTTTTTATAAGTAGTTTTGAATACAGCACATCTTTAGCAGGCTACACAGATGCTGAAAATTTGATTAGGCTGCAGTCATCACTTAAAGGTAAGGCTCGTGAAATAGTTAAAAACAAATTACTAGTGCCACAGATGGTTCCTGAAATTGTACCCACACTTCGTATGTGTTTTGGAAGGCCAGAATATATTTTAGAGCGTGCAATTTCTAAAGCAAGAAGCTTTCCGCCAATTAAAGACAAATTGGAGACTTTAATGAATTTGCAATGTGCGTCCGCAATATATGCGCCATAATGGAAGGGTGTCATATGGAAACTCATTTAAATAATCCGCTATTAGTTAAAGAATTGGTTGATAAGCTTCCCAACAACCATAAACTAAACTGGGCGATGTTTCCCAAGGACAGTAGCGTTCCTAGCGTTAAGGTTTTTGGCGATTGGCTGTACAATATGGCAGAAGCAGCAAGTAGCGTAACCCCTTTGTTTGAAAAAACTAGTGCATCACTAAATACACACAATCGTGAAGAGCCTCGTGACAATAACAATACAGTGAATGCCTCATGTTTTGTATGCAATGATGGTAACCATAAAGTAGTGCAATGTTATGTGTTCAAAAATATGTCGCTCAACCGTAAGTGGGAATGTGTGAAAGCCAAAAACTTATGTCGCCAATGCTTGGGGAGACACAGACACAAATGCGACTCCAACAAAGAATGTGGTATTGACTCTTGTAAGTATAAACATAACCCTTTGCTGCACAAAAGAGCGTTGAGCAAAACAGCGACAAAAATTCTTCTAACCAACAAAACTCTGTAGTAAATGCGCATAGTAACAGCTGTGATGAATCGCAACCATTATTTTGAATAATACCAGTAAATATACATTCATCAAATAAAATTAAAAAAGTTTTCGCTTTTCTAGACGAAGGTTCGGCAGTAACCCTCATTGAAAAAACTGTTTTTGAAGAACTAGGCCTTGAAGGCGAGAGTGACCCCCTTTGTCTGAGATGGACCGGCGACACAACACGTCAAGAAAGTGACTCTGTAAAAGCTGATATTACAATATCAAGCGCGTCCAACAACAAAAAATTCCAGCTTAACGCTGTCCATATAGTAAGCAATTTGGGCCTTGAATCACAGACGATGGATTTGAGCAAAATTTCTAAAACGTTTCCATATTTGGCGCAACTACCAATACAATCCTACGAAGACGCTACCCCTGTAATACTGATTGGGGCCGATAACTGGAATTTGGCTATTCCCCTAAAAGTACGTGAGGGACTTTGGAACCAACCTATCGCTTCCAAGACCAGACTAGGATGGACGTTGCAAGGCTCTAGATGTAAGGGCTTTAAAGAATATCGTATAAATATACAC